>CM061229.1:16246484-16760692 GCA_030844895.1 Ambrosia x helenae | reverse complement strand
ATACATTCTTTTTTTAATATAAATTTTTATTCTTATTCATAAGATTAAAATTATTGTTTTATCATATTATAGTATATTACTTTCTATGCTAAATAGTAACACACATTTTATTACTTAATGTTATATTCGCATGTCCCGAAAAGCTCCTTAGAAAGCTCTCTGGTTATAATCTACTAATATAATACGACAAAACAATAATCATTTCGTCGTTGAGTAATACTAAAATCAAACCGTTAATTTTCCCTGTCAATCCATTTAAAAGTAGAATAAAATCTTTGAACTATAATTCCATGACTCATTTATAAATTATAACTTTATTTACTTCTATTAGTGTTTACAAACTCTTAACCATTCACATACCATTTACAACTTAGATTATATTCTAATTTATATATATGCTTTTAGTTACTTAAGTTAGAAAAATAATAAAATGATAGCTCAGGGGCTGTTTGGTAGCCTCTTAACCATTCAGGTCTGAATCATTCAGCATTCAGACTGTTTGTTTCAACATCTGAATGAAATGATTAAGCAGTGAATCATTAAGCTAATAAGTAGGGCTGGCAAATCGTGTATACCTGACCTGTTAACACACAAACCTGTTAAGACACGATACACGAAACGTGACTACCTGTACACGACACGAAAAATTTTCGTGTCTATTTTTTGATACACGAACCTGTTAATTTTTTTAACAGGTATACACGAAAAGTACCTGTTAATACCTGTTTGCGAACATTATACTAATCGTATGTTACGAACCTATTTAGTGAGAGAAATTTTCAAAAGATCACCAAAGACCTAGATAATACCTGTTTGCGTATCTGTTAATACCTGTTTGCGAACATTATACTAATCCTTTTTTGGAGTAAGAATGGATTTAAGGTTAAAGGGTTTGGGTAAGGTTTTTTAAATATATTATTAATTTTAAATAAATTCTAAACAGGTATTAACAGGTACCTGCAGGTAAGCAGGTATGTTACCTGTTAAGACACGAAAATTAACAGTTAATTCGTGTCTACCTGTTCAGGACACGAAACCTGTTAAGACCATACCTGTACCTGTTAAGATCGTTCAGATTTCGTGTCAGGTAATCATATTCATATACAAAATTGCCGGCCCTACTAATAAAGGATGTTGAATAATTAAGCTCTTAATTATTCAGACCATCTTAATAATTCGGCAATTAATCAACCAAACAGCCCATCACTCTTGTTATGAAAACCCCTATGTAACAAATTGTTTTTCTACAATAAATAGAACGGGTAATATACATATTTCTTAAGAGTTTTAAGCAACAATAAATAAAGAAAACGCCGAAAGATTTGACTTTTAGAAAAGATATAAACTAAACAACGTTGTTTAGCGTTTCATGCATGTTAAGTTTTTTGTTTTGAACGGTGAATTTCTTATGAGTGACCTATTGTCACGATGCCGACTGAAGTCGTCACCCTTGGTGACGTTTCCCAGAAAATCATACTGCCTCCACACGAATTGCCTCGCTGAAGTAACAGTCGGATGAAAACCAGGGCGACGTTCAGGATCAAACCCCCTCGTGGGCTAGTCACCATCATTGCGCACTATTGCCTCACTAT
Source organism: Ambrosia x helenae (assembly GCA_030844895.1). Lineage (NCBI taxonomy): Eukaryota > Viridiplantae > Streptophyta > Magnoliopsida > Asterales > Asteraceae > Ambrosia > Ambrosia x helenae. The sequence continues at coordinate 16,759,100 of CM061229.1, read as the reverse complement.
TTGATGCAGATGGGGATCGAACCTAAGTCTTCTAAGGAGAACTCAAGTCTTTCCACCACCTGATCTATCTATAGGTCATTGGCATTTCTTACATGTTAAGTAGGTTTATTTATTTATTTTTACTTATGTAAAATGATTTTTTTACATACGTAAACATAAGGTTTTCACAACTAAAATAAGTTACTTATCTAAACTATTTTTTAACTCGTCCATCTAATTTATATTCTTTTTGAAAAAATAAGTTAAACAAGTTAGAAAATATTTTATCGGTTTCATATAGGCATGTAAACGAACCGAACAAACACAAACAAATGCATGTTCGTGTCTGTTCATTTAACTTTAACTGAACACGAACACATTTTTGTGTTTGTGTTCGTTCATTAAGATATTTGTTATGTTTGTATTCGTTTATTTTCGTTCATTTAAAAGCTAAACAAACAGTTTATGAACGAACATAAACGAACGTTCATGAACATAATAAATGTAAATGATTTTGTATTACTAAAAAACCTAATTACTAATTGGTTATATTTATACAAGTAGCTAAATCCCAATTTATGTTTCTATCTATTTAAATATAACTACTTATGTAATTATTAAAATTTTAATCGAACATAAACAAACATAACGAACAAACATAAACGGACGTTCACAAACATAAATGAACGAACACAAAATTTGTTAATGTTCATTCTTTTAATTAAACGATTAAACTTTTTTTATTCGTTTATTAAATAAACGAACATAACATAAACGAGCTTCTCATTAAATAACTTCACAACACAGTTTATGAACGTCCGGTTTGCCTCACGATTTATAGTTTATTACAAAGATTCTTTACTAAAAAAGAAAATCCAACAACCCACCCACCAAACCAAACCAAACCAAAAGCGCGTGCATTAATTATTAACTCAAGTTAAACCTGTCACTAGCAAAAACACAAACCAAGTTTGTGTCAGAAACAACCTCTTCCTTACTTTCCTCTTTTGTTCTTTATCTTCCACACCCCTTAACTGAATAATATTATTATGTCTTGATCCAACTCCACATTCCGCCGCCTTCACTTCCTGTCTGTAAGTTCCATCAACTTATTATTACTTTTTTTTTTTTTATATATGTAAACTTTGTTTAAATGTCTCTTATTATTATTATTGTATTGTATTATATATAAATCATAAACTCATTTGTCTTTTACTTGATCTAGCTAATTGTTACATAATTAGACATGATCATTTTATGTGTTTGATTTCATGTTTTATAATTTATTTGTTTTATTGCAGGCTAAGGTTTGAGTTCCAATATATTGTTTAATTATGTTTATTCAATTTTATTTATTTAGTATCAACTATAAAAATGATAATTAAGATTTTGGTTGTGTTTGTAGGTTTATAATTTATAGTGCATAGTTGAAATGGAAGATTCGGATTCGGGTACGGGTACGGGTACGGATTCGGTTGCTATGCTTTTGGAGTCTACAAGTTCCAAAATACAGCAGCTTCAGAAAGCGTTTGCTGAGCTGGAGAGTCAGCGTGCCGTGACGCTGAACTTGAAATGGAAACAAATTGAGAGCATTTTCACGGGCTTGAGAAGTCGTTGAAGAGGCGGTTTACGGAGCTGGAAGACCAAGAAAAGGAGTTTGAGATGAAAACTGTGCAAGCGCGAAAGTGTTGGAGAAACGGCGCGCTGCTGTTGTGGCTAAGGAAGATGCTTCGTTGACGAGGCTTCAGGAGAAACGAGATGTTGCGGTGATTGCTGTTTCGAATGCGGTTAAGAAGAATAAGAATGTACATGTGGAGGCCGTGTCTGAATCTGTAGCTGTTAATAGCGAGAAATCAGTTGACGCGGTGGCTTCGGGATGCGAAGATGTTGGGAGGAAAACGTTGTTTGGAAACGTTGATATGAAACTGCTGTCGCATCCACAGCTTGTTAAATTATGCGAGGAGATGGATGCAGGAGGGCTTCACAAGTTCATATCAGATAACCGAAAGAATCTTGCTTCTATAAAAGAGGAAATGCCAAATGCGTTGAAGGTTGCAGGGGATGCTGGTCGTCTGGTTTTGGATTCACTTAATGGTTTCTATATCGCAGAAGCGTCAAATTCGATGTGAAAAAGGATGCGAATCTTTTAGGTTTGAGGCGAACGTGTATAATGTTAATGGAATGTCTTAGTGTTCTGCTTGGAAACGTAGATGCGAGTACTGTTTCTAAGGTGATCACCGAAGACGTGAAGAGTAGAGCAAAGGCTATTGCGCAAGAATGGAAGCCGAAATTAGATGATCTTGATTTGGATGCTAGCAATGGGAACTCGTTGGAGGCTCATGCTTTCTTACAACTTGTTGCTACTTTGGTATTGATTCTGATTCTGTTCATGAAGATTTGTCCAAGTTGATACAATGGTCGCTAGGCGTCACCAGGCAGCTGATCTTTGCCGCTTCCTTGGGTTGTCTGACAAGATGCCAGGTTGTTATTTTCTCCTGTTTCCTAAATCTTTATATATGATATCGCAATATCTGCCTATTTAAGACATGACCCGTTTCACATACTCTGCTTCGCCGCAACCACCAACTGTTATTTAAGTTTTTCTTTATGGTTTTCTCAGGTGTAATTGATGTGCTGGTAAACAACGGAAGGCATATTGATGCGGTTAACTTAGCATTTGCATTTGAACTCACCGAGCGGTTTTCTCCTATTACTCTACTGAAATCCTACTTGACCGAAGCGGTTAAAGTTCCTTCCACTATCAAAGCAGGAAATGCTTCTCCAACTGCTCAGGTTATCCTTGTTCTCTAAAGTATCAAAATGTGGGGTATGTTTATACATGAGGGAACTTGAACGGGGACGGGGACGGGGACGGGACGGGGACGGGGACGGGGACGGGGACGGGGACGGGGACGGGGACGGGGACGGGGACGGGAACATAAATCATTGAGTGTAGGGTTTAAAAACTAGAAATGACACCATTGAAATTGGGCTTTCTTCAACCCCTTCAAGGTTTTCTATTCGAGTCGAGTTATACTTCGTCTCTAACGGGCCAAATGAGTAAAAATTTTCAATATAACTAAAATGGAAAAGTGGGTTGAACAATGGCGGATCCAGGATTGTTTTTCAAGGGGTGCGATCGGGGGGCTTTGGGTGCGATCGGAGGCTTTTTCCAAACTTTCAAGGGGCGCGATTGGGATTTTCGCCTATAAAATACACTAATTTTTTTTTTCCAAGGTGTGCGCCCGCACACCTTGGGTTGTACTTAGCCACGCCCCTGGGTTGAACTCGTCATAAGTCATCCACATTGTACTCGAGATGCATAAAGTGTCTAAGTTGCTTTATTTTCAAAAATAAATACTACCATTATAATAAATTGTTTATATAAAAGTTAGCAGCATTGGATTTAGATAATCTCAACTATCAGCAATTGGTCGTTACCTGTCTCAACTAACGAAATGCGTGCCGGTGGTCCCACCTTTTAACACATTGGCCACCAACAGACTATGACTAACAGAATACATTTTGACCTGTATGACCGTACAAAAAGTTATGTGTTCGTCTGGGTTTTAAAAGCGCGCCTGAGGCGCGCCTAGGCGCAAGGCGCATCAAGGCGCAGCCTAGGGCGCCTCAGGGCTTTGCGCCTATCCTTTTTCCCAAAGGCGCGCGCCTCAGGCGCTTTTTTTGTCAAATTTCAGGCGCTTTTTTTCCTGAGGCGCGCGCCTCACGTATTCTGAGCATTTTTTATGCATAAAAATGTTGTACCTTGGTGTTTTTGGCTAGTACATATAGGTAAAATCACATAAAAACCTTATTTATAGCTATATTTTGGGTAAATGAAGCTAAAAACTCATGGAATATATATGGGGTATATAAAAAAATTTATATAATTAGTGTGCGCTTCGGGTACGAAAATCCCACGCTTTTTGCGCTTTGCGCTTCGCGCGATGCGCTTAGACCTCGTCGCTTTTGTGCGCCTAGCGCTTTTTAAAACCAAGGTGTTCGTATGCGTTACAACGTGTCCATTTTTCCCACCTCTTCCAAATTCTGTTCATTATATATATGACATATGTTTAGCTTTTATACCCCCTTTTATCTTAACTAAATAATTAATTCCGAACAAGCTGCAGGCGTAATTCTATTTACATCTTTTGATTTTTGAATTCCAGAATGATGTCAACGAAAGAGAACTATCCGCTCTAAAAGCCGTCACCAAATGCATCGAAGAACACAAGCTTGAAAACGAGTACCCATTAGACCCGCTTCAAAATCGGATCCTCCAGCTGGAGAAAGCCAAGGCAGACAAAAAACAAGCAACAGAAGTTGTCAAACCTCAATCCAAGAGACCTAGAGCCAATGGTGTAGCAGCAGGATACGGGGCCCGCAACACAACAGTCACTGCCGACAAAAACTTCTATGCCGCCAGGTATACACCACCGACTCAGTACATGTATTACCCTGGACCACCCGAGAACCATGTTCACTCGTTTATAGGAACGACTACTTACAACATGGCTCCTAACCATGGACCATACTTTGGGAATGGGTTTCAGTACCAAGCTCCTTATCTTCACTAAGCTTCGAGTCATGATGAGAAACGTTGATCATGATCGTCTTTTGACTTCTAGGTCTTTAACCCTTTCGAGTTATTCGTACGATGAAGTTATAAACTCAATTTGGAAAAACCATGGAAAATCTAAGGAAAAAAAGAACAGTATGCTAGCCTTGTTTATTTGGTAATTTGTTTGTATAAGTTGATGCTGTAATTCTTTAATACATGTACTGTCAATGTTGTTAGCTTAGTTTGTTTTTGTCCTTTTAAATTATGGGAACATTTGGACTTAGACCATATGTACTCGGGCGTTAAAGGGGCTTTAAAACAAATTTAACGCCCCGTACACCACTGCACATGGGCGTTAAAGGGCCTTAAAGGGGGGTAAAGTTTGCAAAAATGGGCTGAAGCGCTATAAATTTAACGCTGAAAATTGGATTTTGAGCCACCTTTATGTGGCAACCAATCAAAAAAGAGAGAGGGCGCTAATTTAGCACTGCCACTACACCTACTCTTAGGTTAAGGCCTTTAGTGTTGTAAACGAGTGGATCTAGTTGTTAACTTAAAGCATGAGCTCAACTCGTTTCAACTTCTATGTATAACACTTGGACATACTTAAATGTCGAGGCTCGCTTGGTCTCAGGTCGTTTATTATCATACATATCAATTATCAGGGCCGTCTTCGAAAACTGTAAAAAAAATTTGGGCCTGGGGCCACAACAATTAATCTGGGCCAATATAATTTAAACAAAATCATGATATATAAAATCTAGACTGAATTACAAGTTTTGTCCTTTAAGTTTGTACAAGATTGCAAGGCATGTCCTTTAACTTCAAAATTGATTGGTTTTGTCCTTTATCTTTTAAAATCTTGCACGTTATGTCCTTTCGATCTAACTCTGTTAATTTTCTTCGTTAAGTTTGGTCACATGACTTGCACACGAGGGTATATCAGTAAATTGACCCACATTCATTGCAGGTCCTCCTTCCACCACCTACACCATCACATTCCAGAACCACCCTCCACCACCACCTACACCACCACATTCCAGAACCACCCTCCACCCTACCCCCAAAACCCTGCTAAATACTTGCCGCCGACAACCACCTTCCACCATCACCTACACCACCACATTCCAAAACCACCCTCCACCCTACCCCCAAAACCCTGCTAAATACTCGCCGCCGACAACCACCTACACCACCACATTCCAGGGCTCACGGCTGGAAGTCTGGAGTGTTCAGCGTCGGTTGTATAAACGGTAAACCCTTTTGGCTTGTGAACCCTAGTTTTGGGTTGGGTAATACCTGACGCTAATACCCGACACGGACCATTAGCGGCGACGGTCGCTGCTAAAGGTCCGGCTTCCTTTGATTTGATTCGTTGCAAAAGACTAATGTGCCATTGCTAAAAATTAGCAGGCGCTGCTAACGGGCAGGTTGTCTGTTGATGGTGTTGACTGTGGAGATGAGAGGAGGCTGTGAGTTTTCTTTTGTCCATCGTTCATGGTCAACAAGATGTGCAAACAACTCAGAGATGGTGATTAGTGTGGGTCTAGTCTTCAGGACAACAGCAAGGTTCATGTAGTCATCATTTAGTTGATTAGTGATGTGAACAATGAGATCATCATCAACAGGGCGCTGCACTAGGGCAAGTTCATCAGCGATGTCCCTTCATTTCGTGGAGAAATTCGGCTACTGGTCTTGTGCCTTGAGGATTCTTGGAGAGTTTGGGTTTTAGAGAGATGATGCGGGGTCTTGATTCTCCAACGAACCAATCAGTCAGGCGTTGGAATACCTGCCGAGAGGTGGTTGCAGAAGTAACAATGGTCTAGATGGTTTCTGCGCAGCTTCCGAGAAAGGCACCAAGAAGGATTTGGTCTTGTCGGTACCAAATGCAGTAGGTAGGATTTGGCTTATATTGTAGAATTTTTGGTGGTGGTTCGGTGATGCCATCAACGTATTGGTCAAGATCAAGACCAATCAACGTGGATAGGACTTGTTTTTTTTTCCAAGTAGGAAAGTTGTGAGAGGTGAGTTTGATTGGAAAATGAGTGTGTTGTGATTTCTATGATTGTGGTTTCTGCCATAGCTGTTGACAGAAAAAAGGTGCAGATTGATTTGTGGCTCAGAGGAGCTTGAGAAGCTCTGAAACCATATGATAATTGAGATTGTATATTGCAATTGTCTTACGGATACAACCAATATATACACAAAATATAAATAGACTAATTATTGTACAGAGTGATTTATGCTAATGAATAAGGAAATGGTTGGTCCAACACTTGTAGCCTAGTTGGTTGAGGGCCTAAAGTTTCTCATGGGAGGCTTGGGTTCAATTCCCACTAGCTACATTTGGAGGACATTGGTGGATGGGAAATGAGGGATGACCCGGCCATTGGCTTGGGTTCGAGTCCTGATCCCGACCGGTTTTACCGACTATTTCACCGTCGTGCCTTCGGGCGGGTGAGTGGTCGGGTTTTCCCGGGAATTGGTGGCAATTGGTGGCCTGGGTACTCTCGAGTACCTGATTCGCCAAAAGGGTGCCCGAGAGTGCTCGGAATTGATTCGTTGGCCGTTCAAAAAAAAAAAAAAAAATAAGGAAATGGTTGAACATTTTTATTGAGGCATTATTCCCTCCTTGGGATTAGTGGTGACATCTTTCTATTATTTAATTAGGATATGTATTCCTTATACTATCAAACGGCGGTTATTGGTAGTTATTTGGCGGGGAAAAACGTTTGCAAGGTGGCACCTTTAATTTTCGGACATAACCGTCCATGTTTCACACCCTTTCAATATATGAGGTGTAGCCTCTTGTACTACCAATGTACAACCGAATGTTTAATATTAATATCTAATCTTTTTTTTTTTTGAACGATCAACTAAAGTATTGTCGGGTACTTTGTACGCGGCCCCCAATGGCTGAAAGGGGCCCCAGACGGCCTCTAGTCCGTACGGACAGAGCCCTTCGGCCCACCCGTCTCCTGTTCCAGGGAAACCCCGGCCCACAAACCCGCCCAAAGGCACGACAGTAGTGAACCGGTAAAACCTGGAGGGATCAGGAGTCGAACCCATGACCACAAGGGTCAAGGGTCTCTCCATCACTTCCCAACCACCTACCCCACCACAAGGGTGGGGGTATCCATCACATGCCTTCCGTGGGAATCGAACCCGGCTCCCCCAAAAAGAGAACCGACCCTTTTTACCACTAGGCCACATGATCAGAATATTATTAATATCTAATCTATACTAAAGTTAATAAACCTAAGATAAGTATCAAGTAACATGTACAAGTTTAAGGTATATAAAAACATAGAAACCTAGATTGATTTAAAGTGTAACAATACAGGATTTGTACTTTTTTTCTTAGAATGTGTGTTGTTGCCCGTAAGCGATTAGCTGCGGGCCATATTTTGATCCATGTGGATCGCTCACACCACAACACCCTTACGTGGTCCATCTCGCAAGCCAGCCCAAACTATCACACTCGAGTGTGGTAGCGGATGGAATCCGATCGTCGGAGGTAGACCTGGCAATTTCAACCCATCTACTTGAGTTTGGGTTGTTTTGGGTTTAAAATTTGACCTTGTGGGTTAAAATGGGTTTATTATAATTTTCAACGGGGTTAGGATGGGTAATTTTAATTTTAGGAAATAAGTAAGTGGATCAGGGTGAGTATATAAAAAAAAATCAAATGGGTCAGGATAGGTAATTTTAGATAACCATATACAAATTTAAATTAAAACTCACCCAAGTTGATGCCTCATACAAATCAATGTCAATAAAAACAAAAGATTATATCTTTTGCATTTGTTGATCACCTAGTCAGTTCGAAACCGTTCGGGTCGTTCACGGACGGCAATGTCGAAACAACACGGGTCGTTAACAAGACCGATCTCATCGAAACGGTTCGAGTCGTTAGCGGGTTTGATCGAGTGCAAACAGTCTGGGTTGTTGACCGGCCCGTTCGGGTCGAAATGGTCCGGTCGTTGACGGGCTCGGTCGGGTCGAAACGGTCCGTGTTGCTAACGGGATCGGTCAGGTCGAAACGGTCCGAGTCGCTTACGGGCCGGGTCGAAACAGTACGGGTCGCTACGGGACGGGTCAGGTTGAAACGGTCTGGGTCGTTACCGGGCCCAATCGGTTCGAAACGGTCCGGGTCGCTATGGGACGGGTCAGGTTGAAACGGTATGGGTCGTTACCGGGCCCGGTCGAGTCGAAACCGTCCTGGTCGCTAGCGGGCCCGGCCGGGTCGAAACGGTTTGAGTCGCTACGGGACGGGTCAGGTTGAAATGGTCTGGGTCGTTACCAGGCCCGGTCAGGTCGAAACGGTTTGGGTCGCTACCGGGCCCAGCCGGGTCGAAACAGTCCGGGTTGCTACGGGACGGGTCAGGTTGAAACGGTCTGGGTCGTTACCGGGCTCGGTCGGGTCGAAACGGTCTGGGTCGCTAGCGGGCCCGGCCGGGTCAAAACGGTCCGAATCACTATGGGACGGGTCAGGTTGAAACGGTCCGGGTCTCTACGGGACGGGTCAGGTTGAAACAGTCTGGGTAGTTACCGGGCCCGGTCGGGTCGAAACGGTCCGGGTCGCTACCGGGCCCGACCGGGTCAAAATGGTCCGGGTCGCTACCGGGCCCGACCGGGTCGAAACAGTCCGGGTCGCTACGGGACGGGTCAGGTGAAATGGTCTGTGTTGTTACCGGGCCCGGTCGGGTCGAAACAGTCCGGTCGCTACGGGACGTGTCAGGTTGAAACGGTCTGGGTCGTTACCACGCCCGACCGGGTCGAAACGGTCCGGTCGCTAACGGGCCCAGCCGGGTCGAAACGGTCCTGGTTGCTAACGGGACCGGTCAGGTCGAAACAGTCCGGGTCGTAATGGTCTGGGTTGTTAACCAACACGATAGGGTCGAATTGGTCCGGTTTATAATGAAATATTTCGGATCCCTTAAAATTTTATTTTTAAGTTTATTTTTTTAAATTTGTTTTTTTCCTTTTTTTTAAATTTTTTTACTATTTTTTATTTTTTTTACTTTTTTAATTTTTTGCTTTTTATTGTTATTTTAATTTTTTTAACAATTTTTAATCTATTTTGATGTGAACCTATCCTAATCCAAACCATTTAGACCCAAACCCATCGTAACCTATTTTTTAATTTACCCATCTTAACCAAAACCCATCTTAACCCAAACTCATCCTGACCCATCAACCAACCCAACCCAACCTACCCATTTTGCCACCCCTAGTCGGAGGGTCAAAATGATCGTTGGCGACCGACTGTTGGAGGGCGTTGGTTTATTTTTGGCAAGCTTTAAAAAAATTTCATATCCAACACAAAAAAATCAAAAAAATTTCTCTTCACTCTCTACAAAATGGCTTTGGCATGGAACGATTTTTCTTTGTCCGACTCGTCCGAAAAAGATGAATTGATTATGGAAGTGGGAATGATAATGATTGAATACTTGATGGCCTGGTCTCGAAGACGAAGAACTCCCGCGCTAACCAAACAACCAGTGCTTGACCGTGATACTTGTTCAAGCTTACTCGTCTCAACTGCAAATACTTTACAAAGAAACAAGATTCTACGAGAAAAGATATTGAAAGAGCGTTCGGCGTTCTTAAAAAAAGATTTTCGTTGATTGCCAACCCAATAAGGTTTTGGACACGAGAGAGGATTATGGACGTCATCTATCCTTGTATTAGGAATAATGGAAATAAATAATCCCAACTATTGACTATTGGCCAATAACAGTCTCAACTACGAAAATTACCAATAGTGGTCCCAACTTTCGACATATTGGAATATAATGGACCCAAACTAACGGAGGTCTAACCCCGTTAGTGTAGTGCTGACGTGGCATGCCACGTCGGATGCCACGTAGGATCATTTTTGCCACCTAGGATGCCACGCAGGATCATTTTGCCACCTAGGATGCCACGTCGGATGCCACGTTGGATGCCACTTAGGATCATTTTGCCACCTAGGATGCCACGTCAGCATCACACTAACGAGTTAGACCTCCGTTAGTTTGAGTCCATTATATTCCAATATGTTGAAAGTTGGGACCACTATTGGTAATTTTCGTAGTTGGGACTGTTATTGGCCAATAGTCAATAGTTGGGATTATTTATTTCCATTATTCCCTTGTATTATTCTACATAACATGATATTGGAGGACCAAGGCATGGCGATATGTCAAAATTACCAAGGTGATATCCCATGTGCCCAATTGACAATCGCTGATATCCAAAGACTCGACAACATAAACAACTTCAAGAACCGTGAGATACACGGAAACCTCCGTCATGAATTAGTCGAGCATTTGTGGGCTAGGCGTCCCGATGATCTTGTATTAGATTAGTTTTTAGTTTTTTATAGTTTGTATTATTGTAAACATTAATCTAATTGTTAGTTAAGTTTATTTTTATATTAATATTATAAATTTGACAAATTTAGAAAGTCTAAAAAAATAAAAAATTTAAAAAACTGGATAAAGTTACTGCTCACCTCTAGCCACAACAGCATCAGGTGAGCGACCAACAGCTTTATCACTCTACCAAATAGGTGCTGACATGACGCAATATGAGAGGATAAAACCATGGCTCACCTCTAACTATAACGCATACTCTTATGAAAGTATCCTTTTGTATTTAAAATTATACAAAGTCAAATACCACGAAAGTTGCCAACTCATAAAATACCCAATAATGAAAGAGAACTTTTGAATGGTCGTCGGGTATTTTATTTGTAGCAACGGCCAACAATAATGGACATGATCCGGCCTTTTGACATGAAAACGTGCCATAAAAGGAAACGTTGCAATTTTCATGGCACTAATCAAAGAGTAGTTTGTGAACAGTTTCAGATAATGGTGGTCCACAAGCATACCAAGATTGTCCTTTTGCTTCTAATATTAAGCTTTTTAAACCTACATGTTTTTTGTAAAAAGCTCAAAGTTGGCGTTCTAACAAGAAGAAAGTTTCAGTACTTCATAGATGCTGAATATGATAATCAGAAAAATGTTACAACTGCCACCGGATTCTCGGTAGATGTGTTTCATACCTGTATTCGTGCATTACCATATGTAGTGCAATATGAGTTAATACCATTTGCCAATGGAAGTTATGATGATCTTATAAAAAAGGTTTATGCTAAGGTATGTATGTGTTTAAACTTTAAACAATGGCATTGCATATATGTATTCATGATGTAATATATATATCAGGAGATTGATGCTATCATGGGTGATTCAAGTATTCTTGCCAACAGATCTCAGTATGTTGACTTTACAGCGACTTATACGGACTTGGGTATAGGAACATTGGGAAAACTCAACAATAATGATATGTGGATCTTCTTGAAGCCACTTGATTGGAAGCTTTGGATAGGCATTGTTGGTTTTGCCATGCTCACAGGCCTCATCATTTGGGCTATTGAGTTCATGAATGATCAAGCAGCAACTCAACAAATTGGAGCAACCTTTTGGGTCATTCTAATGACTCTTTTCTTTGCTCAAAGTTCTCTCTCTCTCTCTCTCTCTCTCTCTCTCTCTCTCTCTCTCTCTCTCTCTCTCTCTCTCTCTCTCTCTCTCTCTCTCTCTCTCATATAATCTATTTGATTTATTTATTTAATTTTTTTAAAGGTTGAAAATAGATATTGAAGTTACCTAGATAAATTTATAGATGCTATGTTGTAGAGGTGTCCGGCAGGTTGGTGAATGGGTTTGTTGACCTAAACATTTTTCAAACTTTTTTTTTTTTAATTTAATTACAGACAATTCGATCATGTATGATAACAAAACTATATAATAAGATTCATGTTGGACAAGTAGTCTTTGACTTGCTGGGCATACGGCCCATGTGATTGACAGATGCCGTGCCGTGTACAGGGGTGGTGTATCTAGAGGCATTTTTTCCCGAGTATCTATACCCGTACTCATATCGTATATATACCGGTATTCGTACTCGTACTGATTTTGAGTACGCGATATAAGTATCGGTACCCACTTTTACTGATTTTGGTATTCGGTACTTTCGGTATCGGTACGGGTAAAAATGATACAGGTACCGAATTCTATATTCTATTGAATTTGATTATATGTTTTACTTCGTATTATGGTATTTATGGTATTCGTATCAATTTTAATAATTTGGTATATGTACCATATTGGTACCCGTAGGAGTGTTCAAAAAAAGAAAAAAATAACAAAATGGTACCAAAACGGGTACCGTACCGAAATACTAGTACCGATACCCGTACCGTACCTATATATTCGGTACGGTACTCGGTACCCACTTTTGTTCAAATTAGGTACGGGTATTTTCGGTATGAGTATTTTCAATACGGGTACGGGTACGGGTACGGGTATAGGTACGGGTATGGAACCGATCTCATCCCTAGTACCAATAGCAACACACCTTTTATTTTATCTATTTATTTACCATGTGTTAATTTCAAACTAGTGAATAGTGTCACCGCTCTTTTATTAGTTTATTAGTTGAGAGGAATGGTAGCAATTATTTTATATATATAGGGTTGGGATCCGTTGAAAACTCGACGTAAAATGCGGGAAAAGAAAATTTGCACACTGCTGTAAAAACACGTGAACCCCGATGTAAAAAAATACATGAATTTATGCCGAATTACATCGACGTAAAAGATTTTTACCCCACGTAAGTATGTTAATATTATATTCAATATTTTATTGTTGTTTAATTTTAGACCACAAATTCATTTTTTATTAAAATAATTGTGTGGTTATAAAGTGAGTTCCTATGGTTTCCACAAATCAAAGGGGTTCTTAAATAATCCTAATAACACATATAATTTGTTTCATTTCAAAAACAAACTTAGCTTGGTGGTAGAGTGATTTGATGTGTATTCCTCTTATATGAGGTAATGAGTTTGAGGCTAGTTTATGATAAAACATAATCTAGATATGACACCTCCATTTTGTTTCCTTTTATATTAGAGTGTTGGATATAAATAATCTCAACTATTAGCACTTCGCTATCACCAATCACAACTCACGAAATGTGTCTTGGCGGTCTTATTTTTAACATATTGGCCACCATCAGACTATGACTAAAAATATGCTTCATTTATACAATCAATTAGTATTATGTTAGTCATAGTCGTTGGTGGCAATATGTTAAAAGGTGAGACCATCAACACACAGATTGATAGCAGCCAATTGCTAATAGTTGAGATTATTTAAATCTATTACTCCATTATATTATTGTGTCCTCTATTCTTGAAAAGATCTGCTAAAAAAAGGGCAAAAAAAAAAACAATTACTATTTTTATGTGTGCCCATTCTAATTTATATTCAGATCAAGCTACCTAGGCTGCATGTATTTGTGGATCCTGATACAAGCTCTTAACTAGACGCATATATATCATAACGAATGCAGCTTACTAAAAATTTTCTATTTTGTATTGTAGGAGATCAGAGGTTGTGTAATCTGTCAAAATTTGTGTTGTTTGTTTGGTTACTTGTGGTACTTATTTTGATCTCGAGTTACACTGCAACATTGAGTTCGCTTTTAACAGTTGAACAGTTTCAGTTAGCATCAAAGGGTGGAACATTGGGGTTTCATGGTGGCTCTTTTGAGGCTGGCCTGGCAGGAGTGACTGTTAGCAACTTGCATTTGAGGATTATAGGCGTAAACCGTTCTATTCATACGAAGATTATGCCAAAGCATTGTCTAAAGGTGGAAAGCATGGTGGTGCTGATGCTATCATTGATGAAATCCCTTATATCAAGATGTTTCTTGCTAAGTATCCTACTGATTACGCAATGATTTCATCTGAACCTTCTACTTCTGGTTTTGCTTTCGTAAGTATCTTTTTCTCCTTTGTAATCCCTTCATTAGAATTAATATATAATACCTTCCTTATTTATATATATATATATATATATATATATAATATGTTTGAAATCGGTCTTGTTTGCATAATATTGTTCAAATGGAAGTTTAGAGGGAAAGGCTTAGAGGGAGTTTTGAAAAGTGGTTAAACAAACACAAACTTTTCATATATTTACAAATGAGAATTTCCTCCCTATTTGTACATTTCGAATTGGTGTGTAAACTATCATCATCACCGTTCGCTTATAACTAACATTGATCTAACGGTTTTAAACTATAACCGCTATATAACTAACTTATGAATCGGTGTGAACATATAACCAATATTAACCTATGTTGCATACTAATATTTACATAACTTAAAATATTTATAACATATGTTTTGTATTAATGGTTAAGATTATATTCCTAACATTCTTGCCCAAACCTTAATCCATTACTCTTTTTTGAACTTGTGCAGCCTCTTACTCTTCACTTGATGATCTTGATCGCTTCTTGGGTGGCAAATCTTCATCCTTCCAAACTTTCTTTCCTTCGGTTGTATCTTCGTTGCCTTCTCCTTCTACTTCCACCACCAATTCTCGGCCTTTGTATTTTAGATGGTACCACTCCATGATTTCTAAATACCACACATAAACTTGCCTAAGAATCTTTGTGATTTCCTCCTTCTCTACCATGCTTGGCTTCCCTCTATCGTATCCTACTGATAAACCAACTACGACCCAATTGTCATCATATGTGACTTTGTTATATCCACCGAAACGTTGCCCTGTCATGTACAAATCCAACAAACTAATTGGATATCCGTTAATGTCTTTTGGTGGAATTGGGGCGTTAATCCGTATCTTTATGAATTCTTTCATCAACCACTCAATGGTTCTTTCGAATTCGACTTTAAAATTTCTCTTGTATCTCTCTATCATTGTCTCGATATGAATTATATCCATAAACACTATGCAATCTTGTAACTTTGATTCTTCGGTCGGGTACATGATTCGGCCCTTCTCCATAAACTTCTCGGCCTCTATTTTGTCTTCTCTTATGGAAAACTCTTCGAAGTATTTGAAAAATAATGCTCTTTCCATATCTTCCTTTGTTAAATGATTTGCGTGATCATTTTCTAGTGAAAGTCTCTTCCTCTAGCTTTCCCGCGCCTCACTTGCGCCTTGTGCACAACTGCAAACACCATCTCGGTTTTGTGGACATTTAAATGTGAAATTATCTTCTCCCTTGCAAATCCTACATGTGAAAATCTTAACCTTTTGATTTCTTTAGGTTTCTAAATTGAAGGCTTGTAAATATGGCATACATCACCATCGAAATCGATCTTAAATCCTTCTTGTATGAGTTGTTCGATACTTAACACATTCTTCCTCAAAGTTGGAACATAATAAACATTCTTGATCTTGTTAACTTGTCCCGAACTTGTTATTATCACACTTTCTTTTCCTCTAAAGTATTCCTTTCTATATCCTTGTAGACATCCCTCTATTCCAAACGAATTGACTAGTGTTATGAATAACGACTTGGTTCCATAACCATGTTGTTTTCTAGTCAAACTTGCAAACCACACATAGTCCCACCCTTGATTGTTGGTCCCTTTGATCATGAATTCGGTCTTGCCCATCTTCTTTGGACAATTTCTCCTATAGTGGAATGGTTCTTTGAATAAACTACAACACATTGCGGATGGATATTCGGGAATTTCTTCTTCTTTCTTCACTTGCCGATTGAATTTTTCTTGTGCCTTTTTCTTCTTTTTTCCATCTTCCCTCACGAACTTGTTTGATGATGATCCAATATGGAAACAGCCAAATCTGATATTGAAATCGGCCCTCACTGCCTTTTTTATGAATCACCCTCTCGGCTTTCTTCTTGTGATCTTCAGAATCACCACACACTCTCGAGAATAACGGTGACACTACCGTATTTCTCTTGATTTTATTTTCGTCATCTAAGTGGTTTCCATCATCGAATATCCCACAGGTTCTAAGATCTTTTGGCTCTGTTGCCATGTTTGAAATCGGCCCTGTTTGCATAATATTATTCGAATGGAAGTTTAAAGGGAAAGGTTTAGAGTGAGTTTTGAAAAGCGGTCAAACAAACACAAACTTTTCATATATTTACAAATGAGAGTTTCCTCCCAATTTATACATTTTGAACCACTGTGTAAACTATCATCTCATCGTTCGTTTATAACTAACATTGGTCTAACGGTTCTAAACTATAACCGCTATATAACTAACTTATGAATCGGTGTGAACATGTAATCGATATTAACCTATGTTACATACTAATATTTACATAACTTAAAATACTTATAACATGTGTTTTGTATTAATGATTAAGATTATATTCCTAACATATTAAACCATATGTGTTTCTCCTTCCACATGATCTGCCACTTAATCCCCTCTTAATAGATTGGGCTATGCCAAAGTGCCACTTTATAAAGCCTGCTTAGTATCTTATAAAATAATGGTTTTAAGGATCAACTTCATAACAACTGAATGAATATCCTTTTCATGCTACCCCATGCAGATATTCCAAAAAGGATCATCTTTGGTAGCAGACATGTCAAGAAAAATTGCAAAATTAAGGGAAGATGGAACTTTGAGACTTTTGGAGAAGAAGTGGTTTGAGAAACAGTCGCTATCATCTCTAAGTCCTCCAAGAAATGCACAAGTCTTGGGTTTTGGTAGGTTTAAAGGTTTGTTTATTATTAGTGGAAGCTCTTCAGTTTTGGCCCTTTTGATATCCGTAATTTACTTACTTCGTGCAAGATTGGAGGTCGAGTGGATCATTTCTTTCATCGTGCAACGAAACTTAGTGGGTGCCTTGTGGAATCACTTATTTCGAAATTCCATTTAGATATAGAAACCTATTTGGAGGACCAATTGGCTAGTTAATGTATTTATTATAAAGTGTAATGGATCGTTCTAGATCGAAATATGTAAAATATTGATGAAAATTGCATTAATAATTTGATACACTCCTTTCAAGCTACAGATTTCCATGTAGCTGTGGGTACTATTTCATTTTCATGGATTAATAAAAAGCTTAAGAGCTTAGATGCTCTCAAGTATGCAAGATCTTTGTTTTTTATTCTCAATGTCATAATAGATTGTTAGCATAATAAAGTTATTGGAATCCTTTTGTAGATTCTAGATACACAAATAGAAATGCTAATTGTTTGCGGTTGGGACCATAGAGCAAAGAGTGACTCTATATACAAAACTTATTATAGAGAAGGTAACAAATGATGGTTTTATAATTTGCTCAAGAGAATGAGTGAAGATGTACATTTTCATTATCACCAATTGGAATTTATAACCATATACAAGCTCTAGTCAAGGAGAAAATAAAGGAAAGATTACAACAATAATAAATACCTAATTTACAATGATTTGAATATTAAAAATATGATTTGACTATAATAACTAGACGCATAATTTTAGGAATCGATGAGATGTCTTATGATCTGTTGATACGCCCTCGCAAGATGGAGGATCCATTAGATACGCCAATCTTGGAACGGAAGGTGAGAAATGGTAGTCTTGACATGTTTCATGCGAGAATGATAAACCGAGTTTGCACAAAGATAAGTGGCACCAGTGTTGTCAAAAAACAAGGTGGGCGGGTGAGTGTGTTGAATGCCAACTTCACTTAGAAGATTTTTTACCCATGAGATTTCTACCGCCGCATTAGCAAGAGCTTTGTATTCCACTTTCTTGGATGATCGATAGACAGTTTTCTGCCTAGATGAGCGCCAAGATATAATGTTGGAGCCAAGATAAAGTAAGTAGGCCGTGGTGGATCGACCTCCATTGAGAATTCCACCAGTCAGAGTCTGAGAATGCTTGAATATCAAGAGATGAATGTTGTTTTAAAAACAACTCGTAGTGTATCTTTCCCTTCAAATAGCGGAGAACTCGTTTGAGAGCTTGCCAGTGTGATTGCTTGGGACTGTGCATAAATTGAGACAACTTATTAACAGCAAAGGAGATGTCGGGACGAGTTAAGGCTAGATATTGCAGGGTACCAACAAGTTGGCGATAAGGAGTGGGATCAACAGAAGGTGACGAGTCAGTTGAGGACAAAGAATCCAAAACACTAAGAGGAGCAAGGACTTATTTAGCACCATCAATTTTGAAGGTAGCGAGAATATCCTGAATATGACAATGTTGAAAAATAAAGAGGCCGTGAGGTGTGGGAATGACTTCAATACCTAAGAAATGATGAAGAGGACCAAGATTTTTAATAGAAAATTGTTTGCCTAAGGCATGAACGAAGATGTCCAGAAAATGGTCATTTTTACTTGTAAGGACAATGTCGTCGACATAGACTAAGAAATAGCAAATGACTTCAATACCTAAGAAATGATGAAGAGGACCAAGATTTTTAATAGAAAATTGTTTGCCTAAGGCATGAACGAAGATGTCCAGAAAATGGTCATTTTTACTTGTAAGGACAATGTCGTCGACAAAGACTAAGAAATAGCAAATGATGCCATTGGAGTTATAGACCAAAAGGGAAGGATCAAATAGTGACTTTTTGAAGCCAAAGGAGAGCAGGAAAGATGTGAGTTCATTATACCGGGCCCTCAGAGCTTTCTTGAGACCATAGAGGGACTTTTTGAGTTTACAAATATGGTTTGGAAATTTAGAGTTAGTGAAGCCAGGAGGTTGAATCATGAACACATCCTAATGAAGAGTACTATGACGTAACACATTGTTCACATCTAGTTGGCGTAAAGACCAATGTTTAGATAGAGCAATGGAGAGAACTGTGCGTATGGTGACAGGTTTGGTAACTGGACTAAAGATGTCAACGTAATCCTTTCTGAATTGTTGGTGAAGACCTTTGGCGACCAGTCGAGCTTTATACTTGTCAATGGTTCCATCGGGCTTGCATTTTATTCGAAACACCCATTTACATCCAATTGGAGTTTGGTTTGTGTGAGGAACAAGATCCCATGTTTGATTTTGGAGAAGGGCGTTATATTCAAGATCCATAGCATGGTGCCAAGTAGGATCTCTCATGGCTTGTGTGTGGGTAGAGGGTTCAAGAGTGGTGGGGAGCTGATGCAGTGTTGTGGAGTTAATGAAATTGGGGTTATAATATTTTGGGTTGGGTTTTGGTTGGCGACGAGTAGCAAGAAGCTGGGTTCTAGTGGATGATGTAGATAAGGGTGTATTGAATGAGGTAGACTGGTCGTTTTCAATAGGAGTGGAGGCAGCAGTAGCTTGAGAGTTGTGAGTAGGACTAGATTAGGTGGCATCCGTAGACGAGGGTGTGTTAGGAGAGGTGGGATGAGTGGAAGGTGAGTGGGATGGGGTGTGTGAAGGAATGGGACCAGAAGGAGACGGTATGGGTTTTTGCGAGACGGGTGACGTAGGGATATCTTGATGGTTTGGAGTAGCGGATGGTGGAATATGTGGGTTGGATGGTGGAGATACGGATATGCATGGAGAGGTAGGCGGAGATCGATAATGGAGAAACGATTCAAATGTGTGGACAGTGGGTTGAGGGATATTGTCATGAAGAGGGTTGATGTGAGGAATAAATTGCACATGGTGAGAGTGATATAATTTTTTGGTTGTGGGGTCAAAGCATTTGTAAGCTGATTTGGAGGATAAGTACCCAAGGAAAATGCAAGATTGAGAGCGGAGTTAAAGTTTAAAGGTGGTATATGGGCGAAGCCATGGGTAACAAAGGAAACCAAACGGTTTGAGCTTAGAGTATGATGGAGTTGTGTTGAAGAGCATACTATATGGGAATTTGTTGTTTTGAATGGAGGTAGGAAGGCGATTTATGAGATATGTGGCAATTTGGAAGGCATGAGACCAAAAGGATTGTGGTAGGTGGGCATGATGGAGAAGAGCAAGACCGGTTTTAACGATGTGTCGATGACGGCGTTCTGCCACACCATTTTTTCGGGTGTATGAGGAGGTGTTGTATAGTGGGAAATTCCATGAGTGGCAAGATATGAGGAGAGTCCAATGTATTCGCCACCGTTATCAGAGAATAACACAACAACTTGTGTTTTAAAAAACTTTTCTACCAATGCTTTGAATTACGGAAAAAGTATAGATACATCGAATTTGCGTTTTATAGGATAAAGCCAAATATATTTGGAATAATAATCAACAAAAATGACATAATATTTGTATCCATCGATTGAGGTGTGGACGGGTCCAAACATTCGTGTGGATAAGTTGTAGTGGTTTATCTGTAACAAAGGATTTTTTTCCAAATGGAATTTTATGACTTTTATTTAAAGAATAGGATTTACAATGAAACGACTCGTGTGACACTTTATGGAAAGGAAGTCCTAATCTAGAAATTAAAGACGTGAAAACTTGGAGCGAAGGATGTAAAAGAGTGTGGTGACACGCGAGTAGTGATCCTGTTGTTGATTGATTTGGGGAGAGAGTGTGAGTGGTCCATAGTAAACATCATTGACGTTCACTCCCCGCATGAGATGCGCCCCCCGTGCGTAGATCATTGACCAGGAAATGATATGGAAAAAATTCAACAAAAACATGGTTAGTGCAACAAATTTTGGCAACAAAAATAAGATTATTTCGTAGATGTGGAACAATAAGGACGTTATTTAACAAGAGGGATGGGAGTTGGTGGAAATTGTGGTGCGACCTAGTAATGGGGAGAGACTTACCATCACCTAAGACAATCTCATCCAGGCCACCGTATTCAGATAGAACGAGCACTGCATTTTGGTTAATGGTTGTGTGACCTGACGCACCGGTATCCCACATCCAAGTGGGTCGTGTACAGTTGTGTTGCGGTGAAGTGAAGTTCACCGCAGGCGCTGTAGAGGATTCATCTTGAATTTGAATTTTGTGGTCACGCACGAAGCAACCTAGTTTATGACAGTCTTTGGTGTCGTGACCCGGAATGTTGTAATAGGAACAGTAGGTATTTGTCCGACTTTGGCGAGTGTGGTTGGAAGGAGATCGAGATGACCAAGCAGCACGGTTGTTTGTTGAGTGACCCGGGGCTACCGATTTGTTATTTGAAGAGTAACCTGCGGATCAGGAGTAGTTTCTGGCACGTTGGCGCTGAGTTTGGTTAATAGTAGTGATGATTAGGGCTGTGTTAATTTCCTTTATGGTGCACTCATGGTCAATGAGCTTTTCAAACAACTCAGAGAAAGAGACAGTGGTGTCTTGTGACATCTGTCACCCTCGTCATTCATCTAGTTGTCAATTCTAACCCTTGTACGTTTTAACGTTTTCAAATTTAAATAAAAAAAAAACTTTATGAGTAATTACATTTTTATTTTCGCACGTGCTTAAGTTTTAACTAAAACCGTGTTCTGAGCGTCATTTAAACATATTATGATATAACATTTATAAAAATTTCACTTTCAAGATCATTTATTTATTTATACATATATATTAAATTAAAGTTTAAAAGGGTTTGAACTTTAAGAGTTTAAAAAAAATATATGTGTTTAAACTAAACTTTGTTAGTATAAGTTAGATTTATAAAAGGAAAAACTAACCAATTCTATAATAAACTAACATAGTTAAACTAGAGGGACCAAATTTGCCAACTCATGAAAGTTCAATATATGATTCCTCTTCCCTGCCTCTGTTCGTTTCTTTCCGGCGAAGGGTTGGCCGGAACCGGCGTCATTCCGGCGAGGCTTGAAACCCAGATTTAATGCTTATTTCAATTGTTTTAATGCGTGTTTCGCTATGCCTCATCATTTCCGAGCCGTTAAAATAATAATGACCTCTTTTAATCCTGTTAAAACCGCCTACTAAATTTCTTTATTATGTAACCGTCGATATTCATGAATAATCAAGCGATTGTTACAAAAATTCGTGGTTAAACTATAAATTGATCATTGCAAAACGTGACCCATCATTCACACGACATAAACCCACAAGAAAACGCAAGAAATCGAGTTCATAATTGTTCCAATCGGACCTTAGGAGCTGCGGACCTATACCCTTGTTTTCGAGCATCAATCGTCGATGTAAGTTCATGTTTATCATGCCATTTCACTTAGTTTTGTCCTAGGATTAAAAGCCCCTTATTACAGGGCATTAATCTTGCCTAAATCGGGTAATTGATTTTGGGGTTAGGATTACGGTTCTTAGGTTGTATTTGGGGAAGAAGATGAAGTAGTTATGAATATATAAAAATAATTTGATTTCAAACTTCTTAACATGTGAGGCTAGTGATGTAGTGGTTTGTATGATTGTTTGTGTGTGAAAGGACCCGAGATCAAGTCCCACTGGCCACAGGTCAGATGCATTTTTTTTGGTTTTTCTTTCTAAAATTCATTTTCTTATTTATTTATATATATATTTATATATGTTATATATTTAACATAGAATATTCATAATAAAATCATTTTTGCTCCAAAAGTTATGAAAATTTAGGTGAAGCATCTTAGCACTATAAAGAAAATTATCACACTTTTACTTTGTGAAAGTTATTTAATTTTCGTTATTTTATTAATTTAAATTGTTTTAATCATAATTAATTGATAAAAAATTCATTTTTTAAGATTTTAATCTCAAAATTTTAGGATAATTATTTCTAAGCATTTTAATCTGAAATAAAAATTATTGGTTCAGAAAACATTTATTTTTATTGATTTTCCTATTTTTAGTCATTTAAACATGATTTAATCTCATTAAATCAGTTTTAAATATAAATAAGTTTATAAAAATTATGAGAAAATTATTTTCATTAATTTACATAAGAAAGCATCCAATTTCTATGAAAATAGTATTTTTGAGTCATGTCTTGTATTATTAACATTATTTATGTTTAATTAGATATAATTAAACATTTATTTATTTACACTATTTAAACATCTATTTTATAAATATTTTTCTTATAAAATAGAAATGTCTTATGATTGAATATTATCATTGATGGATCTTTGAGTAACTCGTAACTATTTATTTCAATATTTATGATTATTGTATTTATCTACAATAATTAGTTAAAGTAATTAACTAAATTATTTTGTCTTAATTATTCAAACGTATTGTTATCTAAATATTCAATAGGTAATAATTATATTATTCAAACCACATTTACAACCTTTCATATATTACTTGTGATATACAACTTTTACGTTAACGCGACTTATCATAAAAACTCTAATTCCCCAAATCGACTTAGCAAACCCTAATGCCCTAAACCCTAGATACCTTAGACTTTGTAGACTTTTCCTTACTAGTAATTATATACGTTATAGGTTGAATTCCTCGGAATTCCCATTACTTAGCTCACGACCGCTTAAGTGGATTTTGATCGTTTTCACAAACTGTGAGTATATATTTCCCCTTTTTACTGTTTTACTACTTTGGGGTGACTCATGTACCTATATATTAATCAAGTTTCAATTTCTTATACTTAATGCAATTCTCATGTGTGTTTGCTTTATGTTAATTGGTGTGTCTATGACTTGTCAAAATCATTAACCGCTGGGCGGCCTAGCTTTTCAATGAATAGTACTATGGAATACCCCCTTGAGACTCTGTTGAGAGAATCTTGGTCATTGTCTTGTTAATTCATTATTCAGTTGGTTAGTCATGTGTTAGTCATTATTCTCAGGTTTGGTTTTGAACGGATATTACTTATTACATAATTGCAAATGGTACCGCACATGAATTGCTAAACACTTTTCTACTATATTTATTTAAACAGGGTATGCTCACCAATACAATTTTTGTATTGACCAAATTATTTTGTACATGTTTCAGGTTGTTTTGAGATGCATCCTTTAAGCTTTCGGATTTATATTTAGATTTTGATTCATTGTAATTAAATTTAGTTGGCCGTTAGAATCGTTGTATTTTATTTCAATGTAATAAATTATTTAATCAATGTATTCAAATTTACACTTTAGTCCATGAGCTATTGAACAATCGTCACTACGTGACACCTCGATGTTTCCGCCATCGGTTGGGGTGTTACATGTCTCGGGTTTAAAAACCATCAGCAAGAGTGGCATAATCTTCGCTTAATTGATTCATAATATGCACAATGAGATCTTCTTCGGGGATCGGACTTTGAGAAATAGCTAACTCATCAAAAATGGATTTCATGTCATGCAAAAATTCGGCGATGGAGAGAGTTCCCTATGGATTCTTGGCTAAACGAGACTTGAGGGAGATGATGCAAGAGCATGACTCGCTCACATAGCTTGAGTTAAGGAGGGTCCATACTTGTCACACCCTCAAATTTCCACATGCGGGGTTTTACCACGAGGCGCGTGACACACCAGGATCCAAGTCAACGGTCACAATAAACGACACTATATGATATGAAAACAACGTAAACTGCCATAGAGTTTCAAAACCGTTCTAACACAGCGGAAGCAAAATGTATTATTACAACTCAAAAGTAAAACTCAAAGTCAGAAATGTTTAACAAAATATGCTTATGATTCCTAGACGCCGTGAGACTTCGTGTGCCTATCGACAGCTACTACCTTAGCGACCTGAGACAGACATGCTAAAAAAACGTCAGCAAATAATGCCGGTGAGTTCACAGGTTTTTAATGAATACCGACTCCAATGAATACTAACTGCCAAATGAATACCTATGGTCAATCCAGACCACATGCATGCAAAACATATGAATACCTGTTACTACTGCGATTGGAAAACCATTACTGGACTCGAATACTGTGAATACTGAATACGTGCCCGAATGAATACTGAATACTGAATACTGCATACTGAATACTGAATACCTAAGAGACAACATGCACCCGTACATGCTCCAGTCAACGAGTGGGGCGGGTCAAGCCCAAATAGATCTATCCACATTTCCCCCGTTGTGCATCCCCGCACATTCATGGTTCTCCCGGGACTTCCAAAGATCGCATAGTAATATAATGAATACTCCAAAACATAATGAATACTTGAAAACATAATGAATACTCCAAAACCCAATGAATTCATGAATACCAAAACGTAGTTGACACACCTTTCATGAAAACATAGTTGAAACGCCTTTTATGAAAACGTAGTTGACACACGTTTAAAGAACACAACATGTTTTCTCCCCCGAAATGTAAAACCAGTAAAAGAGTGGGGCCGTGAAACTCACCTTAGAGTGCGTCCTTATTAAATTAGAAATCTGATATGTGTGTAATAGTCCCTACTAGCGGCGACCTATCAATGAGTTTACATAAGTGTGGTGACTACTAACCCGAAGGCTAATTAGTCTCCAAGTTGTCCAGACTGTGATCGTGTATGTTGAAAACATGTTTAAACGTTAAACTGACCAACCAGACAAATCCCGACATCCCATTGGTGACCCGACATCCCACGTGTTAGCCACATACAAGATATCATGCAACCTATGCAATTAAATACTTAATACGCGTAAGAGTTCACCTAGTCTAGCATAACGCTCAATTAACACATAAATTGGTCCGAACATGTGTTACCAAGATATTAGACATGTCACAGGGTTCCTAACATGTTCCTAGACGTCAATCCGTGTTTCGGGATGTTAAAATATACATACAGCAGCATTACACGCGATTAGGAATCAAACATGCAATTAGGAAAAGTCAACTGGTGATTAGGAGAGTCAAAATGGCGAGTAGGGTTGTAATCACTAGTAAAATGGCGAATAGGGCTCCTAATCGCCTATAGTTCAGGCGATTGGGAGCCAATCGCCTATAATGAGGGCGATTAGGACTCCTATTCGCTAGTACTGCTCTGTTCCATCCTTTTTGCGCGTTTAACCCTCCAAATCAGATCTGAAACATGTGTAAACACCCAATATCCAACCCAAAACATTAACCCAACTATTTCAAGCAAAAACCCCTAATTTATCATCACCCTATGTAACATCGCAAATTTTCACGAAATTTCTATACGAAAAAGCCCTTATATTATATATATATATATATATATATATTTTTCCCAAATGTACCTAAGCCTTTATTTTCTCTTCCAAACTCACAACTTATATATATATATATATATATATATATAATAATAATAATAATATTTCAGTTTTATAAAAAAAAAAAAGAGAGAGAAAACAAACATAGCAGCCTACACAGATCTGGCCCACTCCCCGTGTGTTTTTTTTTTTTGCTGACCGAAGCCCAGGGTGCCCGGCCCACCAAAAACGGCCCAAGACCTGGCCCAAGCACCTTCTTCTCTTTCACGGTTTAAATCAAAAAAATATCTGCCCCCACCAGGTCTCGAACCGGAGACCTCCCACACACACTCTCACGCACCAACCAGCTAAGCTATGTTCATTATTTGATTTATATTCAAATCGTTTTGTATTAATAGCCTTGTTAACTGCTGCTGCTGCACACTGCTATAAGCAGACGCGCGAACAGCCTGCAAGACTTCAGTTTGACCTTAGATTTGAACCCGATTTATGGAAACAATTGACTAAATGTTTTGTAAACATGTAAATGACGAGCAATCACGCGTTTATACACATTAAACTGGTCAAACATACTCGATTTAAACCCATATACGCGTTTGTGTTAAAGCTTGGTCAATGGTTTCCATTTCGAGCACCCATGATACTACCCTATAAATTGAACCTTGCTGTACCATCACTACTCGCCGATAACACCCTCTCAACACTCAATTTCTGATTCCTTTCATCTTTCGAAGCATTTCTTATCAAGTTTGACTTCTGCGTTTGACTGTCCAATTATACCCGAAACAATCTTGTAAGCATAATTATTCTTATGGGTTTTGTTCATCGGCGTGTGCACGACATTAACCCCATGATTAATTGGGTTAATGTCGTGTGAATTGATCAATTGAATAATCTAGGGCTCTTAGTAATAGATTTGGGGAAGAAACTGTTTTGCTATATTGTATTTATTTTTAATAAACTGAGATCAATCACAACCACAGGCCCAGGCCAAGTGGTTGTGACTGATGCCTACAACTTAGACAACCCGGGTTCGAGTCCCGGCTTGGACACCCATTTTCTCTTATTTTCATCTTTTTTTTTTTAACAAACCACATATATATATATATATATATATATATATATATATATATATATATTACATAAAATCTTGTAAATTCATTTTTAATTATTAAAACCTTTTTATAAATTCTAAAAAAAATATATTATGTTAATCTGATGTAAAAGTTCAACCTACAATTTTTAGTTTTCTGAAATTTATTTATTTAATATTTATAATAATTAAATCAATTTTATGCTATTATATTTATAAAAATCCATTAAAATATCAAAACAATTTTATTAAATTCTCCAAAAATTATCCTGAGTTTGTATAAAGTTAAACTTTACTGAAATGATTTTTAATTCTGAAAAATCATTTATTTAATATTTTTAATCAATTTTTGTTAGTTTTAATCATAATTAAATCATAATAAATCCAATTTTTATTATTTTTGCACCAAAATTTTATACAATTTATTTTTAAATATTTAGAACAGAAAAATGATTTTTAAAACAATATTTCTTTAATATTAAAGTTAAAATTTTGACAATTTGTGATAAATAGATTTAAAAATCTATTTTAAAGGAAATAATTTTATAAAAATTTTTTTTACACTTTAAACACATTCTTGTAACCATCTTAAGTTTAAATTTCATAAAAAGATTTTTAGTTATTTATTTACTAAATTTCTCTCAATTGGCGAATATTTTTAATATTAATCAAACGAACAATTATCCCCAATTCAAAGCCCTAGAACGTATACATTTGTAGACTAGATAGACTTAGACATATTTATTACCTTATTATAGGGTGATACTTGACACATTTGGGCAACACACTATTTTCAAGAGATAACATTTTACCAAGGTGAGTTTTACATAGCCCCTTTTCTATTTATCACCATTTTTGGGGTGAAACATGTTACAACATCATTTATGCAATTCAATCATCAATGTGTCTATGTGTTTTCTATGTTGCATTATGTCTTGAGCATGATTAGAGTAAGCACCATTCTAGCATAATCATTAACTCCGTACAAGCCGGCGGTAAACATTGATAGATCTATTGGACTGACAATCCCACCCGGATACGTGCCTCCTACAAAGGTAGCGTGGGTGTTTGTTATCGTATAACATATTCAATTGGACCATGAGCGTATGGTATGTATCATATTATAACAGTCATCAGGGTTGATTATGCACTCGATTTATTTCTAGTATGTTCTCACATATGGACTAGATTGACATGACACATGAATTGCACATCATTTTTATTCAATTATCAAAAACCTATGTAATTCTCACCAACTTTTGTTGACCCAAAACCTTCTCAACTTAACATGTTTCAGGTTCTATTTGCTTGAAGATTTGAATTGATGCTTGAAGATATGTGTTTAGTTTTATTCAATTTGATGTACAAATTCTAGAACAATTGTATGTAATTCATTTAAATTATTTAATGGAATTTATTATTCACCATGAGCTACTGAACAATCATCATTACGTGACATCCCGATGTTTCCGCCATCGGTTGGGGTGTTACAGATTGGTATCAGAGCCATGGTTATAGGGAATTAGGTTATTAGAAAAATAATCTAGTCTATAACCATAGGATTTAACCAGTACTTGCTTCTTTTACTTGCTATTCTCTATCTCCCTCTTACTTCTTATCCCTACCTTCATCCCTACAAGAAGGTTGCTCTCCGTCAGTGGATCTACTCTTAGATTGATAGGACAAAATCCTCAGGTTTAACCTGAACCCCCTTGAGATCTCGTCGAAGTTCTAAATTTTAATAACGAACACGTGCAATCTGGAAGGGTGAACGCCTGTATTCTGAGTTTTCTGTCTAGGCTGGCATTGCGCATATATCCCAATCAGACGCGGGACCCGGATGCCTACCTGGGAATTCTCGGGATGAGTGTTCACTTATAGGCTAAAGCATGTCTTCATATGTTATTAGAATCTAGAATCTTTGATAAGTCAACGTTTTCGTTTATTCGTTTTAATTAATGAATAAATGATTACATTCCTTATATTACCTCATTCATTTCATGCCTCATTGAGACTTCATTGTGTCCCTTACGGATCATGGTCTCCACGTCGCAACACTCACAATAACAGTGGTGAAAACCAAGAGGAAAGTAACAACAACCAAAACACCAACCACAACAACAACAAAAACAACAAAGGTGTTGATGCCCAACTGGCTGCGATTATTCACAACCCTGCTCAAGTTACTAAACCTAATCATCCTGGTGATTACAACTATGGTCAATGCTATGAATGTGGGGACCCAAGTCACTACCGTAATCGATGCCCTAAACTAAACAGAGACCAAGACCCTCCAACTACCTAACCGCAAGTCTCATCATTTGACTATTGGTTGCTTTTATTCTATGTATTGACGCTATTTGATTCAAGTAATAAAATTCAAGTATTATCATAACATTTGTGTGCATGCTTGTTTTAATGTGAATTAATTGCTATATCTATAAACATACGTGCTTACTTGTACAACAATTAGTTGACTACCAAACAATCTACTCAACGATTGGTAGAGGTTATCATGTCTTCCAACAGTCGGGAGAGGCCCTACCACCTGCTCAACGACTGGTGAAGACTATCAGACCTGCTCAACAATCGGAAGAGCCATAGAAGGACGCAAAACCCTAATGTAAGGTAAGTTGGTGATTACGGTCCGGAACGTAATCATGAATTTACAGGTACGTTAAGGTGGTGTGAATTTCTATCAAGGTTTACGGTGGATAACCAAATATGAACCCTAGTACTTGGTAGTTCAGTTAGTCAACCAACTCACACGTAACACGCCTCTTATCCACACTATTCGAGACAAAATTATTCTATTCATGTCGCGCCTCAACACAAAACTTTCCAGATCACACTTGTCCTAATTTCTACCCAATCCCCTTCAACCCTGTGTTTTCAATAAACTTCGGGACGAAGTTTCCAAAAGTAGGGGAGACTGTAACATCGCAAAATTTTCACGAAATTTCTATACGAAAAAGCCCTTATATTATATATATATATATATATATTTTTCCCAAATGTACCTAAGCCTTTATTTTCTCTTCCAAACTCACAACTTATATATATATATATATATAATAATAATAATAATAATAATAATAATATTTCAGTTTTATAAAAAAAAAGAGAGAAAACAAACATAGCAGCCTACACAGATCTGGCCCACTCCCCGTGTGTTTTTTTTTTTTTGCTGACCGAAGCCCAGGGTGCCCGGCCCACCAAAAACGGCCCAAGCACCTTCTTCTCTTTCACGGTTTAAATCAAAAAAATATATGCCCCCACCAGGTCTCGAACCGGAGACCTCCCACACACACTCTCACGTACCAACCAGCTAAGCTATGTTCATTATTTGATTTATATTCAAATCGTTTTGTATTAATAGCCTTGTTAACTGTTGTTGCTGCACACTGCTATAAGCAGACGCGCGAACAGCCTGCAAGACTTCAGTTTGACCTTAGATTTGAACCCGATTTATGGAAACAATTGACTAAATGTTTTGTAAACATGTAAATGACGAGCAATCACGCGTTTATACACATTAAACCGGTCAAACATACTCGATTTAAACCCATATACGCGTTTGTGTTAAAGCTTGGTCAATGGTTTCCATTTCGAGCACCCATGATACTACCCTATAAATTGAACCTTGCTGTACCATCACTACTCGCCGATAACACCCTCTCAACACTCAATTTCTGATTCCTTTCATCTTTCGAAGCATTTCTTATCAAGTTTGACTTCTGCGTTTGACTGTCCAATTATACCCGAAACAATCTTGTAAGCATAATTATTCTTATGGGTTTTGTTCATCGGCGTGTGCACGACATTAACCCCATGATTAATTGGGTTAATGTCGTGTGAATTGATCAATTGAATAATCTAGGGCTCTTAGTAATAGATTTGGGGAAGAAACTGTTTTGCTATATTGTATTTATTTTTAATAAACTGAGATCAATCACAACCACAGGCCCAGGCCAAGTGGTTGTGACTGATGCCTACAACTTAGACAACCCGGGTTCGAGTCCCGGCTTGGACACCCATTTTCTCTTATTTTCATCTTTTTTTTTTAACAAACCACATATATATATATATATTACATAAAATCTTGTAAATTCATTTTTAATTATTAAAACCTTTTTATAAATTCTAAAAAAAATATATTATGTTAATCTGATGTAAAAGTTCAACCTACAATTTTTAGTTTTCTGAAATTTATTTATTTAATATTTATAATAATTAAATCAATTTTATGCTATTATATTTATAAAAATCCATTAAAATATCAAAACAATTTTATTAAATTCTCCAAAAATTATCCTGAGTTTGTATAAAGTTAAACTTTACTGAAATGATTTTTAATTCTGAAAAATCATTTATTTAATATTTTTAATCAATTTTTGTTAGTTTTAATCATAATTAAATCATAATAAATCCAATTTTTATTATTTTTGCACCAAAATTTTATACAATTTATTTTTAAATATTTAGAACAGAAAAATGATTTTTAAAACAATATTTCTTTAATATTAAAGTTAAAATTTTGACAATTTGTGATAAATAGATTTAAAAATCTATTTTAAAGGAAATAATTTTATAAAAATTATTTTTACACTTTAAACACATTCTTGTAACCATCTTAAGTTTAAATTTCATAAAAAGATTTTTAGTTATTTATTTACTAAATTTCTCTCAATTGGCGAATATTTTTAATATTAATCAAACGAACAATTATCCCCAATTCAAAGCCCTAGAACGTATACATTTGTAGACTAGATAGACTTAGACATATTTATTACCTTATTATAGGGTGATACTTGACACATTTGGCAACACACTATTTTCAAGAGATAACATTTTACCAAGGTGAGTTTTACATAGCCCCTTTTCTATTTATCACCATTTTTGGGGTGAAACATGTTACAACATCATTTATGCAATTCAATCATCAATGTGTCTATGTGTTTTCTATGTTGCATTATGTCTTGAGCATGATTAGAGTAAGCACCATTCTAGCATAATCATTAACTCCGTACAAGCCGGCGGTAAACATTGATAGATCTATTGGACTGACAATCCCACCCGGATACGTGCCTCCTACAAAGGTAGCGTGGGTGTTTGTTATCGTATAACATATTCAATTGGACCATGAGCGTATGGTATGTATCATATTATAACAGTCATCAGGGTTGATTATGCACTCGATTTATTTCTAGTATGTTCTCACATATGGACTAGATTGACATGACACATGAATTGCACATCATTTTTATTCAATTATCAAAAACCTATGTAATTCTCACCAACTTTTGTTGACCCAAAACCTTTTCAACTTAACATGTTTCAGGTTCTATTTGCTTGAAGATTTGAATTGATGCTTGAAGATATGTGTTTAGTTTTATTCAATTTGATGTACAAATTCTAGAACAATTGTATGTAATTCATTTAAATTATTTAATGGAATTTATTATTCACCATGAGCTACTGAACAATCATCATTACGTGACATCCCGATGTTTCCGCCATCGGTTGGGGTGTTACACCCTAGCCGTCCCGAATGCATGCGGTTTCCCAAAATAGCATAACTAGCATGTAAGCATCACATCAACATGCAAAACTTAGCCTAAATAGCAAATATCCAGATTTCATCACATAACGACGTTGTCCGACAATATCCTATTGTTCTAGCATCATCCTAGAGTAAACCCTATCCTTAAACAATCATCAAAACACAACATATCATCATTAATCCTTCATAATCATTCAAACGGGTCAAAACGCCTAATATCAATATTACACATCTATGAACCTTCAAACTCCTAGGTTATCATCATATTAACTCATTTAGGTCAGAAACACAATAATAACACAAGAACAATCATGTTTAAACGATAAAAATCCTATCTTGCATGAATACATCACATATAACAAGTATAGAGGTTTGGGTTTGTTTAGAAACTGATTTTAATGAGTTTTCAAAGACACAAACGTTTAGAAATCAGGTCTGGACCTTTAGGGATCAAAACAATATCATTACAAAGGTTTGGGATGAAGAACACACCTTGAAATGGTGAGATTATGAGGTATAAAGCTTGGAAATGTGATTTCTTGCTCAAAAACGTGTTGCAGAGGTTGGATAAGGTGTGGGGTGGCTTTGGGGTGTATTAGGGTTTCACAAATGATGTTTTGAAACATAATGGTGGTATTTATAGGCATTTTTAGTCGTCATGTGCAGATCAGGCGAGTACAGGATGGTTATAGGCGAGTAGAGCTGTAATCGCTAGTAGCAACTAGCGATTAGCCCCCTAATCACCCATAAGCCTTCCTATTCGCCCCTTTATTGGCGATTAGGGCTATCCCATATACCCTAATCGCCTATAGCCTATGTATCCAAGTTTTTGGCGCGTTAAACCCTATTTTAACATATACAAACACGTATTCACATACCGACAAGTCATATAATGATTGTAAGCACATAATACATGATAACTAACACGTTCCCATTCGTTCACCAATTCCCGGGACTCAAGATTTACGTGTGTGCGTTAAACCCTAGCGATTCTACAAATCACCTATTCGTGTTCACATGGTTATGGACCGACTCCCAATGATCCCGTGGATCATCGTAACGACTCCCGATGATTCCCGGAACCATCATAACGACTCAACCGACCTAGTTAAGTATGTTTGAAAATGTTTTTCGCTAAGGTAGACTTATGTGTTTTATAAAATGTTAACCTAAACGTGTCGGGTGTCACAATACTTTTCAAGTCGTCTCAGCAGAGGAGAGTAGGGGTGTTCATCGGATCGGATAATGATTTATTTAGATTGTTCGGATCGGATTATTCGTATTTTAAAATTTTAGGAACCTATCCGAAATCTGATCGGATCCGAATTGGGTGTATCCTCATCCGATCCAAATCTATCTTAATTCAATTTGGATCGGATTCAGATAAATCCAAATAATCCGAACGGATATCCAAATAATCCAAATTAATTTGAACAATAATTTTTCAAAATTTTCCCCTAATTTATAGTTCCTAACATTTTACTAATTTAAAGTTAGTAAACATACAAAAGCGGAAGTAGAAATTAGTCTTAAGCACAAATACAAAGTTCAAACTTTAAAACATAGTCTTCAAAATGTAGATTTAAACACAAAACCAAACTTCAAAACTTAGTCTTGAACACAAAATCAAGCATCATGAAACGTGAAACCAACTAGTCCATATAAATGGGCGATGTTGAAGAATTGGGGTCTAGTATTGACAACATGGCTCATGGGTTGAACTAATTTCAAACAACGGGTCATTCATTTACTAAAACCGAATTGAATTTTATTCGGATATCTCAATAACCCGAATAATCCAAAAGTTTAAATTCTAAAATCCGAATCCTATCCGAATAAGTAATTCGAATTTGTATAGGATCCATCCGAATATCCAAATAAGAATTCGGATCGGTTTTTTTCGAGAGGATGGGTTGAATCTGATCGGAGCAACTTCCGAGTAGCGTGCTGGTAATCATTTGGTCGTGTCGGAACTAGCTCAGGTACTTGGGATTTGGTTTGGTCATGTCTACAAACGTAATGGGATGGGACGGAGGGCTATGTTGACCAACAATGTGATGGTC
Source organism: Ambrosia x helenae (assembly GCA_030844895.1). Taxonomy (NCBI): domain Eukaryota; kingdom Viridiplantae; phylum Streptophyta; class Magnoliopsida; order Asterales; family Asteraceae; genus Ambrosia; species Ambrosia x helenae. The sequence continues at coordinate 16,724,061 of CM061229.1, read as the reverse complement.
ATGATGGTCAAGTTCGAGACCAATAAGGGTAGAGAGGACTTGTTTGTGCCATGAAGGGAATTTATTAGAGGTGAGTTTTATTGTGAAATGTGTGGCTGGAGTAAGATGAACAATCTGGGAAGACATGGCTGGAAGATGATGAAGGCTGTTGAAGGACTGTAGGGATTGGAAAAAAAAGAACTCAAAGGAGTATGATAGTGACTCTTGATAATTAGCACAAGAGAATGACTGAAAGATGTACGTTTTCATTATCACCAATTGGAATTTATTACCATTTACAAGCTCTAGTCAAGGAAAAAATAAAGGAAAGATTACAACAATTAATAACTGCCTAATTACAATGATTTGAATATTAACAATATGATTTGACTATAATAACTAGAGCTATAATTTTAGGAGTTAATGAGATTTCTTATGATCTGCTGATAGGTTGCATCTAAGGATATAAAAAATTTTGGAGATCGATATCACTGGGCGGATTATCTAACACAAAAAATTTCGCATTCATTTAAACGAAACCGTTTGGGAAATTGGTTTCCAATTTTGCTTAATGTTGATGTCAGATTTTGAAAAGGAAAGGAAGACCATGGAAATTCTTAATGTATATATGCACAAAAGATGAATATTGTACTATTCAGTGGTGCAGCATATAAAGGCGGGGGGTCGCCTGACCCCCTGAAATATTTTTTAGAAGTTCTAATTATATGGTATCCATATAATTTTTTTTTGTATATACGGTTTCTGTTGAAATATTTGATCAGTCAACATCTTTGACCAATCAAGACTTTCAAGGCAAATTTTCAATTGTCAATGGTCATATCATGGTCAATGGTCATACCAATATTTCTTCAACACCATTTAGTGTATTTCCTTATCTAGTTTCTTGTATAGACTATAAATATTCATACATAGACCTTTGTAATACACAACAAGAAATACAAAAACTTCTTATCTTTTATTTCCATTCCTCTGACTATCATTGTTTACATGGTACCAGAGCGGTGTTCGTGATCCAAAACAACCCGGTTGTGCTTATCATCTACCGGAAATAAAAAATGTCTGAAGCAGATACAAACAATATGGCCATCCAGATTGCCAATCTCCTAAAAAATGGAGTCCCATCTCAAACCCAAAACACAAAAACCGAGCCCTTCCGTTAACCTAATGATTAGCGTTAACCTCACCAGCCAAAACTATCCCTTATAGGCTCGTATGATACGAGTCGCCGTATGGGGGAAATCAAAAGCTCTATTAAATCATCTCACCCAAAATCCACTAGAACATGCTGATGAACAGTGGGAACAAGATGATTTGATCGTTTTTTCATGACTCATCCAAAATATTGAACCAGCCCTTGCTAGTAACTTAACGGAGTTTCCCACATCGAAAACGCTATGGGACGCTCTTTCAGTTACGTACAGCAGTGGCAAAGACAAGCTTCAAACTTTCGATCTCCACGTCAAAGCAAATGAGATAAAGCAAAATGGCGTACCTTTGGAAGAACTATGGATTGCAATGCAGGGCATATGGGGAGAGATTGAACGGAGAGACCCTAATCCGATGACTTATTCCACCGACATCGTAGCTTACAATAAAATCAGGCCATCAAACAAATTGTTTCAATTTCTTAATGCTCTGGATCGGAAATACGATTCCCTTAAGAGGGAGATCCTCCGATGGGATCCCTTACCAATCGCTAAGGCCGCATATGTTGTTCTCCGAAAAGAGACAGCTCATCAAAACATTTTTGGGAACATGCCACAAAGAGTGGGATCGTGTCTGAATAACTCGACCGGTGAGGCTCCCGATGGTTTGGGAAATATTTCTAGGGGCCGCCGGCTAGACCTGAAACATTCTTCCAGGATTGATAAAAGTAAGTTAAGATGCGATCATTGTGGCATGGCGAAACATACAAAAGAACAGTGCTTTAAACTTGTGGGATACCCGGAATGGTGGGCCGATGGGCATAAGAAAGAGAAGGCCGCTGCTGTCGTGGGTAATCAAGCGACCACCAGCAAGGGCGGTGACCATTCAAAGACCGGTGGAAACCAAGAAAAAATGAAAAAGGAAGTGATGGAGGAGTTGGTTGTTTTGCGGAGGTAAGAAGGGAAGAAGATGATGGAGCCATGAAAAATGAAGAAGAGGCACGCTTTACAGGTATAGGGTTTGAGGATTACCCCTTAAACCCTTCACTTTCTCATCATACTTCTTTTTACCCTCATAAATCCAAAATGGCCATATTAAACCCTCAATATTTTAGTCCCAAAATACTTGATTTGTTAAATGAATTTCAAGTTTCTAAAATTACAGAAAACACCCCTCATATTTCTAATTCGGATAAAAAGGAGTCAAAAATTTTTTTAGGAAAGTTAACATGGCAACACAAAATGAAGAAAATAAAGAATCATGGATATTTGACTGTGGTGCAATGGATACAATGACATATGAAATATCCGACATGTGCTCAATGTCAGAACCACAAAAGTCCAGAATACATACTGCAAATGGAGAAGTTCTTCAAGTGGAAGGAGGGGGGACTATTCAAGTTTCACCAAACATGAAATTGCCAAATTGTCTATATGTTCCTTCCTTATCTCATAAATTGCTATTGATAAGTCATGTTACAAAAGAACTAAATTGTGTTGTGCTTATGAACCCTACCTTCTGTATCTTATAGGACATCAGGACGGGAAAGATCATTGGGCGTGGTACTGAGCGACAAGGATTGTACTATGTAGAAGAAGTGACTCGACAAGGTACTGTAATGCTTGCACATGGACCTACAGATAGAGAAGCTTGCTTATGGCACTGAAGACTGGGACACTCATCTAGCGGTTACTTATATCGTTTATTTCCTGAAATATTTCCAACAAATAAAGTCTTGAATTGTGAGACATATTTTTTGGCTAAGAGTCATAGACACACTTTCAAATCAAATGACACTAAAGTTGATTCTCCTTTTTTTTTTATTAATTCACTCGGATGTGTAGGGGCCAGCAAAAGTTGTGTGTGGGGGGGGGGGCAAAACTTCCGTTATTTCGTAACACTTATTGATGACTGCACCCGCATGACGTAGGTATTTCTCTTGAAAAATAACTCCAAAGTTTTCTCAAAATTCATGATTTTTTGTGCCATGGTTAAAACCCAATTCAAAAGCGATATCCAAATCCTTAGATCCGATAATGGGGGAATTTGTAAATACCCCTATGAAACAGTTTTGTCAAGAAAAAGGGATTATTCATCAAACCTCGTGTGCCCATACCCCCGAACAAAACGGGGTATCTGAAAGAAAGAACCGCTTTCTATTAAAAATAACCCGGGCACTCATGATTGAATCCAAAGTTCCAAAATCTTTTTTGCCCGAAGCTCTTGTCACAGCAACTTACCTCATGAACCGTCTCCCAACAAGAGCTCTTGATCTAAAAAAACCCTCTTCAAGCCCTTTCCAAATTCCACAACCCCCCCCCCATCTACCCTTACTCTTGAACCTCGGGTGTTTGGTTGCTCTGTATTTGTTCACTTACCAAAAATAGATCATTCCAAACTTGATGCATGTGCTAAGAAATGTGTGTTTGTGGGCTATGGAGTCAATCAACATGGATATCGATGTTACAACCCGAACACACGTCATATGTACACCACAATGAACTGTGACTTCCTTGAAACAGAATACTTCTACAATACCCAACACACTAGTCAGGGGAAAAGGCGAATAGTGACACATTGAGTTGGATAAAATGGATGCCAGCCTCAGAAGAAATTAATCACGAAGCTCAAACCGCATCACAGTCCATGTCACAGTCCATGAGTCCTGTAAACAGTACCACTAACAATGATCTGCTCACCCTGGCGTTAGAGGTAAGTAATTCTCAAGCTCAAGAGTATGTTGATTCTTCTGATATTTCTGATTCTTTCATTAACTGTGAAAATCATGAGCATAGTGAAACTCATAACTTACCTAATCATGAGTCAGAACAGGAGTCATCATAGGCTGAACAAGCCAGATATGTTCTACCCCTAAGATCCAACAGAGGAGTTCCTCCAAAAAGATACTCTCCCGAGAAAGAAGCCCGAAGCTCCTGATATCCAATGGCAAATGTGGCAAGTGGGAACTTGTATTCAGAAGCTCGAGCCTTTGTCACATCTCTATACTCTGAAGAAATTCAAGCTACAGTTGAATAAGCTCTTGAGTCTAAGGAATGGAGAAAGGCAATGGAAAGTGAAATGGATGCACTAAATAGAAATGACATGTGGGGGAAATGTACCCTTCCTCCTGGAAAAAACCCAGTAGGATGTCGTTGGGTCTTCACTATAAAATACAAGCCGGATGGAACTATCGAAAGATAAAAAGCCCGGCTTGTAGCAAAGGGGTACACTCAAACATACAGAATTGACTACTTCGAAACATTCTCTCCAGTGGCCAAAATCGACACAATCAGGGTTCTATTTTCTATAGCTGCAAATAAAGATTGGCCACTCTTTCAATTTGACGTAAAAAATGCCTTCTTGCATGGAGAACTCAAAGAAGAAGTCTACATGGAAGCTCCTCCTGGATTTATTAAAGATTCTAATCCTAGAGAAGTGTGTCGCTTGAAGAAATCATTATACGGATTGAAACAATATCCACGAGCTTGGTTTGGCAGGTTTTCTTTAGCCATGAAGAAACATAGCTTCAAACAGAGTAACTCGGATCATACTCTGTTCCTTAAACGGAAGAATGGACTTGTAACATGCCTAATTATTTATGTTGATGATATGATAATCACATGTAACGATGAAGAAGAGATGACAAGGTTAAAAATAAACTTGTTCAAAAAATTCGAAATGAAGGATCTAGGAAGGCTTAAATACTTCCTTGGAATTGAAGTCCTGAGATCAAGACAAGGAATTTTCGTCTGCCAAAAGAAATACATCCTTAACTTGCTAGCCGAAATAGTGATGATTGATTGCAAACCCGTGGATACTCCTATGTTGGTGAACCAGAAGCTCTATATGGAGGAAAATGCCAAACTAGCCAACAAAGAAGAATATCAACGAATAGTGGGGAAGCTAATCTATCTCGCACACACCTGGCCTGACATTGCTTACGCAGTGGGAGTTGTGAGCCAATTCATGCATCAACCTCAAGTTAATCATATGGAAGCCGTGTGGAGAATTATCAGATACCTCAAAGGAACACATGGTCATGGAGTGTTGTTCAAGACAAATGGGCATCTTGAAACGTCTCTATATACTGATGCAGACTGGGTGGGAGATAAAGGAAATCGGAGATCAGCATCTGGTTATTTTACCCTCGTTGGTGGAAATCTCGTCAACTGGAGAAGCAAGAAACAAAAAGTGGTGGCCCTTCAAGTGTTGAAGCAGAGTTTCGAGGGATAGCACGCGGTCTAGCAGGGATACTATGGGTACGAAAACTCTTAACAGAAATTGGGTATCCTCCAACCCAATCCAGTAAAATTTTATGTGATAACAAGGCAGCTATTCAAATTTCAAAGAATCCAGTCTAGCATGATCGCACAAAACATATTGAGGATGACCGGCATTTCATCAAAGAAAAACTTGAAACAAGGACAATTGAACTTCCGTTTGTCCGCTCAGAAGATCAACTCGTAGATATACTAACAAAGGCGTCAATAGGAAAAACTTTAATCATTGTCTTGACAAGTTGAGTATCGGGAACCCCACTACTCAACTTGAGAGGGAATGTTGAAATATTTGATCAGTCAACATCTTTGACTAATCAAGACTTTCAAGGCATATTTTCAATGGTCATAGCATGGTCAATGGTCATAGCAATATTTCTTGAACACCATTTAGTGTATTTCCTTATCTAGTTTCTTGTATTGACTATAAATATTCATACATAGACCTTTGTAATACACAACAAGAAATACAAAAACTTTTTATCTTTTATTTCCATTCCTCTGATTATCATTGTTTACAGTTTCGACCCCCGTGACCGGTGACTTCCAACCCCAGTCGAAATTCTCAAGTTTCGCCACATGTTATTGATTTATTGTTGTAATGTTTATCTCAATTTCAACAGTTTCATTTAAGAATTTAATGCTGTGTAGATGTTCAAAGAATCATTACATTGAAGAGTAAACAAAAACTGGCACAAGGCAGCAGTGCTATTATATATTTATGACCTACACCCAACCAAAATCTTTTTTCATCTCTTAATTGCCACAAATCTAACTTATATGTAACCTCTATTATTCATTTGGCATTCATAATGTGGTGTGGTGTACACTTTAAGGTAAAACACCTAATTTGTAAGTCGCAAACCATATGAAGGGCCAGAGGTTCCTCTGGCCCTTACAGATTATTGGCTTCGCAGTGTAGATTTTCTCATTTTTCGTCCGAAAATTTGTATACATATATTGAGTCTGACCCCAACCAATTTGAAAACAAATTTAGGTCTTCTGACTTTTGGCCCCAACCTTCTAAAAGTTCAAGCTCCACCACTTCACAATATAAATTCAATTTTGTAAACGGTAAATCCTTTTAAAGACATTAGCATTTTGAAATTTTGGGAGAGTATCTTAGCTAACCAATGAATTTATTTAAAAATAATAAAAGGAATTACAAAAAAATATGAGTGTTACAAAATTTGTATAACTAAATGTATGTACCAGTATTTACATCAAAAGTGGCACAAAAACTTACATTAGACCAAATATCTACTTTGTGAACCATGTTAAATATCTTTGCAATATTCAAACAGAAGGATAATTAAATTAAATAATATATGAAATAAGACTTAAATTGGATGAAAATCAAGTTTCGAGGCCAGCAAAACCACCTGCTTTCATCATTTGTTTGAACTCTTTATAGTTAACCATTCCATCACCATCTTCATCGACCTTTTTGATCATGAGCCTACACTCCTCAACAGATCGGCCTTGCCTTAGCCCAAGCGAGCCCAACACGGACCTCAACTCTTCCACGGTGATGAACCCGTCCCTATTTTGATCAAACACATTGAATGCCTCTCTCATATCCTCTTCCTCGTCCCTTTCGCCTAGTATTGTTTGATAAAGTTCACCAAACTCCTCCATGTCCACAAACCCGTCTTTATTGACATCTATCTTCTCTATCATTTGGACAAGATCATCGTCTGGAATGTATATTCCAAGGTTTTCTAAAGAATTTGCAAGCTCTTGTTTTGTGATCTTGCCATCACCATTGCGATCAAACATTTGAAAAAACACGACGTAGCTCTGCTGGATCCATAGTGTAAGAAAATAACACATATGTTAATTAAACGAGATCAAAGCCTAACGTTTCTTATGTATAATAGAAATGAAATGAAAATTATTAGTTATAAGGATGATTCAGGAGGTTAACGAAGAAAATAGTTATAACATCATGATTAAATGTATAATGAATAATAGAAGGAAATATGCAAAAATAGTAACAAAGGTAAAATGAGTGTTTATTGAAGGGGTTTGTGGTTAAGAGAAAAATGAGGAGAAGATATATGAGGAACTATATATGGACAACCTCTGATTCCATAAACTGCCAATTTGTTTACTTGGTTAGTATTGTGCATATTACCTTCCAAAAAAAAAAGTATTGTGCATATTACTTTAAAGGAGAATTACAATTTAAAACATAATAAAATAGTAAGAGGGAAAATAATTGTGAGATCGGTAGATACATTATGGTAAAATAATAGGTTAAGTTAAAAATAATAAAAACTTATAGGTTTAGAAGTTAGAATTTCAAGTCATGACCCAATGTATTATTTTTAATTAAATTTTCAAATTTTACTTATTTATATGTTAGAAAGTATAGAATATAACACTTTAAATTAGAATCAAACACCAAAATGTGAATTTCACAACATTATTCCTGTTTCAGTTTTATCATCCATGACATTTGCTTTCTTATTTTCCCCTAACATAAAATTATTCTTAAATAAACAAGTACATAAATGTTGCAAACATCGTGTTAACGTGATGGATGAGATTTTCTTATATGTTTTTTTCCTCCAACCAACGACTGTAAAACGCAAGTGCTTCCTTAGGTTTGTACTCTGGTACTGTGTGGCCCGATCCCTACATCAAAGTCAACATAAAGCCAAGTTCAAATTAACTTACGACAAAGATAGTGAACGGTATTATAGCAGCCTAATCCATAGGTTTAAGCATCTATAGGGGCGCATATAATACATAACGTATTTTTAAGTAAAGACTCATGATGTAGTCCTGACCAAGTATCATGGGAGAAAGATAGGGTATCATATATCACATATAAAGCAATATATGTATGTGTTTATGCGGTTTTTATATCTTTCCATTTAAAATTTATTTTGTATTGTACCATGCTTATCATTTGTTGATTATAAAAATATGTACAAACAATGCTCTAAAACATGCACAATGGTTCCCACAATCTTGGCAATTAATTCATTTACAAGAAAATGATTTAAAACACAAATTAAAAGCCTCTTATGAATGCATGTACCAAAGCATCAATTTGATGTATGTATGACGAACCTTGATAGTGAGAAACGTGAGATTGTTGTCATATCCTTGTATGAATCTACAAACACAAGAATCATGTTTGCATAACTCCAAACGTCTTAAGAAAAAATAACCTTTTTTTTGTGGTAAATAAAAACATACCCTGCGACTTGGTCATCAACCCACCACCTCCTCCACTCGTCAATAACTTTGTAACCTAATGATCGTGTCCATGCTTCACTTCCGGTGAAAGGAACACACAGGTCATGATCCCCGCTGCATGAAGATACAAATTAAAGTTATTATCATTTAGTGGGACTCGATTAAATGTTTTGTACTTAGGCCAGCCGGGGTAGTCCGTGATGGAATGTGATAGAATGTGATAAAATGAGGTGGTAAAAATCTGATTGGATGTGATATTGTGATGAATGTGATAAATAGCCAACCACCCCTTGTCGCCTTAGTGATAACAAATTTGGGCTTTTTTGACCTAATCTGACACATTTACTTTTTAGCTATTTTTTTTACATGTTTCACCCGTTAAAGATGTTAAAAGTCCATTTATAAGTATTAAGGTTGAAATTGTGACATTTACAACAATTGTTAAGTTATTAATATTAATGTGACCCATGATGAACAAAATCTGTAATTAAACACGATATTCTATAATTACATAAGTGACGGATATACCTGAAAATTAGAGCACGATAACCGCGAGCAGTGAGGTTTATATGGTAAGGGATCATGCTTCCAGCATCACTATAGTACGCTATCTTATCAGTACATATCACCCAATCACCGGCCACATTAATCTGAAGAATCATTCTTTTATTTATTTATTTTTTTGTCAAAAATTCAGTTAGTGTTTAGTTATACAGAAATAGAGACATATTATATCTTACCGGGTCAGCATGAATCGCCTTCCTGACTTCTTCATTGTTTAGCCACACGGTTGCTACTTCATCATCCTACAAAAAATATACACAAAAACAAGAGGCAACTGACTTTTTTTTCTTAATTTTACGCAATAGTAACCAGGTTTCCTAAGTGTTTTCGTAAGTGTCTAACGAAAGTCACTTAAAGTATTTTTCCTCTAAAGTCATTCAACTTTCATTAGGTATTCAAATCATGTGTATATATTTTAAATGCTATAAAAAAAAGTTGCAATTAAGTGATGCAAATTAAAGACATACAAATATTGGTTACTATTTAGTGATTATTTTTCCCGATTTAACATAAATTAAACAATTATGCACCTAGTTATATTTAGTGATTTTTTGCAATTAGTTATTATTTAGTGATTTTTTTTTTTCTTCACTATTATCTTTACTAGAAGTTTATTGGAAAAACAATTATCATATATTAGTAACCAAGATTCATATATGTTTCCTGTGGTACGTTTATTTTTTTCTAAAGGCATTATAAAAAAATCACAAGATGGGCTGTTTGGTTGATTAAGTGCTGAATTATTAAGTGGTCTGAATGGTTAAGAGTTGAATCATTCAGCATCCCTTATTAGCTTAATTAATGATTCAGCACTTAATCATTCCATTCAGATGCTGAAACAAACAGTCTGAATGCTGAATGATTCAGACCTGAATGGTTAAGAGACTGATTAAAAGGCTATCAAACAGCCCCGAGTGACTTTAGTGAAAAGAGATAATTAAATGATTTTAGTGGAACCCTCGGGATACTTGGTTATTATTAGGTGACGTTTTCCCTAAACCCTGCTAATAGTTCGCACGTTTGATTGTTTGTATATAAAAAAACTTGAATATAGTTCCAGTGACCTTTAAACTGTTTGACCCATTTTTATTTTTAGTTTTTGGGTTTTTACCTAGTTTTCCCATTTGCCCCGTTAGCAATAAAACACAATCCATACCGACATAACTTTACATAACTAACTTACAGTACACGGGACAACTGGTGAACCGTTGAGAAGCTCAGGCCAAGAAGGCACATAACCAGCCTTGACTGGGGCTCTAAAAGGCCAAGCCCGCCCAAACATTCTCGTTCGAACCGGAAGGGGTCTATCGGTCTCACCCAATTTCCTGAAGCTAGGTGGCAGGTTTGATTTTCCAAGTCTAATTTTACTTGAACTATCACCATGATAACATGCTTCCAAAATGTTGTACATGTTTATACCATCAATATCCTGAATTTACAATTTCATATCCAAGACAAGCAAGGATGTTATATAATTCACATGAAAGTTATAAAAAAAATAATGAATGTACAAAAATAATATTACTTCGTCAACTTTCGAAAGCGCTCTTTCACATTCAGGGTTTGTAGAATTGTAATACTTCCCTTCACACACTTTGACAACTTCCTGCATGTGTTTATGGTCAACTTCTATTCATAAAGATAAAGTTTGACTTTTCAAGTCAAACAGACAAAATTTTGTACCAAATTTAACTTAATGACAAAATTTTACAACGATCATTGTGGGTTTGAAATTTATATGAAAGTCCCTTTGAATTAGAAAACTGATAATATTATATGTTGATACATTATTGTCTATTGTAGCAGGTGTTTATGGAATGTTACAATTGTAACGGGGCAGGCCAGTAGTTGAGATTGTAACGTTAAAGATTGCATGAGAACGAGAAGGGGCGAATGGCATATTCATGATGAGGTTCATGTGAATGGGGCCATTTGCATAAGATGTTGGGCGTGTGAGACAACACACGACTGTCTCATTAGCATGTACACACTGTCTCATTCACGCAAATGAGACAGGTGACTGAGATTGCCTATAAATAGTGTTTGAGTCGGCGAAGCCTGTGCGTTTGTGTTTAGAAATACAAAAGCATTTGTTTTCATCGTGTCCATACATTTCTAACACCTATCAAACGCATGTGTTTTGGACCTTCAATATATTTGACCTCTAAAGTCAAAGTGTACCTCGTAAAGTTCATCCGAAATGAGGCCCATCCCATGTGCAAATGGAACAATAGCATTGCCATCAAACACTTCATCTGCAACTCCATTTCCTACCATGTATCCCTGCATTTTTTATTAATTAATCAAATCCTAGGCAAATAGTTTTGTATGTCGCGACGCTTGAATAATAAGATAATCAGTTGTAATAGAACGGGTTGTGGACAATAATGCATGTATACCTTAAAGTTAAGAGTGGGTTTATCACCGGCATCAAGTCCTGAAAATGATCATCAACAAGGATATTGAAGTATTTTTATAAAAACATGTTACGTCGCGTTTAATAACAAAATGATTTACCTTTCACCACTTCATAAGACAACATAGGGACGTAAACTCCAGCATATGATTCACCAGAAATGAAAAATGGATTTGAAAGGTATTCGGGATATATCTTGAACCACTATAATCACAAAAACAAAAATCTATCTATTATAATAATTGAAAGCAATAAATCTTATATAGAATTTTTAAACGTTAATATCTTTTATATACGAGATTTTTTAAAGAAAAAAATTACACCAAAATAACGAGCATTTTATAATCTTTCCAACGAGTACCATGGTGCTATATAAAAACGGAGAAGAAAACGACTATTTTTTTGTGGGGGTTTTGTTTATACAGGAAAAAAAACACAAAGTGTCTAGGTAATTCATTAATCATGTAAAGGCAAGTCACTAATTATGTTCAAATCAGTAAATATGAATTCTATCTTTAACATGTGTTAGCATTAGAGTTGTACATTGTTTTAGGTTAGGTATTAATATTAGAGTTATACATTGTTTAAGGTTATGCGTTAATATTAGAGATACATTGTTAATTGTTTTAGGTTAGGTGCTACCCGAAGCTTTGTTGTATGTAACTATAAAGCATGTCATTATATTTTATATGTATATTGATATGTCATATTAGATTTCTCAACCGGGACGTTCCTAGTGTATAATCTAGTGTAAACATATATTCTAGCAAAGAAGACACTACCCCAACAAACTATATTAATAATAAAGCAAACACTAAGAAGATTTTAATCAATGTGCATGTAATCAACTATATTATTATCTAGTTAGCAATTGCAACCAGAATTTGCGACCGTAAAAAAGGTCGCAAAATTAGCAGTCGTTTTCCGACTGATCTCTTTTTGGTAGCAACATTTGCGATTGACCACAAAACGGTCATAAAACGGTTGCAAATGTTACGACCGATTACTTTTGGTCGCAAAACAGTCGAAAAATATTAAAATACAATCACTATTGTAGGATTTGCGACCGCGTTCTGACCGCTTAGTTTGCGACCGTCCTGGCGGTCGCAGTAATAATTAAAGAGCAAGGGTAAAAAAAAAAAGCTCCATTTCTCCGTGCATTCATCCTTAACCTCATTTCTCTCCTTAAAAGAATACAAATTTGCTCCTTTAATTTCCACTACTTCATCTATATATCCAGACAAAACCATTAACGTACAGACAAAACCATTAACGTCTCCTTCATCTATATATCCAGATTCATCCAGATCGATATAACGGCATCAACAAACTTGACAAAACCATTAACGTCTCCGTTAACGTCTCCTTAACCTGATTCAGGTAGATAAGCTTCATCCTTAACCTCCATTAACGTCTCTTTAAGCTCCTACTCAACTTTTAACCCGATTTCGTTTTTTTTAATGTTAGGGTTCCAGCTATTGTTTCCAGATCTGAAGAGTTTTGAAGAGTTTGTGAAGGTATATCAGTTAATTCCTATAAAATTGTTTTCGTTAGGTTTTGTTTGCTTTGGATTGATATTCGGTTTTGTTTGCTTTTGATTGATATAATCGGTTTTGGTTACTGTCATTTTGATATGGTTTGATATGGTTACTGTCATTTGATATGGTAATTGATTTATTAGTTTCTCATATAAGTTCCTATTTAGGGGTCATGTTTAATACTTGTGTTGTTCAATACTGGATGGTCTGAAGATGCACACCAACTGTTCGTGAAAATGCTTCAACCAAATTATAGAGTTGTTTTCAGGCTTTATCATAGTTTTTTACTAATTTGTTTGATGATATTTTAATTTAAATAGACACGAAATAAGATAGGCATGTATCATTATCGGTTACTTTGGTAATGTTTGATATTAAGGCTAGAAAACTGACAAGAAATAAGATAGGCATGTATCATCCATCATTGGTTACTTTGGTACGTTACAAAATGCCTAATTTGTTCATTTTGGCTTTGATTCAAGTAGTAATGGCGTGGTATACCAATCGAGGGTGGATGTATGAAAAGATCGATAGTAACGGATATCTTAATTCTGAATACTGTGACAATGTGGATTTGTTTTTGGACTTTGCATTTTCTAAGAGTGATGGGTTTGTTGTTTATATGCAATGATTAGTTTACTTTTATATGTAATTCTAACTAGTATTTTTGTGTAATCTTTTGTCTTAAGTATTAATCACTTTTTTTTGTAGGTATCATGGGACGTGGTACAGCAAATGTTAGTAGAGGTCCCGGTTTTTTGGCAGCGGTCGGCAGGGGTCGTGGTCAAGGTATCTTCAGTATTATATTTTCTTTAGTATTGTGACATGCAAATGTTAAAATAGATATTTCAAAGAATCTGAACCTATTACATATTTCAAAGAATTTGATTCTATAAATACCTCTCAAAGTATACAAATGCATATAAACTTTTACATGTTGGTAATATTTCTTTGTAATTAGTTTTGGCACATGAAAAAGCCTAATACGCGAGTAAAAGTAGACACGCGTCTCGTGGCAAACTGAGTTATTTGTTTCTGACGTGGCTATATATGTGCAACGCACCTAAGAAAATGATTATTTTCATGATTTTCTCATATTTATTTAGTTCCTGGAGCTTTATGGTAACTTTCGGTTTTATGATTTACATGTTTCTATTTCAGACTAAAATACTAGCAACTGAAATTGTGCAATATACAGTCTCTAGAATTAGATGAAACTGTTTGGTTGAATAGCCATATTGTAGCTGTTCAAAAAAATGTTGATGGCATTAACATGTTTTGAGCCCATTTCTTATGTGTGCAGAACTTATTGATAACTGTTTAGTTTACCAAGTGTTAACAATAATACAAAATATGATAACTGTTAATTTACCAAGTCTTGCTGGTTGCCAATGTTATGAAGCGGAGAAAGTGGTTGCCCGCCCGCCAGAGACCAACAGCAAAATGGAATAGAAAAGAAAGTAGGCAGAGTGTTTAGAGACGAATCTGGTTGGGCTACTAACCTTTTCAGTCTTAAGCTTGATTGAAAGCTTAGTCTTTACCAGCCATATTGTTGCTAGTGGTGTTTTTAATTATTGATAATGATAACTAACTAAAGTATTTTTACATGATCATGACTATTGATTCTTATTCTTTAGAATCATACGACGTAAATGAACCGTAAAAAGAAAGATAAAAAAGCCTAGGTATTATAAAGCAGTCCTGTATCTAATAAGAGATCATATGTATCACTAACTAGATTCTCTAGGTAACAAGTCCAAGTTGACCCATCGACACCTTGAAGTGTTCAGTGATGCCAAGATGTGCCATCAGTAGCCAAACATGAGTAAGATTACACAAATAATGTGACACCCGGCATGTTTGGGTCGACATTTTATAAACACATAAGTCTACCTTAGCGAGAAACGTTTATAAACAAACTTAACTGGGTTAGTTGAGTCGGGTCAGATTAGGATTGTCCAGGGTTCAATGATCTGGAGGATCATTGGGAGTCGTTTTGGGAATACATTAGTACCGGGTCCCGTTGTTGGTGACATTACATGAATTAATTTAGTATATGTGTAGATTATGGGTCGTGTGGTGGATTGTATGCTTATACTTGCTTAAATGATGTACGAATGATTATACGTGCCTAAACATGCTAAGTATAGACTATGGATGCATGCTTATGTGTTAAGATGTGTTAGAATGCGTTAAACACGACAAACTGGAAAAAGGCTAACATGTGTTAAAAGTGCTGTTAACATGTGTTAAAAATGTGCTGATGACCTGAATGTGGAACTTTTGGGCGAATGTGGAAATGGGGTTTGAAAAATGGGCGAACGTGGAAACAAAGTGGGCGAATGTGGAAAAGTTCCACATTCGACCACTAAAAAGGGCGAACGTGGAAACAAAGTGGGCGAATGTGGAAAAGTTCCACATTCGACCACTAAAAAGGGGCGAACGTGGAAAAATTCCACATTCGACCACTTCAACTGGGCGAACGTGCAGACAGTATAAATACCATCCTTAGCCATTTTTCACCATTTCACAAACCCTAAACGCCTCTAAACACTCTCTATCAGCTATTAACATTGGGGAAGGAGTTTTTGAGCTTGTTTTTCATAACCTAACTCTCTAAATCATTACAAGTGAAGATCTAAGGTGTGTTCTTCATTACAAATCCTTTTTAAACAATTTTAACTTGTTTTCATCTAAACCCCAAGGGTCCAGATCTGATATCAACATGTTTTATGGGTAAAAACCTTCCTAACATCTTTCTAAATAAAACCTACTCATAAACAATGAGTTTTCATACAAACTAACATGTGTTAATGATGTTTTATGTGATGTTATGTGTTGTTTGATGATTGATTGCTGTATAGATGTTATAACAATGATCTAGGACTGTTATTGATGATGTTTTATGGTTGAGATAGGTTACAATTGATTATTGATGATGTTATGTTCATTTTGGGGATTTTGGGTTAGATTTAGGGCTTGTTTTTGGATAGTTATGATAAGGTTATGATAAGGGTTTCTTGTTCATGATGATCTGAGTATGATGAGCTGATTATTGATTGATTTCAGAAGTTTCCTAATTGGGTAATATTTTCATGCATGATGATGTGACATCTCCATAATTTACTATTTTAGGAAACTTGTAAAAACGGATAGATTTTGGGGTAAAATTGGTAGGGTTTCGTAGGAATATACTAATGATGCTTGACTGCTGTAACTCGTGATGTTTCGTGATGTTTTCGGATGTTTTTCGACGCGTTTTTGGGAAAATCTAACAGCAGGGTCGAACCTGGAACTAAAAGGGGCGAAGGTGGAAGAAAAGGGGCGAAGGTGGAAGAAAAGGGGCGAAGGTGGGAGTTTAAAGCCACCTTCGACCACTCAAAGCCACATTCGACCAAATAAGGCCACCTTCGACCACTCCTAAGCTACATTCGACCCTACGATAACAAAAATGAGATTTTTGATACGAACTAAGTGTTTTATGCTTGAACCTTGCGTGTAATCTATGTGTACTTGATTAGTTAGGATAATGGGTCACCAACGGGATGTCGGGTTGGTCTAGTGTGTCGGTTAAACATTTAAACTCGTTTTAAAACATACTTGGTTATGATCTGGACAATCGGGGACTTGTTAGCCTTCGGGTTAGTAGTCATCACACTTATGTAAACTCATTGATAGGTTGTCATTAGTTGGGATTATCATACACGAGTTGGAATTCTAGTTATCGGAAGACGCACAATAAGGTGAGTTTCACGGCCCCACTCTTTTACTGGTTTTACATTTTCGGGGGAGAAAACATGCTGTGTCCTTTAAACATGTGTCAACTATATTTTCATAAAAGGCGTTTCAACTATGTTTTCATAAAAGGCGTTTCAACTAAGTTTTCAGGAAAGATGTGTCAACTACGTTTTGGTATTCATGAATTCATTGGGTTTGGAGTATTCATTATGTTTTCACGTATTCATTATGTTTTAGAGTATTCATTATATTACTATGCGATCTTTGGAAGTCCCGGGGAAACCATGAATGTGCGGGGATGCACAACGGGGGAAATGTGGATAGCGCTATTTGGGCTTGACCGCCCCACTCGTCGACTGGAGGTCGGACGGGTGCATATTGTCTCTTAGGTATTCAGTATTCAGTATTCAGTATTCAGTATGCAGTATTCAGTATTCAGTATTCACTCGGGCACGTATTCAGTATTCACAGTATTCGAGTCCAGTAATGGTTTTCCAATCGCAGTAGTAACAGGTATTTATATATTTTGCATGCATGTGGTCTGGATTGACCATGAGTATTCAGTTGGAGTCGATTATCACTTGGAGTTGGTATACATTTGGAGTCGGTATTCATTTAAAAACCTGTGAACTCACCGGCATTATTTGCTGACGTATTTAGCATGTTTGTCTCAGGTCGCTAAGGTAGCAGCTGTCGATAGGCGCACGGAGTCTCACGGCGTCTAGGATTCATGTGCATCTCATTTAGTATTTTCAGACTTTCGTACTTTTGATTTCACGTTGTAATAAAGTTTTACGCTTCCGCAGCGTCGGATCATTTATGAAAACTTAATAGTTGGATTATGTCATTTTTACGTATCATATAGTGTTGTTTATTGTGACCGTTGACTTGGATCCTGGTGTGTCACGCGCCTCGCGGTAAAACCCCGCATGTGGAAATTTGAGGGTGTGACAGATTGGTATCAGAGCCAATGGTTATAGTGAACTAGGACTGCATGTAGAGTCTAGTCTATAGCCGAGTATCACACACGTTAGACGGTCACACATAGTTACGAGTCGTGTCATTTGGAAAACATACTAACCTTGTCGGGGTGTCGGTGTCCTCATCACACAGTATCACATTATCTATCTTTTGTTACTCCTACCTTGGTTCTATCTTCTTCTTCGGGTTTGAAGGTGAAGGGGCTTATCGCTTATACTTGGCAGTAGTGTACATTGGGGTGCCTTCGGCGCATTCTTGAGATCTTTCCGGGTTTTGGATATCTCCCCTCTATGCTCTAATGTACATACTTGCCTACACACACACTATCATGCACTAGTACTTGTCATAGTACACTCCTGAGTGACTATTCACTTTGGGATCTTCGTGCGATAACAGTTTCTTTTAGGAATGTGGGTATCGGGTGATTTGAAGTTCTAGCTAGGAGCACGCCTAGAGGACCATGTAGAGCGATTTGTTATTTCGGGTGCACACGAAATCATAAATCGAAATGCATGAAAATCTTGGTGGACTTCGTGTTCGGACTAATGGTCATGCTGGAACCATGTTCTGAATTCGTTTGGTCACTTGTAGCTCGATCTGTTGGTGATTTTGCGTATCTTGTCTCATGTTTGGCAGAACATGTCTGGTCGCGCTGGTGGACGTGCTGGTGGACGCCGTGGTGGCGGCGGGGGTCGCAATGGCGGTGGACGAGGTGGTGGGAACATCACCATGACTCAGGCGGAGTTGGAGCACATGTTGCAACAACAGTTGAACGTTGCGTTGGCTGCTTTCCAGGCTGCTCAGCAGACCCTGGGAAATACTAATCAGATGCAGACTGGGTGCACGTACAAGAAGTTCATGGACTGTAAGCCCCATTTCTTCAATGGGACTGAAGGAGCGGTGGGACTACTTAGGTGGTTGGAGAAGATTGAGTCGGTGTTTGCTATGTGTAACTGTCCCGACGCTGATCGCGTCAAGTATGCTTCTGCTACACTGGAGGGACATGCGTTGACCTGGTGGAACTCCACCACTGCGAACCTTGGTCTGGGTGAGGCCAATGCTATGCCGTGGTCTGAGTTTGTTCAGATGTTAAGGGCGGAGTATTGCCCAAGAGACGAGATTATGAAGTTGGAGCATGAGTTTTGGAACCTGAAGATGGTTGGGTCGGAGATCGAGGAGTTTACTGCTAGGCACAACGAGTTGGCTGTGATGTGCCCCGGTTTGGCTACACCGGAGTACCGGAGGATTGAGCACTACGTTGCTGGGTTGGTGCCGGAGATTGCTGGGCTTGTTGCCGCTGCTGATCACACTACTATGTTGGCCACTGTTCGGGCAGCCCACAAGCTGACCAACATGAAGGTTGCGGAGGGCGTTCTACCTCCGAGGGGTGCTGCTGTGAAAGCCCCTGCGGACAACAAGAGAAAGTGGGAGAGTGCTGGAAAGAGCGCTGGGTCGTCCCAGCCGCAGGCAAAGAAGCAAGAAGTTGTGGGAGCATCATCTGGGCAGAGGTCTGGGGGATATACTGGGAAGCTCCCGAAGTGTGGTGAATGTGGGTTTCATCATACGGGTGATTGTGAGAGGTTTCGCTGTCGACGGTGTCAGCGTTTTGGTCATCATGCTAAGGACTGTAGGACTACTCTTCAGCTACAACCGGCACAGGCCACTACTACTACTACCACTGCTACTGCTCCTCAGGGGAGGCAGGGATGTTATCACTGTGGGGATAATGGACACTTCAAGCGGGATTGTCCTAAGCTGAACCAAGGGACTGCAGGTGGTGCTGGGAATGAAGGCGGCGGTCGAACTACTCGTGGTCATGTCTACGTCATTGGCGCTAGGGAGAACCAGGAGGATCCTGACACTGTTACTGGTGAGTATTCTTTTCTTGATTCTCGTTATGCTCGTATTCATTCTCGTTCGCATTGTTTGGCAATTCGTATTCATTGTGTGCATTCAGTTTGGTATTTGGTCATCATTTTGCATTCATGAGTCTGATGTGGGTCCTTTGGAGGTGTTACTTGGACGGTACCGGTGTATCATTTATACCGATCATAGTAGTCTCTAGTAGGCCTTCGATCAGGGGGATTCATTGTTTTCTATTCACTTTGGGGAGGGCGGTTCCCCGGCACAGAGTATTCGTTGATATCATCATTCGTTCGTGGTTATCATTTCGTTTGTGTTATGGGAAACGTTACTTGGGTTAGGTCGACACTCATTACTGTCGAAGAGTGAATCTCGGGGCGAGATTCCTTTCAACAGGGGGATGATGTGACGACCGGGGAAATTTTTCTTTTTCTCGCTTCGTTCTCTTTGACTTCGGAAAATTTTCGGGACGAAAATTCTTTCAACAGGGGGATGATGTGACACCCGGCATGTTTGGGTCGACATTTTATAAACACATAAGTCTACCTTAGCGAGAAACGTTTATAAACAAACTTAACTGGGTTAGTTGAGTCGGGTCAGATTAGGATTGTCCAGGGTTCAATGATCTGGAGGATCATTGGGAGTCGTTTTGGGAATACATTAGTACCGGGTCCCGTTGTTGGTGACATTACATGAATTAATTTAGTATATGTGTAGATTATGGGTCGTGTGGTGGATTGTATGCTTATACTTGCTTAAATGATGTACGAATGATTATACGTGCCTAAACATGCTAAGTATAGACTATGGATGCATGCTTATGTGTTAAGATGTGTTAGAATGCGTTAAACACGACAAACTGGAAAAAGGCTAACATGTGTTAAAAGTGCTGTTAACATGTGTTAAAAATGTGCTGATGACCTGAATGTGGAACTTTTGGGCGAATGTGGAAATGGGGTTTGAAAAATGGGCGAACGTGGAAACAAAGTGGGCGAATGTGGAAAAGTTCCACATTCGACCACTAAAAAGGGGCGAACGTGGAAACAAAGTGGGCGAATGTGGAAAAGTTCCACATTCGACCACTAAAAAGGGGCGAACGTGGAAAAATTCCACATTCGACCACTTCAACTGGGCGAACGTGCAGACAGTATAAATACCATCCTTAGCCATTTTTCACCATTTCACAAACCCTAAACGCCTCTAAACACTCTCTATCAGCTATTAACATTGGGGAAGGAGTTTTTGAGCTTGTTTTTCATAACCTAACTCTCTAAATCATTACAAGTGAAGATCTAAGGTGTGTTCTTCATTACAAATCCTTTTTAAACAATTTTAACTTGTTTTCATCTAAACCCCAAGGGTCCAGATCTGATATCAACATGTTTTATGGGTAAAAACCTTCCTAACATCTTTCTAAATAAAACCTACTCATAAACAATGAGTTTTCATACAAACTAACATGTGTTAATGATGTTTTATGTGATGTTATGTGTTGTTTGATGATTGATTGCTGTATAGATGTTATAACAATGATCTAGGACTGTTATTGATGATGTTTTATGGTTGAGATAGGTTACAATTGATTATTGATGATGTTATGTTCATTTTGGGGATTTTGGGTTAGATTTAGGGCTTGTTTTTGGATAGTTATGATAAGGTTATGATAAGGGTTTCTTGTTCATGATGATCTGAGTATGATGAGCTGATTATTGATTGATTTCAGAAGTTTCCTAATTGGGTAATATTTTCATGCATGATGATGTGACATCTCCATAATTTACTATTTTAGGAAACTTGTAAAAACGGATAGATTTTGGGGTAAAATTGGTAGGGTTTCGTAGGAATATACTAATGATGCTTGACTGCTGTAACTCGTGATGTTTCGTGATGTTTTCGGATGTTTTTCGACGCGTTTTTGGGAAAATCTAACAGCAGGGTCGAACCTGGAACTAAAAGGGGCGAAGGTGGAAGAAAAGGGGCGAAGGTGGAAGAAAAGGGGCGAAGGTGGGAGTTTAAAGCCACCTTCGACCACTCAAAGCCACATTCGACCAAATAAGGCCACCTTCGACCACTCCTAAGCTACATTCGACCCTACGATAACAAAAATGAGATTTTTGATACGAACTAAGTGTTTTATGCTTGAACCTTGCGTGTAATCTATGTGTACTTGATTAGTTAGGATAATGGGTCACCAACGGGATGTCGGGTTGGTCTAGTGTGTCGGTTAAACATTTAAACTCGTTTTAAAACATACTTGGTTATGATCTGGACAATCGGGGACTTGTTAGCCTTCGGGTTAGTAGTCATCACACTTATGTAAACTCATTGATAGGTTGTCATTAGTTGGGATTATCATACACGAGTTGGAATTCTAGTTATCGGAAGACGCACAATAAGGTGAGTTTCACGGCCCCACTCTTTTACTGGTTTTACATTTTCGGGGGAGAAAACATGCTGTGTCCTTTAAACATGTGTCAACTATATTTTCATAAAAGGCGTTTCAACTATGTTTTCATAAAAGGCGTTTCAACTAAGTTTTCAGGAAAGATGTGTCAACTACGTTTTGGTATTCATGAATTCATTGGGTTTGGAGTATTCATTATGTTTTCACGTATTCATTATGTTTTAGAGTATTCATTATATTACTATGCGATCTTTGGAAGTCCGGGGGAAACCATGAATGTGCGGGGATGCACAACGGGGGAAATGTGGATAGCGCTATTTGGGCTTGACCCGCCCCACTCGTCGACTGGAGGTCGGACGGGTGCATATTGTCTCTTAGGTATTCAGTATTCAGTATTCAGTATTCAGTATGCAGTATTCAGTATTCAGTATTCACTCGGGCACGTATTCAGTATTCACAGTATTCGAGTCCAGTAATGGTTTTCCAATCGCAGTAGTAACAGGTATTTATATATTTTGCATGCATGTGGTCTGGATTGACCATGAGTATTCAGTTGGAGTCGATTATCACTTGGAGTTGGTATACATTTGGAGTCGGTATTCATTTAAAAACCTGTGAACTCACCGGCATTATTTGCTGACGTATTTAGCATGTTTGTCTCAGGTCGCTAAGGTAGCAGCTGTCGATAGGCGCACGGAGTCTCACGGCGTCTAGGATTCATGTGCATCTCATTTAGTATTTTCAGACTTTCGTACTTTTGATTTCACGTTGTAATAAAGTTTTACGCTTCCGCAGCGTCGGATCATTTATGAAAACTTAATAGTTGGATTATGTCATTTTTACGTATCATATAGTGTTGTTTATTGTGACCGTTGACTTGGATCCTGGTGTGTCACGCGCCTCGCGGTAAAACCCCGCATGTGGAAATTTGAGGGTGTGACAAATAACTCAGTGCATTAATTTAATTATCATTTGTGCCTGAAATTTGACTATCAGTGCCTGAATTTTGACTATGTATAGTGACTGAATTTTGACTAGTGACTGAGTTTTGACTATCAATTTATTGCATGATATTTTACTATCCATGATATTTTGCATGATATTTTGACAGTGAGAACATATATCTCCATGTGACCAGGGCTCTAACATGAGTGTAAGTATTTGTCAGTTATGAACAAATGAGAATTGAGTAAATAATAATCTAACTTGGGTTATGCTGGAGAGAATGCATATACATCTATACTCTTCCTTGATCGTGAATGAACTGTGCCATATTTTAATCCTAACACTACCACTGAAATGAAATGCTGGTCAGGTCACATCATTAGCCTAGTCTTGTATGATTATTTAATAAGTATGATGATTTACCGAGTATGATGATGACGATAAGTTGAAACATCTATAAACAAAGCCTAAACCATCTGTGTTAGCAAATCATGATATTTTGACAGTGAGAACATATATCTCCAAGTAGTGATATGGTTTTTGAAATAACTTATTATGTTCCTATTATGGGGTCCACTACATTAAGGTTTATACAACTTAATTAATTTGGTACAACATGTGGTCTATATTGTTCACAGTGTTGTGCATCAACATGTGGCAGAACTGTTTTACATTAGTTTGGGTTCGGGTAGCTTTTCCAATTTGAATTTAATAAATTTGATCTTTAACACTTTGCATTGGTTTATTAGATTGAAAAGTTGAACGCGATCATCCAAGATGTAGTGAAAGAAAAAGAAGAAGAGAAAGAAAGGCTGAACGGAATTATTGCGGAGTTGGTGATGGAAAAAGAGAAAGATAAGGCGGAGAAAGAGGCTATGAACGAAAGGATGGCAAACATTGAAGCGATGTTAAAAGTTAGGTTTCAAAACGTCTAATCATCGACTTACGCTATAAACATTTTATTTTGATTGTGTTTTATATGTTAACTCAGATATTGATGTTTCAAGTAGAATGTTTTATATAACTTTGTGAATTCCCAATAAATGCTTAAATTCTAAAAATATGATGTTATAAGAAGATTAAAATAGAAAATAGCTCCAAAAAGCTAAAAATCAAATAGATAAGAAAAATATTTTGCGGCCGCAAAAGCGGTTGCAAAAGACAAGCGATCGCAAAACGGTTGCAAGGAAAGCGGTTGCAAAACGGTTGCAAGAAAAGCTGTCGCAAAACGGGCGCAGGTTTCTGGTTACAAACATAACCTCACAGCAGTCGCAATATTTGCGACCGCTGTTATAGTCGCAAAATATGGGTCGGAAAAAGATAACAACGGTCGCAACTTGGACGCAATAGGGCATTTGCGTCGAGTGTTTTTCCGACTACCTTTACAGTCGTAAAACGGTCGCAAAAGGACAATTGCGACCGCTTTGCGACCGGAATCGCTATCGCAAGTTATAAAAAGAAAGTATTGAAAAAAGATTATAAGAACATAAATTCGGTACTTATCGCGTTAAATTTGTTTTGTTTTCGTTATTTTGTTCCTATTTTTTTTTTTTTTCAAGAATACCTCAAGGAGAAATTTGTGCGAGTCTAAAGCTGTTTTAATATCCCCAGTGATATAGTCAGTTTTGTTCGCGGAATAAGACAATCCAACTCCAGCCGGAGAGTCCAAATATATCACGTTCGAAACCTATACAAATTTGAATAAAAACGGTAACAAAGATTAAAATTCTTGCTAATGTTAAGTCTATGTAAGATTAGCTTAACAACTCAAACTCTCAAAGACATGAACATATATAAACCTTGGCCCATGTGTAAGGATTGAGATGAAGTTTGGGCAGGCCTTCGGTCTTTTCAAAATTAAATGGACCTGCGCACATAACAACATTGGCCTGTTATTAGACCAACTAAATAATGCTAGAACCGCTTATATGCAAATACTAGATATACAAAGACCATTAATTGTTTTTGTTATCTCTCTATCTGTCATCCTTATGTAAAGTTATAAAAAATACTTTTGTTATATGTATGTTTAGAATTATAAAAAGTATTTATCTATAATACATATTAGGAGGGAAAAAACTAATTTTACATAGTTCTAAGACTTTAAGTGATACAATTTTTAAAACATACGTTACAATCCTTTAAAACGTATTGTTGACTTATAAACCGACTACCATTCACGAATTTTAACCGGCCTTAATTTTTGCATATGTAATTATTATTTTTTTAAAATACACCATAGAAATGAGGTTTTTGTTCCCTTTAATTTAAGTATGATATAGCTACAGTTTTTTTTTTAATTTAAAAAATTACACAATAAAAATGAGGATTTTATTCTCTTTAATTTAAGTATGGCATTTTTATGTTTTTTTTTATGTAAACCAATAACATATTGCATGATTATCGGTGGTTGTGTTCCCTCACATCATTTGAGGACACCCTCTAGTATATACTAATAAAGTAATAAAAAATTTGATATATAATATGCTAGCCGAGCACGAATAAAACTCGAACTTGAAAGTGAGCCGAGATTAACCTTTAGGTATAGAGCATGCCGGCCCAAGCTTGATTTCACATACCTAAGCTTGAATATGCTCATAAGCTTAATCGAGCATGTTATTTGTTAGACATAATAAGTTTTATTTAATATGATATTAATTATTATACGTAAAATGATAAAACTAACTAAATAATAAAAAATTTGTATGTATAAAACTAAAACTATAATGATATTGTAATATAACTAAAATTTTAATATAAGTGGGCAGAGCACAACTTTGAGCTTGAAAAATAAACAACTAGCTAGGCTCGAGCTTGAGTTTTCTTAATTACGCGAGTATGTCCTGACTTAGGCAAGCTCATGTTCGTCTTAACTTGTTTACACCTTTATTCAACTTTTTACATCAATGTGGTACAAAATCTTTTTATCAATTCAAGATTATTCCAAAATAACAAACAAAATTAATAGAATTTATACAATAAAAACACATGTTTCAAATTAAAACGGTAAAGAATAGTAAAGCATACCATGTTCATAAACAAAGCCATCAAAACTAGAGCAACCAGGGCCACCATTGAGCCAAAGGACCACAGGATCTTCAGAAGGATTTCTTTCTGACAGAACATAATAATAATACAATTTCTTGCCATGGTTTTCATCTATTGTCACATACCTACAAACCCATTAAAGATCATACAAAACAAAAAACATACCTCATCAATAAAAATCAGATCTTTTTATAAAAACATCATCAAGAAAGTCAACAAAGTAATGATCAAGAATACCCAGCATAGTGTTTGGAAGGCAGAGTTCCATCAAACCCCGGAACTTGAGAAATCGCGGCATTTTCAGGGGCTGAGTGTGCCAAGAAAAAGGTAAATGACATACATATTGAAAATATTATTTTGTTCATGTTTGAGAATAAGTAAGTATATTTAGGGGTTTCAAGAAACAGAAATGAGAGAAATGTTATTGAATTTGCTTGGATTTATAGTGGGAGTGCATGATGAGTATATATAGAACAATCTGTGGTGTTAACTTCCAAAACAAAGTGGAGGATAAAAGGGGACCAATGAAGATTTTTTGTATCTACTCAAAGGCAGCCAGTCTTTTTGGGACCATATTCATATTCATAATAACACATGTGACACAATTAATATGTAACACTCTACCGGAGGCACTTCTCGCCTCTCCTGAACGCGCACTTGCAAAAGGATTTATGGGTGTCTCTCTTCCACGTCCTCCCCGTTCCACATTAAATAACATGTTTCCGCTATGGGGATGGTATTATGGGTGTTAGATCGAATAGAATTTGGTATTGAATCCAAACTTTAATATTTTGGAGTTCAAGATTTTAAGAATTATCTACATGATGTATACCAATCTTTTTTTTTTTTTTTTTTTTTTTTTTTTTTTTTTTTTTTTTTTAACAAACGGGTCAATAAAATTGATCAATCAATAATTCAAAATAATACATTTGAAATGTGTAACTTTGCAGTTCTCTTGCTACAAAGTAGGTGGGTGGGGGTGGGGGGAGAGGGGGTAGTAACTTAATTGACCGACACATAATAAGTGGATCGTTATGAAAAGAAATTTTAAAGTGCAAAGAAGTTTAACGTACAAAGTGTAAGAAGTATTTTAGGTCTTTGATCAAATAAATCAATGGATGAGATTAAAAGGGGAAAAGTATACGTTGAGTTTCTAAAAAAGAAGGAGAATGGCAAAATAGGTATAACCCACAATGGTTAAGTTCCACCCCCATTTTTTTAACGTCCATAACTTTTTCATACGACATTATTTTAAAAAAACACACCATAAAAACAAGCATTTTATCCTTTTTCATTTGCATACCATATTGTTATACTTTAAAAAAAAATTGTTGGGTTGATAGTACTTGCGTCTAAATGTAAACAGTTGATATAATTACTTGCGTTTAAACATTCTGAATGTAATAATAGCTTTTTTTGTTTTTTTAGTTTGTTTCTAATATCATGGGAAAGTTAGATGATTCTGAAGATTGTGTTATCGATTCGGGTGGCGAAAAGTCAAGGAATTTGGGGAAACCAGCCAAAATTGGCAAGGGTCAGATGGCTAAGCCCAGAGTTCTTGCAATCACTAGTCAGTTTTCTTTTCTTCATTGGTCTTTATTATTATTATTATTATTGTTGTTGTTGTTTGTTAATTATTTGGATCATAGTTTGGTTGATTGATTGAGTTTGTTGATGTGATGTGTTTTTATGCTTTTTTATGCTTTATGCTTTTTGGATCACAAAAAGTGCGTCATACTTTTTGATGGCTATGTCTACTGTGTGCATTCATGTCTTTGGAGATATGCCTTCATCTCCACTTGTTGGTGTTATGCAGGTCTTTCCTTCAGTCCAAGAATCTCATATTCTCAAAACTCGATATTACATACTTGCGTTTTAAACAATAATAACTTGCGTCTAAATGTAAAAACTTGATATTAGGTACTTGCGTTTTAGCATGTATAACTTGTGTTTTATCATTTATAACTTGCGTTTGATCAGGTCGTTTTACCAGATCGTCTTATCAGGTATAACTTGCGTTTCTAAAACACAAGTATACCTTTAATAAACGCAACAATTTTTTTTAAAGTATAGAAATATGGTATGGAAATGAAACAGGATGAAAAGCTTATTTTTATGGTGTATTTTTTTTTTTAAATATTGTCGTATGAACACCCAATCAATCCATGTAAATATATATATAATGTCTTTATGGTTAAAATTGTTATGATTGTGCAAAGATGCTATATGATTATCTAAGTATACAAAGGCTATCAAGTGAAAACCTACAACAACACATGAGGATCAAAGCTTAAACCTACAACCAACAACCAAAATATAATCATATGATTGTGAATTGAATAGTGATCTTCACAAGTGCATGTTGTGCAAGAAAATGTAAGTAGAATATTAGTGGAATCTAGAAAATGTGAAATTAACATGTTGATTCATATATACATATGTAGATGAAAAAGATTGTATAATGAGTGAATATCATAATGGAAAAGAGAATGAAATATGAAAATAGTAACAAATGATTATAATTCAATATTTAAAAAAAAAGTTTAAGTTATAGGCTTTTAAACTTTGAATTTCAATCCATGGCCCTTATATTTTTAACTAAACTCATACATTTTACTATTTCACATGCTATAAAAATGGAATATGTTATTAGCGGATCATTAGCTGTCTCACAGCTGTCACATTTATTGTTTTGACCATGTATTTATTTACTGTATTGACCATTGTATATCTCTCATAATTTAGCCTTGATTTACGTCTTGTACATGTGTATTTATACACTTCCTTTCAGCAATGAGAATCATCCAATTTTTATACAATCACATGGTATTAGAGCCTTCACACTCTATACCCTAAACCCATCGCTACCCATTTTTTCTTGTTTGGATTTCGATCCAATCTCTAGGGTTTTGACCCATTCGCAGCCCCTTTTGCAGCCGGCCTACCCTTTTCCTGTTTTCAATTCCTGTTCTGTTCCAATCAGCCCCATGGCAGACAGAATTGAAGCACCTCCAAAGCCACAATCTGCTCCTCTCCATCCCGTTTACACTATCACAGATATCACAAAGAAAGTCCGCATCCTGGATGGAATCAAGGTCTCCTACTCTGTGTGGGTGAAGTTATTTCAACTTCATGCCCGTGGATATGAGGTCTTGGACCATATCACCAAACCGCCCCCTCTTGAAGATGACCCTAATCATGCTCAATGGATGAAGATTGATGTTGTTGTGGTACAGTGGATCTACGGAACACTGTCTGATGATTATCTCCGTTGAGTTATTATAGATGAATCGACTGCTCTTGAGGCATGGAACCGGGTGAAAGACATCTTTCACAACAATAAAGGTCCTCGTTGTGCTGCCCTTCAAGCCAAGTTCGTGAATCTGAAACTCAGTTCTTGCCTGTCTCTTGAAGCCTATTGCCAGACACTTCGGGATCTGGCCTCTCAACTGAATGATGTGGGAGGTACAGTGAACGAACAGAACCTTGTTCTAAAGTTGGTTAGAGGTCTGCCAATGGAGTATGATACCATCGGTTCGATCATCAACCAATCTCTGCCTTCATGGAATGATGCTAGTGAGATATTGTGGTCTAAACTTGAACGTATTGCTGCACGTGAAGGTAAGCAAAACCCCTCTTAAGCGCTTGCTGTTGTAAACCCAGCCCCTTCTTCCAACCGACATGGGGACACTCAACCACGTCGTGACTCACGATCCAGTCAGAACCAGAACCGTCGCCCAAATAATCGTCGTGTCGGACCTAACCCTAACTCTGCCGCACCGCCTCAGTACTCGGGTTAGCAAGCAGCCTCCAGAACCTGATCATCACGTGGACAGTCCAACCGAACCCACACTAATAATCGCCAACCTTGGACTCGGCCCAATTACCCCATGCCACCCTACTGGCCCAAAAACTATTGGGCTCCACCCCCTGCCCATACCCTACCCAACCTGGGTGGACCTGGTCATCTGCATAGCAGCCCTCACCGAATCAGTTTTCGGGTCCATGGCAGCCCACTCAGTCTGAATCTGCTGACCCATATCACTGATGTGAACCCACTTGAACCAAATGAACTTGCTGAAGCTTTCCAAGCCATGGCCTTGGACCCCGAAACACCAAACTGGTTCATGGACACTGGAGCATCCAACCATCTCACATCAGACCCAGTTATGATTTCTCAAACGTGTTAAAATTCTATTAAACATGTATTGGTTGGAAATGACAATAAATTATCTGTTGTTGGATCGGGCCACTCTACCTTACCCTCCTCAGATAAACCACTCCACCTTAAAGACATTTTACACACCCCAAATCTTATTAAAAATCTTGTTTCGGTTCGTAAATTTACCCGGGATAATTGGGTGTCTGTTGATTTTAACCCATTTGGTTTTTCTGTTAAGGATTTTCCCAGTGGAGCGATTCTGAGTCAGCATGATAGCTCCAGCAACCTTTATCCATTCATAGCTTCCACATCACCTGCCGCATCCGCGTTTGTTTCTTCCAGTATTTCAGATTCTTGGCATGATCGTCTAGTGCATCCCGGTTTACATGTTTTAGATGTTTTGAGTTCTAATAAGTTTATTCATAGTAATAAACAAAGTCGTACTTTTTTGTAATTCATGCCAAATTGCGAAACACAAACGCTTACTGTTTTCTTTATCTAATTCTTGCACTTTACGTCCTTTTGATATAATCCATTGCGATTTATGGACCTCGTCGGTTGTGAGTAAACAGGATTACAAATATTATTTGGTTGTGATTGATGATTTTACTCATTTTACTTGGGTATTTCCACTCAAATATGAATCTGAAACTTCTACAAAATTTACTCAATTTCACGACTTAATTGCTACCCAATTCCATCTAAAAATTAAAAATTTCCAATGTGACATGGGAGCGAGTTCGATAACACACATTTTAAAAAACTTTGCTCATGCTCAAGGGTTACAATTTCGGTTTTCCTGTCCACATACATCTCAACAAAATGGGACTGCCGGACGCATGATTTGTCGTCTAAATGAAATCATGTTATCCCTAGTGATGTGTTGTGAAACACACCTTGTTAATATGATAGTTTTTTTATATATTTTAATGTGTGATCGATGCGTTTTAGATACACTTTATATTAAATTATTTATAATTAAGATGCATCAATATTAGTATAAAATATATCAATATAGTTGGTTTTAATATTTTGTAGGCTATGATATAAACTTAGCTAAATGGATGTGACTGTTATAGTAAAGTAAAAAAGTATTAAAATCAAAGTACGTAAATTAATTTTGAGTAACATATAAAAGAGTTAAATTGTTTTATTTTGTAAATTGATAACAGGAGAAACCGTTTATAAAACCGTATACCAAACCCGACTTAATACCCTCGGATTTTAGTCGGGTAATTACCCGTTTGGTATCGGGTATGCCCACAGATATCGGGTATACCCGTTATGTTGTTAAAAAAAATACCCATTGGGATTTGTAGTAGAAAATACACACGGTTGTTGGGTATACCCGTTATTTTATCAAAACATATAATACCCGTTGTGACAGTCACAATAGTTTCTTCAAAAAAAAAAAAAAGAAAGAAAGAAAGAAAGAAAAATAAACCGGTAATAGGCGCTAAATATATTGTTGAAATTGTATTCGGTCAAATAGTGGTTACGATCTGTTGTTAGTCAAGAGAGTTTATCTCCATCTTTCTAGGATATACTCCTGTATATATTGGGATGTACATTTCTTTGTAAGTCAATTAAATTGAATATTTTAATTTTTCACCTGGGTTGTGCATTGGTAGGTTGATACAAGTTGCAGAGATACACAAATCAAAACTTACAAATAGATTTACATAGCGGGTAATCGGGTATATTATGCGGGTAATCGGGTATGTACTTATCTGTTAATGAGTAATTCTTGATTGTTTCATTCCACATAGTGTATATTGGAGTATAATACAATGATGAGAGACTAATTCTCCATTGACCATTGACTACATTTACAAGGTTGACTAGAGACTAATTCTCTATTGACCATTGACTACATTTACAAGGTTGACTAACATCTCTATTGACTACATTTACAAGGTTGGCTAACATAAATATATACGTCTATTACTCCCCCGCAGTCGAAGTGAAGGGAGGACCGATGCTTAGACTGGATCGAAAGTCATCGAAGAGGACTCGTGGCACGCTTTTGGTGAAGATGTCAGCAACTTGATGGCGAGATGAAACATGTACCACTCGAACGTTGCCTTTTTGAACCTGTTCCCAAACAAAATGAATGTCAAGCTCGATATGTTTACTGCGTTGGTGTTGAACCGGGTTACCCGACAGATAGATAGCACTAACATTATCACAATAAATTATTGTTGCACGGGTGAGTGGGCGATGTAGCTCTAAAAGTAGGTTACGCAGCCAGCAGATTTAAGCGACAACATTAGCAACTCCACGGTATTCAGCCTCTGCACTGGAGCGGCTAATGGTAGACTATCGTTTAGATGACCAGGAAATGAGATTGTCACCGAGATAGACACAGTAACTTGAAGTAGAGCGTCTCGTGTCTGGGTATCCCGCCCAATCTGCATCAGTAAAAGCTCGTAAAGAACCGGTGTCAGAGGGACCCAGGTGAAGTCCAAGATCAGGTGTTCCCTAGATGTACCGGATGATTCGTTTCAAAGCATTCCAGTGAGCAACCCGAAGAGCGTGCATGTGCATGAAAATTTGTTGCACTACATAGGAGATGTCGGGGCGTGTAAACGTGAGATACTGTAGGGCACCTGCAAGTGAACGAAAAGTTGACGGATCATCATGAAGGGGACCTATGTCTGCACTGAGCTTGGGTTGCGTGTCGACTGGCGTGGCCACTGGCTTACATGAATCCATATCCGCACGATGGATGATGTCTTTAACGTAGGCCGATTGCGATAGAAAAAAATTATTGCCTGTACGAGTAACCTGTATACCCAGAAAATAGGACAAAGGCCCAAGTCTTTCATTGAGAATTCAACTGCAAGAGTGGACATTAGCCGACATCTAAGAGCTTCATTCGAAGTGGTAAGAATGATGTCATCTACGTATATCAGGAGATATGCAATGTCATGGCCCTGGTTATATATAAAAAATGAGTTATCACATTTACTTTGGCGAAAACCCTGCAAAAGAACAAAGTCAGTGAACCGTCGATACCACGCCTGAGGTGCCTGTTTCAGACCATATAGTGATTTCTTCAGGCGAAAAACATGATCTGGATAGTCATGATCACGAAACCCCATGGGTTGATGCATGTAGACTGTCTCACGGAGAGTGCCGTGTAAGAAAGCATTATTGACGTCTAGTTGGTTGATTTGCCACGATTGAGACAGAGCAAGGGACAAGATAAGTTGAATAGTGGCCGGTTTAACAACCGGGCTAAATGTTTCCCCACAATCTATACCTGCTAGCTGACCACGGCCATCACTGTGCCATCGGACCTGAACTTATGTTTAAATAGCCACATACAACGAATAATATTCATGTCGGGAGTGCGAGGTACAAGCTCCCAGATCTTATTTTTAATAAGGGCACTAAATTCGTTGGTCATGGCACTATACCATTCCGGAGTGGACAAAGCAACCTTAGGATTTTTTTGAAATTGGTTGAAGGGTAGTGGTGTTGAGATTGAAAAGGTGCTTGGGTTTGACAATGCCACTCATGGAGCGGGTGCGCATAGTACGGGTGTTGGCTGCGGGTGGGGGTGGGTTTGGAGTTGGGATGGGTTCGGATGGTGTTGGTGCTGGGTCGTTGGATGGGCCGAGTGTAAGAGGATTGGTTGAGGTGTCTGGGGTATGAGAGTGTGGAGTTGTTGGGCTAAGGGAATGGACCGAGTGGTTGGTTGAGGACTGGGCAGTAGAAGTGGGTGACGGTGGGCCATGGGCAGGAGGGGATTGGTCAGTGGATTGGGCGGGTGAGTTGTGGGCTGAGGTAGAAGGAGCAGGAGGTTGGGTAGGTGAGGTTTGGGCTGAGTTATGTTGGTGCGGCAGTGGGCCGGGTGAAACGTGAGACCAGATAAGAGGATTTAGGGTGGGGTTTAAGAAGTTGTATGTGTTGGGAGTAGTTGGGGATTGAATAGCAAATGGGAAAATGGTTTCCTCAAATTGAACATGTCGGGAGATAAGGATTTGGTTGGTGGAGAGGTTTAGGCATTTTATCCACGGTGATTTGGGGGATAACCGAGAAATACAAAAGGGTGTGAGCGATGGGTTAATTTGTTGATGGTGGTGGAGGGTGTTATGGGATAACATAGGCAACCGAAAACACGTAGATGGTCGTATTCCGGTTTACAGTGGTATAAGCGGGAGGTGGGGGATTTAAAGTTGATTGTTTTGGTGGGTATGATGTTTAGTAGGTAAGTTACGGTAGCAAGTGCATGGTGCCTAAGGTTGGGAGGTAACGATGCTTGCGCAAGGAGGGTGCAAAGCATGTTATTGATGGTGCGGATTTTGCGTTCCGCTTTTTCATTTTGTGAGGAGGTGTGCGGACAAGAAAACCGAAAATGCATGCCATTTGAGTTGCAAAAATTGTAAAAATTATTGTTTGCATATTCGGTTCCTTTGTCGCATTGGAATTGTTTGATTTTTCTTTCAAATTGGGTGTTGATGGGAGTGTAAAAGGATTTAAAAGTTACGAAAACCTGTGATTTATGGGAGAGGGGAAATGTCCATAAAAAATCTGTGTAATCATCAAGAAACAACACATAATATCGGTGACCTCCCGTGCTAAGAACCGGGGAGGTCCAGAGATCACTATGAATAATATCAAAAGGCATGGAAGTAGAATTCATAGAATCATAAAAAGGGAGTTTAGTACTCTTCCCAAAAACTCATGGTTCACACAAAGTGTTATTTACTTTGGAATAATTAATGAAAGACGACAATTTTAAAGATTGTAAAAGACTATTTCCGGGTGTCTTAGACGTTGATGCCAGCGATCTTGTGTGATGGTGGTGAAGGCGGATGGTTGGTTGGAAGTCGTGTAGAGAGGAGCGGTGAGCGGATAAAGATCGCTGGTTCTGTTGCATCTAAGGATGGGCACCCGAGTTTTGAGATCCTTCACAACAAAACCAAAGGGGTCAAATTCAATAGAAACAAGGTTATCAGTGGTTAGTCGTCTAACAGAAATTAAGTTTTTAATGATGTGTAGGGCAAAAAGGACATTGTTTAATTTTAAGGGTGGAAAGGGTGGTGGAAGGACTTGGTTGCCTTGTGCCACAACAGGAATAGATTGACCATTACCAACAATTATAAATTTATTAGTGCACGTATTAAAGTTAGACGGGGAGTATATACCGTGCTGGTTGGCCGAGTGAGAGGAGGCACCAGTGTCTATAACGCCATGATCGGGTGGGTTGAGAGCCATCATATAGAGAGCTTGTTCAATGTCCGTAGCTGTGTAGGAGTAATTTTCCTGATCCGGATGGGGTTCTAATATGCCTTGGCTGTTTTGTTGACTCGGTCTA
This sequence comes from Ambrosia x helenae, assembly GCA_030844895.1. Classification (NCBI taxonomy): domain Eukaryota; kingdom Viridiplantae; phylum Streptophyta; class Magnoliopsida; order Asterales; family Asteraceae; genus Ambrosia; species Ambrosia x helenae. The sequence continues at coordinate 16,688,443 of CM061229.1, read as the reverse complement.
GACGGATACGGACAGATTGGACGGCCCGAGGATGGCTGCGACCACTGTTGAGAAGAGTTGTTCATTAAATGCGACCATTAATTGGCTGTCCAGGAGCTTGGGAATACAATGTAAGGGTGGTTTGGAGAAGTAGGTGGCTTCCGGTTCTTGTTATTATTATAGCCACACGAACGACCCCTTCCACGACCCCGAGATCTATTCCGATTTCCTACGGATGTATCTGTGGGTGGCTGGGAGGCTGCAACAGCGGCCAATGCGGTGGCCGAATGCTGTGCAGCAGCCACCGATTGCCTTTTTTTCTTGGCTTCTTCGTTTGTGAGACGGGAGCGGACCTCAGAAAAATCCGGAAGTGGATCACGGTTCTGCAAAACGGTGGATATACCATCAAACTGTTCGGTTAAGCCTGTTAAGACTTGAAGGACGAGCATGCGGTTATCGATGGGAGATCCGAGGCCTTTTAGTTGGTCAGCCAAAAGTTTCGCATGTTGTAAATATGCGGACATAGAAGAAAAATTTGCGAGATTCAGATTAGTGAATTTGTTAGGATAAAGAGGATTGGTGAAACCACTTTTGGAAACCTAAGTCTAATTCACTTCTGTCTGAAATATTCTAAGTATAGAATTACTGAAGAAAGAAGACTAAAGTACTGAAGAAGAATTCTAAAAGTACTGAAGAAGAAATGCATCAGAAGTTCTGAAGTCCAAACCAGACAGTTCACTGAAGAACTACTGAAGACAAACTACTCATCAGTAGTTTTTCATTCATCAGCACTTGTTCAAGAATCTTTCCACCGCCTTATGTTTCAGTAGTTTATTAGTTTAGTATTACTTTAACTTTATGTACAAGTTCCAAGATTGCAACTTGTTGCAACTTGTCTCTGAACTTGCTTTTTGGCAAGGTTCATGTATTTGTAAAGTCTATAAATAGATGGGTTCATCCCTCTGTTTTAGACATTGATTTTTAATACAGAAATCCTTCAAACCTTATCATTGTTATTTTCCATTTCATTTACTGAGAATCTGTTTAAGTATTCATTCTCATTCAATGCTTAGATTCTCATTAAATACTTGTCTTTAGTTTTATCAAACATCCAGAGGGAGTAATAACTCCTGTTGATAAGTGTAGCTTTAACTTATATCGTTCCGCTGTGCTATTACTGATAAAGAACTGGCTAGACACTTAAGTGTTCACTAGCAAGTTCATACAAAGAGCATTACTGATCCAACAATTGGTATCAGAGCTCTGGTTTATCTGATCACATATCAATCTAACACATTGAGAATCAGACACAGGCTCTTATTGATATTCAATAAAGGATTAAAAGTTCACTTTTATCAACATCCATCACTTTAAGAGATATTTGACAAATCAATACTCTTTAAAATGGATCCTCATAATACTGGTTCTGCCAATAAACCTGCTATGCTAGTAAGAAATGGATATAATATCTGGCAAAGGAGAATGGCACATACATTATCACAGACCAACACAGGTTGCTGGAAATCTGTGATATATGGTCCTCATAAACAAGTAAATATCAATATTGAAACTAAAGAAGAAATACCTAAAGACCCAAAAGACTATACAGATGATGATTTCCTAAAACTTGAGCTTGATGCTAAAGCTTTCTCTATGTTGGCAATGGCAATCCCAAATGAAATCTACTTTGGCCTATTACATTGTGATAGTGCCAAAGAGCTTTGGGACTGCCTCAAAGAACAGTTTGGAGGAACTGAAGAGGTGATTGCCAACACTAGAGAAATCCTGGCTCAACAATATGAAACTTTTGCTCACATTAATGGGGAAACTTTAACACAACAATTTGAAAGATTCTCCTCATTAATATCTGAGCTAAAATTAAATGGTCAGGCCTACACAACTGTATCTATGCTTCATAGATTTTTAAGGTCTTTACCTGAAAAATGGGAAACGTACTCTATAGTCTTAAGATCTTCACCAGACTTTAGCTCCCTCACTCTTACAAAACTTCATGGGAGATTACTTACTTTTGAAAGAGAAATTGATCAAAAGAAAAAGTTACAAAGTTCTGGTAAAACTGCTGATGAATATCTACCAGGTAGTACAGCACTATTGGGACAAGACTCACCAACTTGTTCAAATAGTTTTGGATCTTTTGACCATATTGACATAACTGCTGGGATCTCATCTGAAAGATCATTCCCAGGTTATGACAATAATGATTTTAGTCAAACTGCTGATAACATGTGTTTTATCATGGATGATTTAAAAAATTTTAGCAGTGATGACTTAGAAGAAATGGATATTCTACACCAACTGGCCATGTTAAGTTTAAAAACAAACAAATTTTATAAAAGGTCAGGAAGGAAGTTTCCAGGACTCAACAGCTCAACAAAAATTGGTTTTGACAAATCTAAACTTAGATGTCACAAGTGTCAAAAGTTGGGACACTTTGCTAGAGAGTGTAGAAGCTCTAGCTTTAATTAATCTCAGTCTGGAAATAATTTTAACCCTAGTTATAACAGGAATAATGGAACACAAGGGAGTGCACATTTTGTACAGGCACAAGCTCCACAACACCAATATGTGCCACAAGTACAATATGTACAGATGCCTGCTCAACAGATGCAGAGCCAACAATCAATCCCTCCCTTTCCAGCTGCTCAACCACCTCCACAGACTCAGCAACCCTCACAACAAAGTTTATTTACTTCAGGGTATGTTGACTGGAGCAGTCTTCCTTTTGACACTACTGAGTGTAACCCTGATGCAGACAACAAGATGTTTGACATCAACTGGGAAGAGCCTGACAATGGCAGAAAGAACTTTGCCTTGATGGCTTTTGAGGGATGCACCTCAAAATCTGCCTTGTCACAGGTATCAAAAGAATCTTTGACAAAACTTTGTTCAACTTCTTGTAAAGAATCTTTTGCTCTCATAAGAGAGACTAATGTGCACCTACAAGGTAAAGCAAATGACTCTGAGAGAAAATTCACTCAGATGAAATGTGATTTAGAAAGAAAACTTTCTGCAAAAACAAAAGAAGTTTCTAAATTAACTAACACTACTATTTAAACCCAAGCACAAATTAAAATCATGATAAATGACCTAGGAAATGTCAGACAAGAGCTTGCTGACACCAAGGTCACTTGTGAAAAATGGGTTGAATCTTGTAAAGGGTACCAACTATTGCTAAACAAACAAAGTGCTTCAAATGTTAGGTTTGGCATGGGGTACAATCACACTGAAACACCAACAGATTTTTCCCCCAAAACTACTGAAAATGAGAGAAAAATTATTTCAGGTGAAACTTCTGAAGAGAAAGAATGCACATTTTTCCATGAAAACTTTCTAAAAAGTCACAACGAAAGTTCTTCATAAGTACTGATAAAATTTGACATTAAGCCATCAGTAGTTTCAACTACATCAGGAGTTGAGAACCTGAAAACTACTGATGACCTAAAACCAATCAATACAGTCAGAAACTTGTCTTTAAAAGAAAATACAAAAGAATGTGAAATCTATGGTCTGTTCAACCACAAGATAGAATTTTGCAGATACAGAAAAGGTATTCAGTACAACAAGAAAATTCAACAACTGGTTGTGGGAAAACAAATCAGAAATAATTTTGTAGAAACTTTTTCTCCCAGGAAACAACAACCAGTAAACACCTTTTCTCAGAAAAAGACAAAATTTCAACAAAAATCTTTTTCTCAAAATTCTCTTTCAGTAGTTAGACCTAAATCATCAGCAGTTTCACAAACTGCTGAGATTAAAGATCTCATAAACATGGTACAACTACTGATGACCAAAATTGATGGTGGTCCTCAAAAGGATACCACCATTGCTCTTAATGAAAAATCCATTGCCAAAAAGACATGGATTCCTCAACTTGGTCAAGAACAAACTGTAAATGTTCTCAAGAGCAAACCCAAAGCCAAACAGGCTTGGGTTCCCAAATATAACTAATTTGCTATCTTGTGTAGAGAGTTTCCAGAGGCTTAAATAGCATTTGGTATGTTGACAGTGGAGGCTCAATGCACATGACTGGATGCAGATACCTGATAAACAATTTTATCAGTCAAAGAGAAGGATCTGTATCTTTTTGGGAACAATGCTAAGGGATATGTGCTAGGACATGGCAATGTCTCCTCTGGCAAAATACAGTTTGACAAGGTCAATCTGGTTGAAAACCTTGAGTACAACTTGCTGAGTGTGTCACAAATGTGTGATAAAGGATATTCTTCCTTTTTCACAAAGACAACATGCAAGATCATATCACCAGAAGGCCAGAAGTTGATAGAGAAGATCATTGATGATCATACTTTGTTGATAGCCAAAAGATGTGGCAATGTCTATGCAGTGGACATTGAAAAGGACAAAGTACTGAACAACACTGCCTGTTTCTTCTCAAAGGCATCAACTTTAGAGACTGATCTCTGGCACAGGAGACTTGGCCATGTGAACTTTAAAACCATAAATAAAGTCACAAAAATGGGCTTGGTCAGAGGTCTACCTTTAAAGGTATACCAGTGTCAAGAACACTATGTATCCTGTTTAAAGGGAAAACAGCATAAGTCCTCCTATAAGTCTATTGAAGAATCAAAAACAACTGCATGTCTTCAACTACTCCATATGGACTTATTTGGGCATGTAAAAATCATGAGCCTTGGTAAGAAGAAGTACCCCTTGGTCATCATTGATGACTATTCAAGATTTACATGGGTATTCTTCTTATTTTCCAAGGATGAGGCTGCTGAAATCATCAAGTTCTTCATTCTACAAGTAGAGAAACAATATTCTCTGTCTGTCAAAGCCATTAGAAGTGACTATGGGACAAAATTCAGGAACAAAACTCTGGATGAATTCTGTTTGTCTAAAGGGATTATTAGACAATATAGTATTCCCAGAACTCCTGAACAAAATGATGTAGTAGAAAGGAAGAACAGAACCTTAATTGAAGGAGCAAGAACAATGTTAGCTGATTCAGGCCTACCATTGTATTTCTGGGCTGAAGCAGTTAACACTGCATGTTATGTTCAAAATAGAGTCCTTGTCAACAAGAGACACTCCAAGACTTCCTATGAAGTTCTTCATGGCATAAAGCCCCTTATCTCCTTTTTCAGGGCTTTTGGATGTCAATGTTTCATTCTAAACATCAAAGACTCTATTTCAAAGTTTGCTGCCAAAGTTGATTCAGGTTACTTTTCCACTAGAAAAGCCTACAAGGTTTTTAACTCAAGAACCAGGATAGTAGAAGAAACACTGAATGTCAAGTTCAATGAGTCAAAACACACTCTTATTCCAGCACATCCTGCTGAACTTTTTGACCTTGACAGCTTCCATTTTGGACCTGAAAAGACTGTTACTTCATCTAAACCTACTTATTATGGTGATCAAAGGTTTGATGATGAGGATCCAGCACCATGGACTCCTTAAACAGTCATTAAGTCAACTTCCATACCATCAGAAGTTTCACAAACTTCTGATTCAAGAACTGCTGATGTACAAACTCAAACATCTGCTTCAGTACCTAAAACTACTGAAGACACTGAAATTGCTGAACCAGACATTATAAACCCCAGTGGTTTGTTTGATGAAGTACAAGAGCCTCCTACACCTGTCAGTGGTTTACAACAACTGATTGAACACAAAGATCATCCACTTGAACAAATCATGGGTGATATTGCATCAGTTGTTCTTAAAAGAAACCAGCTTTCCAACTTTTGCTTCTTCTCAGCATTTATTTCTCAGTTGGAACCTAAGAAGTACCAAGAAGTCCTCAAAGACAACAATTGGGTGCAAGCCATGCAAGATGAGTTGCTTCAATTCAAAAAGCAACAGGTTTGGGAAATCTGTCCCTTACCACCAAACAAGCAACCAATTGGCACAAGATGGTTTTTAGGAACAAACAAGATGAGGTTGGTATGATTATAAAGAACAAGGCAAGACTGGTAGTACAAGGTTACTCTCAAGAAGAAGGAATTAATTATGATGAAACCTTTGCTCCAGTTGCAAGGCTTGAAGCCATCAGGTTATTTATGGCCTATGCCATTTCCAACAAAATCAAAGTTTTTCAAATGGATGTTAAAAGTGCATTTTTGTATGGAAAAATAAAAGAGGAAGTGTATGTCTGTCAGCCACATGGGTTTGAGGATCCTTCTCATCCCGAGTGGGTGTAGAAACTAGACAAAGCTCTTTATGGGCTCAAACAGGCTCCAAGAGCCTGGTATGAAACACTTTCTAACTTTCTACTCAAAAATAACTTCACAAGAGGCTCCATTGATAAAACTCTTTTCATAAAACATGTTGGAAATCATGTCTTACTTGTTCAAATATATGTTGATGATATCATATTTGGTTCAACAAACACAAAACTGTGTGATGAATTTAAGAAACTCATGCAATCAAAATTTGAGATGAATACAATGGGAGAACTGCAGTACTTTCTGGGACTGCAGATTAAACAACAAACAAATGGAACTTTTATACATCAATCAAAATATGTTAAAGAATTATTAAACAAATTTTCTTTACAAGACTGTAAATCATGTTCCACTCCCATGACACCAACCACACAAGTTGAACCAGATGATCAAGGAAAACAGGTTGATCAAACCATGTATAGATGTATGATAGGTTCCCTTTTATATCTAACTGCTTCTAGACCAGATATTATGTTTTCAACATGTGTCAGTGCTAGATATCAATCAGCTCCTAGGGAATCACACCTCATTGCAGTCAAAAGAATCTTCAGATATCTGAAAGGAACTCCAACACTTGGAATTTGGTATCCTGCTTCAAGCAATACCAAGTTATCAGCTTTTTCAGATAGTGACTATGCTGGGTGTAAAATGTCAAGAAAATCAACATTTGGTGGTTGTCAATTCTTGGGAAACTGTCTAGTGTCCTGGCAATCAAAGAAACAAACATCTGTTGCAACTTCAACTGCTGAAGCTGAATACATTGCAGCTGCAAGTTGTACATAACAGATACAATGGCTCCAGTATCAACTTCTTGATTATGGAATCAAAGAGACCAAGACACCATTGCTTGTAGACAGCAAATCTGCCATTAGCATCATTGAAAATCCTGTTCAGTTTTCAAAAACCAAACATATTGAAATCAGGTATCATTTCATAAGAGATTGCTATAAAAAATGCAAGATTGAAGTGAAACATGTAGCAACAGCTAATCAAATAGCTGACATATTCACTAAACCCCTTGACACATCAACATTTCAGAAGTTAGTATCCATGCTTGGGATGCTAAATTTGTAATGTTTCTTTTTATTTTTCTGCACATATTTTCAGTTTTCACTTACATCTGTTTTTAAGTCTGAAAAACTTCTAAAAAACAAACAAGAGAGAAACTACTGATGAACAAAACATCAGTATGGGAATATTTTCTGAAAAATGATTAACTTTTGATAAAATAACCTTCAGAAGTTATGAATAAGGTATTTATAAAAATATTCTCATCAGTTGTTAACAACTACTGAAGAGAAAGTGGGAACTACTGATGATATTTGTTCTTCATCAGCAGTTTGGTCAAAAAGGGTAAATCAGACTTTTCCCACATCAGAAGTTTGACCTAGGCGGTTATAAACTTCTGATAAATACCTTTTCCAACACTTATCCTTTCAAAAAGCAAAAATTCCCTCCTTCTCTATCACAAAACACTCTCAAGACCTAAACCTGCAAAAACACTGTTCGATCCACACACACACAAACCACATGGCTCTAGTACTAAAACAGGGACACAATCAAAGAGGCTACTTCGAAAAACAAGAAGCCTGGTCCCAATACGACGAAATAATTGATTTGGTCGTCAAATCCCAATACTTCACCGCCCTCACCATCAACCCTCCAATCCACACTGAAACTCTAAATGAGTTTTGGGCAAACGCAGAGACGGTGACGGTGAACAACAAAGTGATCTCCCTCAATTCAACCATCCAAGGGAGAAGAATGGCAATCACACCGGCTATTTTGGCAATTAGGCTGGGATTGGATGATGTAAATGCCCCAGACCAATTTCCAAACTCTCATATTCACTTAACCATGACAGAGTGTGGTTACCAAGGTACTCTCTCACATGCTACAATTTTTAAGAAATATTTTGAACCAAAGTATAAACTGTTTTTTCATTATATTATTATGTGTTTGAGTCCAAAAACAGGATCTTATGATCAGATGCCCTCAACTTTTCAACCTATTTTTCATTCCATAGTGAATGAAACAAAATTCAGGGCATCATCACTTTTCTTTAATGAGTTGGTGTTACATCATCTCAATACTAAAAAGAAGTTTTTGTTGTACCCAAGATTTCTTATGCAATGCATAATAAAAGAACTTGGAGAAGAGGTGCTTGTGGGTAAAACTACAATTTTAAACCCTTTGTCCTCACAAGCATACTCAAGGCACAACAAACCGGCTGCCTGGCCAGAAGATGACCAAGGGGAACCAGAAACAGTCCCCATGGAACCCTCATCTTCCAAACCTACACCCCAAAGGCAAGAAACCCAAGCAACAAAAACAAAAACCCACCAACCCAAAAAGAAAGGCAGTTCAGGAGGTTGAGATGCCTGAACTAGCTAATGTGCAATCTGCACTTGATAAAGATGTGACTGAAAACATCCTCTCAGTCTCATCCATCTCAAACCCCACCAAGAGCACCAATAACAATCCTTTTCAAAAGAAAGAAATTCAAGAAAACAATCCCAATAGACCCTTCTTTTGAAACTGCTGAACCCACAGACCAAACTACTGAACCAGTACCCCAAACTTCTAAACCAGAAATTGAAATTGCCAAGCTTCTCTCTGGGCTAAAAGAGAGAATCCCATCCGAACATGTCAGTCCCCAACAACCACATCAAACAGGGGACATAGCCTCAGAACTTGACATGGATGTGGACACTCAAAGCCCTAACCAAAGAGATGAGGATGAACAAGGGTCTCTAAGCCTAAACTTAGATACTCTGGGTACATTTGAGGCTGCTACTACTCACATACCACCCAGTGGTGGATCTGAGGAAAGAAGTAACATTGCTAAGACCTCATTTGTGGCAACTACTAATGAAGGCTTAATGCCTGAGGTAGGAAATCCTCTGAACCAAGAAAAAGAGGTACATGAGACAACTGAGTTGGGCTCAGCTCATGATGTAACTGATACTGTCCTCATTGAGGATGTAATCAGGGATTCAGATGATTCCATTGATTTGGATGATGTTTCACAACCAAACATTGAATTGACGGCTGCTAGTGAAGGTCCTGCACCTGGTGTATCTAAGCTCAAAGAGCTGGTCACACCAGATCAGGTTAAAGTCCACTTGATCCCTGATTCCCCTAAAGAGGCATCTTCTGTACAGCAAGAAGATCAACCCAAAACACACCCCTCACTACAAATGCCTACCCAATTCCCTGGGTCAACAAGCATAGACTTGAACCAACTATGCAGCCCAGATGGTCCCTTATACCATATGATGAACACACTCATCACCAATCACTTCAGAACCTACACAGCTGCTTTGGAGCTGTCTGTCAAGAACCAACTTGAAGTGATCAAAACAAAAGTAAATGATCTGTCAAACAAAATTGACCACAACTCAAAACAGATCAACATTCTAACTGGTACTTTCTCCAAACCTTCCAAACTTGATGAATCCAAAAAGGGGGAGAAAATTAGGGAACCAAAGGAGTCATTCAAAGCTAGAGTAAAAGCAAGAGTGGCTCTCCAAGAAAGAGAGCTCAAAGACAAAGCCAGAAGACAAAAACTGGCTCAACAGTTTGGTGTCTCTGAGAAAGAAATAGAAGAAGCTGAAACATCCCAAGGCCTTAATGAAGAAACTTCTGATGCTGAAAGTTCTAATGATGATTCAGAAAGTACTGAAGACAATCCTTCAGTAGTTGACAAACCTTCAGCAGTTGTCAACACATCAGAAGTTAACACTTCCAATATACAACCAACAGAACAGCCTTCCAAACCAACTGAACAACAACCAACTCCTATTCCAAAGCCTACTACAACTACAACAATGACTGTGCTGAACCCTTCTCCACTATCAATGTCCAAAGAACTACTTGAGAAGAGTTTGATTGCAGCCGAAAGAAAGGCTAAGGAACATGAGGTCTGGAATGCTTTAGAAGCAAGGGATGACTTAAGCTACAATGAAAAATTACAAGCTTATGGAGCAGAGTTACAAAGGCAGGCTAACCTTGAAGAAGTTGTTGAAGAAGAAAAAAGACAACAACTGATGTCTTACATTACAAAGAACAGCAAGACTAAAGCCTCTTCACTGAAAGGACTCTCCATGGATGAGCTAACAAGAAAAGCTCAAATTGTTGCAGACAAACTTGCAACAAGTAAAGATGGGAAAGCCAAGAGAGCTGAGATGATTGAAGAACTGGTAGCAAACAACTATGGTTCAAAAGCTTCTGTGTCAAGATGGAAAGAAGAAAGACTACTAGACACATACAAGAAGTACAAGGCTGCAAAGGCTGCTAATCCAGAGAAGTTCAAAACTTCTGAAGTATCAACTTCAGTAGTTAGAACTTCTGGTGTTACAAGACCTGCTACCAAGAAGAAGAAGACAGAGGACAATACAAAGACTGACTTCAAGATGGTACTACTAGAAGGAAACACAGTAGTCCATTCAGACTTTGATATTGAAGAAAAGCCACTGATAACACAGTTCAGGGATCCTTCTACATTTGCCTACCAAATCCAGAAGACCATCAAAGACAAACTGCACACTAAAGTAGTTACTGAACATCACTTGCCAACTTTCAAACTACCTGATGTGGTGCAACAAGAAGAAAGAAGTGAATCCCACCTGAGAGTCACTGAAATTGAAAATATTCAACACTCAGGAACTTCCCAAGGGACCAGCAGGGTTCCCTATACTTCAGACTTTGACAAGTCTAAAGTGCTGATCATCAGATGGTCCTTTACTGATGACAACTCAGTATTAGTGACAAGGAGAGATCTTACAGGCAAGACCTATAAGTCCTTAAATGAACTGAAGAAATTATCAACTCAGGACTTGCTTACAATTCAACATCTGGAACCTCAAAGGGGATCTCTTACTGATGAGCAGCTTAATCAATTAAAGAATTCCATGTTCAAAGGGATATGGAAGATTGTGAATGACAGAAGAAAACAATAAGGAATTAGAAAGGTTTTGGCTTCATCAATCCAGGGGGAGATTGTTAGGACAAAGAGGATTGGTGAAACCACTTTTGGAAACCTAAGTCTAATTCACTTCTGTCTGAAATATTCTAAGTATAGAACTACTGAAGAAAGAAGACTAAAGTACTGAAGAAGGATTCTACAAGTACTGAAGAAGAAATGCATCAGAAGTTCTGAAGTCCAAACCAGACAGTTCACTGAAGAACTACTGAAGACAAACTACTCATCAGTAGTTTGTCATTCATCAGCACTTGTTCAAGAATCTTTCCACCGCCTTATGTTTCAGTAGTTTATTAGTTTAGTATTACTTTAACTTTATGTACAAGTTCCAAGATTGCAACTTGTTGCAACTTGTCTCTGAACTTGCTTTTTGGCAAGGTTCATGTATTTGTAAAGTCTATAAATAGATGGGTTCATCCCTCTGTTTTAGACATTGATTTTTAATACAGAAATCCTTCAAAGCTTATCATTGTTATTTTCTATTTCATTTACTGAGAATCTGTTTAAGTATTCATTCTCATTCAATGCTTAGATTCTCATTAAATACTTGTCTTTAGTTTTATCAAACATCCAGAGGGAGTAATAACTCCTGTTGATAAGTGTAGCTTTAACTTATATCATTTCGCTGTGCTATTACTGATAAAGAACTGGCTAGACACTTAAGTGTTCACTAGCAAGTTCATACAAAGAGCATTACTGATCCAACAGAATTCTTGCCCAAGAAAGATGGCACGAGTGTTGCTGTTGTCGTTGAATTCTTTTTGAAGTGCAATCCAGGCTTGATAAGCCGACTGACCAGGGACACAAATGATATTTAGGAGATCATTCGAGATGGTCCCGAATATCCATTGGATCACAAGGGCATCCAGCCGAGACCATAGAGCAGTCTTCGGGTAGGCGTCTGCTGTTTCCGAGGACGAAGAAGAGGCGGGTTCGGCAAGTTTTGGGGAGAGGTGTTGGATGACCTCGTAGGCTCGACAGTGTATCTGGTGAAGTGGGGCGATTCCTTCTCCAGAACCATGGGGATAAAATTACGGATATTAGTTATTGTCATGGCCGGATGAAGTTTAGGGTCCATAGCAACCGGAAAGAGGGACAGGGAGTGAAAAAGAATGTAAGAGGAAGTGAGGAAGGTGACCGGCAGAAAGGGGACCGGTGAGAGGTAGGTTTTAGGCAAGGATCGTATGGAATGATACCATGTTAATGTGTAATTCCTTGATTGTTTCATTCCACATAGTGTATATTTATAATACAATGATAAGAGACTAATTCTCCATTTACCATTGACTATATTTATAAGGTTGACTAGAGACTAATTCACTATTGACCATTGACTACATTTACAAGGTTGACTAACATCTCTATTGACTACATTTAAAAGGTTGACTAACATAAATATATACGTCTATTATTATCGGGTAATCGGGGTGGGTATTGCTATATACCATACCCAAACCCGACGGGTTCGGGTTATACCCGACCCTAATATTTCTGCTTTCGGGTTTACCCGTCGGGTTTGGGTTTTTTTGCCATCCCTAGAGGAAAGCGTTAGTGGGTGATCAAGAATAAAGTGCATTATGTTATTTGGTTTATGCTGGGCTATGAAGTGTATTAATTGGGCTAAGTCGTTACAAGAGTAGGAATTAAACACGAGGCTTTGGAGTTTGGACTGCAATGAATTGAATGTTGGGCCCAAAAAGAGAACATATGTCGGTGAAGATCGTAGGGAATTGGAGATATTATTTTTGATGGCACAACCTTTTGTAGGGAAGTCTTTGACAGCATCCTTGTGGCTGTCAAGAGGGGTTCGCACAATAGAAGGCACAAGGATGAAGCTTGGATCTTGAAGATGAGTATCTAAACCCTTTATTGTAGCTTTCTCTCGGGTGAATCTTCGTATTGATTTTGTATTCTAAAATCGTTTTGATTATGTATGAACTAGTATTTTTACTACTTGTGTTGGACTGAATAAACGTGTGATCATATTTGATATCACTTGTTCTGTTGACGTGACCGGTATCACTAGGAGGGTGATTGGTATTTGTATAAGGATAGCTAGGCGTACGGTTTACGTTGAAAACATGTCCCTAGTTATTATTTCAATCTAAATAGTTATGGTGACAAGATAGGATAACTAGGTTATTGGGTTGTAATAGCTTAACTAGGTTGTTCGGTTACGCTTGAAAATTGTCCTTAGTTATCGTGACAGGATAATTAGGTTGTTCGGTTACTCTTGAAAATCATCCCTAGTTAATAGGTTGTTTGGTTACTTTTGAAAATCGTCTTTAGTTGAAGTTACAAACCAATAATCCCAAGGCCATGTCTATGTGGTGTTCTTATGGTTAAATCGAATAGGTTGCAAGATTATACGAATACGATTCCGGGTGGAAGTTGCATTTATCTTTATTATTTATTTAAATTATTTTGTAATCATTCCAATATTTCTATAAAACAAACAAAAAGATAAAACTAGCAAACTTCATAATTGTATTTTGTATAGTTATTTTGGTAACTAGCTTAGACAAATAAACAACCATTGTGACGTTAACCACATGCTCCTCGTGGATTCGATATTCCCTACTTACCCTGGCTACCTAGGTTATTTAGGTATTGTATGACCCTTGACGACAGACGGTCATCACCTACTCACTCATGCCTCCCTACCACCACAATATTGGGTGGAAGCCCTTCACACATCCGTTTACCTACACAACATTCTTCCCTCCAAAACTATTGGTTTTCGTACCCCCACAGCTGCCCTTTATCTCAAACGTCCGGACTATACACACACCTTCGTGTGTTTGGTTGTGAATGCTTCCCAAACCAAACCGATACCCGCCCTCACAAACTTGCACCTAGATCCACCCCATGTGTCTTCCTGGGTTACCCAGCTGACCATAGAGGATATTGTAACATCACACAATTTTTATATATATATATATAGAACTCCCTCGTTTATTCATCCGATTCATGTTTACATTATCTTTCCCATCCATTTTATTAAATTTTTTGTTTAAATAATGACTTATAATCAACATTAAATTGGATTTTATTAAAAATTCTGATTTAAAAACGTTAAAAAAATGTTTGCCTGAGCCAGGATTCGAACCCGAGTCCCTGGCGGGCTAAACCTTAACCCCACCACACAAACCACTACACCATTTGGTGTTTTGTGATGTTAATTAAAACCAATTAAACTTAAACCCTTTCAAGGTCCCTTAGTCAAACCTGAAAAGTCAAACGTAGTCTCTTAGTCAAGTCAAGTCAAAGTGTAATTAAATATGGTCTCCTAGTCAAATCAAAGTGTTAGTAAATATGGTCTTCTAGTCAAGTCAAAGTTGTTCCTAAATTCTAGTCTAGTCAAAGTAGTCCCTAATTACAACTCCAATTTCTACACTATAAATACAATAGCCTATCATTCAACTCTTTATAACATTCAATAAAAAAAACATTATTATCCCATCTCCCACATACTAAAGTTTTCATCCATCATTATCTCCTCTAGCTAGTTCCGAGTTTTCCAAGGCATTATTACTAAGTATTTGCACGCTCAAGAAAACTTACGAACTCATTAAGCACCTAAGGTGAGTTTTACATAGCCCTTTTTTCCATTTCACTATTTTGGGGTGAAACATGTTACAACATTTAATTTACAATTCAATCATAAGTGTCTATGTGTTATTCTATGTTGCATTATGTCTTAAACATTTCTAGGGTAAGCACATTATTCTAGCATAATCATTAACATTGATCAGCCGACGGTATACAATGATAGATCTATTGGACTGACAATCCCACCCGTATACGTGTACCTCCTACATAGGTAGTGTGGGTGATTGTTATCGAATTTATAACATAATCGAGTGAACCATGAGCGTATGGGATGGACCACAATATTCTAGTCACAAGGTTTGATTATGCACTCGATTTACCTGATGGTTTTGTTTTCACATATGGACTAGACTTGCCATGACACTCGAATTGTACAACATTTTTTTTATTCAAACCTATGTAATTCTCACCAAATTTTGTTGACCCAAAATATTTTCAAAGTTAACATGTTTCAGGATATAGCTTGCTTGAAGATTAGAGTTAATGCTTGAAGATGTGTATCTAGTATTTTTTCATTTTGATGTACAAATTCTTTTAGAACAATTGTATGTAATTTATGTAATCAATTAATGAAATTTATTATTTACCATGAGCTACTGAACAATCGTCAATACGTGACATCCCGATGTTTCCGCCATCGGTTGGGATGTTACAGATTGGTATCAGAGCCATGGTTATAGGGAATTAGGTTATTAGAAAAATAATCTAGTCTATAACCATAGGATTATAACCAGTACTTGCTCTTTTTACTTGCAACTCTACTTGTTTCTATTCTCTACCTCTATCCTACTTCTTATCCCTACTTTAGTCCCTACAAGATGTTTGCTCTCCATAACTGGAACAAAATTCTCAGATCCTAACCTGAAATACAATATAAATCTCGTCGAAGCTCTATATTCTAATAACGAACACGTGCAATTTGGAAGGGTGAACGCCTGTATTCTGAGTTTTCTATCTAGGACTGGCATTGCGCATAAATTCCAATCAGACGAGGGACTCGGATGCCTACCTGGGAATTCTCGGGATGAGTGTTCACTTATAGGCTAAAGCATGTCTTCACTATGTTATTAGAATCTAGAAGATTTGATAAGTCAACGTTTTCGTTTATTCGTTTTAATTAATGAATAAATGATTACACTCACTTTCCTTAAAACTAAGCTCTAAAATCTCAAAATTTTACAGTTTAAGTCAATCCCATTTCTTAATCATATATGGATTTCACAATCACATTTCATCTTACCATCTTAACCACATGTTTGATTATTTTCAACACCCTCCCCAAATCATATTATTTCATTTTTCAACATGTTACATATTTCTAAACTGTAACCTCATAACCTGGGTAGACCCTAGCCCAACACTAAAGATTTCTTAATATTGTCAAAATTTTCATCACCTATAAACCATGGAAAATACATATTTTTGTTATAAGATATCCTCAAACTTAATTTCTAAATCCAAATGTTTATTCATTAGCATAACAAAGGATTTTTTATATAATGTCACCTTGATCTATAAAACCTAACGTCGTGTTTAAAATCTTCGACTAAACTAAAATATTCTAATCTAAAGCCACTTAGTTTGTACTATTTAGTAACTTTTGTTTTATATAAGAAACCAGTTTTAAAAAGAAAAATGATAAGATCTTTCCATCCTCATGAACAAAATTTAAACTCCATTGCCACCTAATTATTTTCAACTTGTTCGAACTTTTACAATTTTTGGTATTTATCACAATCATGTTTTCTCATACGCTAGATTCTAACCTTTGATCCAAACCCCACGATTTACACTGCTACATAATCTCCTTACTATAAAATAAACCCTTTATTAACTATTTTCACGTTCACTATCTTTCATAACCTTGATGATGCTTTGAGTTCTTCATCATCCTCTCAAGAACTAAATTCATATTCTTCACCTTCTGGAACATGAACTTGATCCCTATGATAACCAAACTATTGAAAACTTGATTGTTCGTTGCATCAAACTTGATTCTTAGTTATACATGAGGATTTGATTATCTACTTGAAAATTTGATTATTCATGATACTTGAAAGCATGGAATATAAACTATTTTCTATAAACACACCTAGAGTCATTAATCTTGTCTAGGACAACTCTATTACAACTCGCATGCTATACTTGATGCATTTACAAACTTACTTACATGTATATATTACGAACTTGCAACTTATGTGTTAAATAAAAAACAATTGTTACACTTAATCAAACAACTGGTAGAGGATGAAGTACTTGCTCAACAGTTAGTAGAGTACCTAACAACCTGCTCAACGATTGGTAGAGGTCATCATGCCTGCTCAACAGTCGGTAGAGGTTCTAATAACCTGCTCAACGACTGGTAGAGGCTATCGCACCTGCTCAACAATCGGTAGAGGTTCCTACTCACTGACTGGTAGAGGTCTTTTCCTGCTCAACAGTTGGACTCATTTTTGGATACATCATACATGTAATTTGATACAAAGATTTATTAGACTCATTGATACAAAGATTCAATCACAAGGTTATTTTGCATTACTTACATATGTGTTTAGAGTCATAGAAGGACACAAAACCCTAATGTAAGGTAAATTGGTGATTGCGGTCCGGAACGTAATCATGAATTTACAGGTACGTTAAGGTAGCGTGGAATTCTATCAAGGTTTTCGGTAGATAATCAATTATAAACTCTAGTTACCTGGTAGTTCATTTAGTCTTTCTATAGTCAATCAACTCATGCATTTCTTTCCTAACACTTAAGTTTAGTGTTTTGCTAGATTCTTATTCTCCTTGCTAGTTCAGACGAACCTAATCCAACCCTTAAAACTCACACATATCAAACCTTTTATCCAAATTATTCGAAATAGATTATTCTATTACCTATAAATTTATGTCGTGCCTTAACCCAAATTTTCCAAACCCCAGTTGACTTAATTTCTACCTAATCATCCTCAACCCTGTGTTTTTAATAAACTTCGAGACAAAGTTCCTAAAAGTAGGGGAGACTGTAACATCACACAATTTTTTTATATATATATAGAACTCCCTCGTTTATTCATCCGATTCATGTTTACATTATCTTTCCCATCCATTTTATTAAATTTTTTGTTTAAATAATGACTTATAATCAACATTAAATTGGATTTAATTAAAAATTTTGATTTAAAAACGTTAAAAAAAATGTTTGCCTGAGCCAGGATTCGAACCCGAGTCCCTGGCGGGCTAAACCTTAACCCCACCACACAAACCACTACACCATTTGGTGTTTTGTGATGTTAATTAAAACCAATTAAACTTAAACCCTTTCAAGGTCCCTTAGTCAAACCTGAAAAGTCAAACGTAGTCTCTTAGTCAAGTCAAGTCAAAGTGTTAGTAAATATGGTCTCCTAGTGAAGTCAAAGTGTTAGTAAATATGGTCTTCTAGTCAAGTCAAAGTTGTTCCTAAATTCTAGCCTAGTCAAAGTAGTCCCTAATTACAACTCCAATTTCTACACTATAAATACAATAGCCTATCATTCAACTCTTTATAACATTCAATAAAAAAAAACATTATTATCCCATCTCCCACATACTAAAGTTTTCATCCATCATTATCTCCTCTAGCTAGTTCCGAGTTTTCCAAGGCATTATTACTAAGTGTTTACACGCTCAAGAAAACTCACGAACTCATTAAGCACCTAAGGTGAGTTTTACATAGCCCCTTTTTCCATTTCACTATTTTGGGGTGAAACATGTTACAACATTTAATTTACAATTCAATCATAAGTGTCTATGTGTTATTCTATGTTGCATTATGTCTTAAACATTACTAGGGTAAGCACATTATTCTAGCATAATCATTAACATTGATCAGCCGACGATATACAATGATAGATCTATTGAACTGACAATCCCACCCGGATACGTGTACCTCCTACATAGGTAGCGTGGGTGATTGTTATCGAATTTATAACATAATCGAGTGAACCATGAGCGTATGGGATGGACCACAATATTCTAGTCACAAGGTTTGATTATGCACTCGATTTACCCGATGGTTTTGTTTTCACATATGGACTAGACTTGCCATGACACTCGAATTGTACAACATTTTTTTTATTCAAACCTATGTAATTCTCACCAACTTTTGTTGACCCAAAATATTTTCAAACTTATCATGTTTCAGGATATAGCTTGCTTGAAGATTAGAGTTAATGCTTGAAGATGTGTATCTAGTATTTTTTTCATTTTGATGTACAAATTCTTTTAGAACAATTGTATGTAATTTATGTAATCAATTAATGAAATTTATTATTTACCATGAGCTACTGAACAATCGTCAATACGTGACATCCCGATGTTTTCGCCATCGGTTGGGATGTTACAGATTGGTATCAGAGCCATGGTTATAGGGAATTAGGTTATTAGAAAAATAATCTAGACTATAACCATAGGATTATAACCAGTACTTGCTCTTTTTACTTGCAACTCTACTTGTTTCTATTCTCTACCTCTATCCTACTTCTTATCCCTACTTTAGTCCCTACAAGATGTTTGCTCTCCATAACTGGAACAAAATTCTCAAATCCTAACCTGAAATACCTTATAAATCTCGTCGAAGCTCTATATTCTAATAACGAACACGTGCAATCTGGAAGGGTGAACGCCTCTAATGATCGTCTGTTGCAGTATTTCATATCTGCTTTGTCCAGGGAATTTTCTATGACAAATCTTGGCAGATTACATCATTTCTTGGGCGTAGAAGTTCAACACACTTCAGATGGCTTGTTTCTCACACAGCGCTCCTATGTTAATGACATCTTAACTCGAGCTAAAATGGAAAACTGCAAGCCGTGTCATACACCCACGGACACCAGTTCTAAGCTTAGTGCTACTACTGGCGAACTACTACCTGACGGTACCCTGTATCGAAGTCTTGCTGGGCCTACAATATCTCACTTTTACGAGACCAGACATCTCGTATGCAGTGCAACAGGTGTGTCTATTCATGCACGCGCCTAGGGAACCCCACTTTAATTTTCTAAAACGCATCCTTCGATACCATAGTTATCGATAGTGAATAGCGGTAAATAGTGACGGTCTACTGATATGCTACGTAGCAGCATTTTCGTAAATAACGGTAAGGTATTAAAATATTTAAAAATATTTTTATGTACAAATTTATAAGTATAAGGACCAAATGTTAATATACACAAACCAATTTTATACTTTCAATGTAAATTTTAAAAGTTTTAGGCACTATATGTAAAGACATGAAAGATGGAGGGGTTAAATATGTAAATAGCTATAGTTATTTAGGCACTATATGTAAAGACATTAAAAATAGAGGAGTTAAATATGTAAATAGTTATACTTATTTAGCCCTAAAAAGTGTAAAACAGGTAACATAGCCGCCTCTTCATCTTTCTCCTTCCCTCTTCATCTTTCTCCTTGTTTCTGGGTGGAACTCGCCGGGAGTCGTCACCGGAACTCGCCGGAATAGTCGCCGGAGTCGCTATCTTTACGCTATTAGCCCGCTAAACACATGCTAGCGGTTGATAGCCGATAGCGACGCTATTCGCGATCGCGACTGTTATCACCGCTATTAACAACTATGTTCGATACCTAAAAGGAACCGTAGACCATGGACTTCATTTATCACGGTCCAAATCATTGCAACTCACCGCCTATTCCGATGCCAATTGGGGTGGATGTCCTTCCCGTCAGTTCCTCACACGACATCCTGTTGGGACGGGAGGGACTAGCAAAATTCAACTGCAATGCATCCACCGCATCAGATGGTTGGCTTTCCAACACGGATAGGAGTCGCCTTAATACGCGGAAACAAGACGTGCCATATGACGGATGCGCCCAAACTCACAAAGCAACTCAAACCAATTGTCCGAACTGAGCCGGAAAATGGGTCATCAACCCTACATTCCCGGAGCAGACAGTTATCATCGGCCATGAAATCTCCGACTCCATTCGCTTACACTTGAAACAACTGTTAACAAAAAACATGGACATATTCGCGTTCCAGCCAGCAGACATGGTTGGCGTTCCCCGACACATTGCGGAACACAAGCTCAATGTCTACAAGAACGCGGAACCGGTTGCCCAAAAGAAACGCAGCATGGGGCCAGAGAAAACAAAGGCGATGAATGATCACGTAATGGAACTCTTAAAAGCGGGCATCCTCCGCAAAAGCAAGTATCAAACCTGGGTTGCAAACCCAGACATCGTGGGGAAATCCAACGGCACTTGGCGCATGTGTGTCGATTACAAGGACCTGAACAAGGCTTGCCCGAAGGATTGTTATCAGCTACCTAAGATCGATTTAAAAGTCGACTCCCTTGCACCCTACAGGTTTAAATGTTTCCTGGACGCTTACAAAGGCTATCACCAAATCCAGATGGCCAAAGAAGACGAAGACAAAATAGCGTTCCGCAACTTTCTGTTACACCAAAATACCATTCGGGCTAAAAAACGCTCGGGCAACATATCAGCGTTTAATGGACACCGCATTCGTAAAACAAATCGGTGTAAACTTGGAGGTGTATGTCGACGATCTGGTAATCAAGAGCAGAGAAGAGGACCAGATGCTAAACGACATCCAGAAAACATTTGACCAACTGCGGAGTGTGTGGATGAAATTAAACCTGGGAAAATGTTCTTTCGGAATGGAGGAAGGAAAGTTCCTCGGAGTCATTGTAACAAAAGATGGTTTCCGCCCGTATCCAGAAAAAGTCCAAGCAATCGAACGCATGTTGTCTCCATCTTCCGTCAAAGAAGTCCAAACATTAATGGGGCGTATCGTAGCTTTGAACTGATTTTTGTCAAACTACGTGTCCAAATATTTCCCCTTCGTGGACACACTGAAGAATTGCTTGAAGAAATCCAACTTTCACTGGACCGTAGAAGCAGAAGCGGCTTTTCAAGAAATGAAGAAGTGTCTGAGTCATTTGCCAACACTTACTGCTCCGTTGCCTAAAGAACCGCTCACTCTGTACTTATCCGTCACTGATAAGGCGGTTGGCGTAGTACTTATGGTCGACAGAAACGGGGTACAAACCCCAATTTATTATGTCAGTCGTACATTGCTGGACGCTGAAACCCGCTACTCAACAATGGAGAAATTGGTTCTTGCATTAGTCCACGCATCCAGACGATTGCGCAGGTACTTCCAAGGGCATCCCATCAATGTCCTCACAGATTTTCGAATCAACAACATCCTGCGCAAGCCAGAACTTTCTGGAAGATTGGCCAAGTGGGCCATCGAATTGGGAGAACACTCAATCACATACAAAGCCAGACCTTCTTTTAAAGGACAAATCCTGGCAGATTTCGTTGCGGAAGTCCCAGCAGATAAAGTTGAAAAATGTGCAAACGAAGCATCTTCAAAATCAACTCCGCCGGATGAATCATAAAAGTGGAAACTTTTCACTGATGGTGCTTGCAATGATAAAGGAGCCAGTGCGGGATTATGTACACTAGAAGGAAAAGAGTATACCTACGCGATAAGGCTCGATTTTCAAACGACTAACAATGAGGCGGAGTTTGAAGCACTGATAACAGGCTTACGCATCGCCAAAAAGATGGGAGCGCAATACATTGAATCCCATGTTGACTCCATGTTAGTTTCCAATCACATAGACGGCTCATATGAAGCAAGAGAGCCATCTATGATCTTATATTTGCAGCACACTAAAGAACTGATGAACAACTTTATCCACTGCAAAGTCATTCATGTACGTCGAAGCCAAAACAAACCGGCGGACGCCTTAAGAATAATGGCATCAACCGCATTTCATCACATGGCAAAAGACGTGCGAGTTGAAGTGCTGACTAAGCCATCTGTACCACAAAAACAAGTGAACGTGGTCCAAACTGGAAAAGAATCTTGGATCACCGCCATAATGGCCTTCTTGGCCAAAGGGATCCTTCCATCAAACAAAGCTGAAGCCAAGAAGCTGCAACACAAGGCCCTGCATTACGAGGTCGTCGACGGTATTCTATACCGACGATCTTACCTCGGACCATTGCTACGATGCGTAGACTCCGCGGAAGCCACGTACTTAATAAAGGACATCCACGAAGGAACCTGCGGATTGCACGCGGGCCCTAGGATGGTCGTGGCAAAACTCATGAATGCGGGGTACTACTGGCCCGGAATGCACCTCGATGCAATAAAAGAATTATGCAAGTGTGACGCTTGCCAACGGCACGCGCCCGGTACACTCAGGCCAAAAAACAACTTAGTGCCAGTCACAGCAGCATGGCCATTCCAAAAATGGGCCATCGATCTAGTTGGGCCCTTCCCTATAGCGCCGGGTAATGTCAAATACCTAGTGGTCGCCATTGATTACTTCACCAAATGGGTAGAAGCCAAAACATTGGCCACAATCGATGGGCGCAACATCAAAAAATTCATATGGGAATTCATCATTTGCATATTTGGCCTGCCACTAGAAACTGTAGTGACAATGGTACGCAGTTCGCGGACCAACACCTACAAGAATGGCTATCATCCATGAAAATTAAACAGATGTTCACTTCAGTTGCACATCCTCAAGGCAATGGTCAAGTAGAACCCGCAAACAGAAGCATTGTTGAAGGCATCAAAGCACGTCTGGGAACAAGGCGAAGTGGCTGGGTCGATGAGTTACCTCATGTTCTATGGGCCCATCGCACCCTTTCAAAAACAAGCAACAGGGAAACACCGTTCAGTTTGACATACGGAACTGAAGCAGTAATTCCCACAGAAGTAACATACCCATCCCCAAGGGTCTTATTCGCGCAATGAACTGATAACGACAAAGAACTGCGGATGAATCTAGATTTGCTAGACGAGCGTCGAGATTCGGCCTATGTCCGTGAAGCCTCATATAAACAACAGTTGGAAAAGTATTAAAACGCGCGAGTTAAGGAACATCCTTTTCGCATTGGGGACTTCGTTTTCTGAAGCAATGAGACATCAAACGCTGAAAAACCTGGTAAGCTCGCTCCAAACTGGGAAGGACCTTATAAAATCCAGGAAGTATTGGGAAAGGGCGCGTATGCTCTAGAACGTCTAGATGGTTCACCTGTGCCACGTACTTGGAATGCAGCGCAATTGCGCATATGCTGTGTTTAATTTACTACATCAAATTTTGTAATAAAGGCTTTATGCCTAATTCATTTATATTACAATTAAGCATTTTTCATATAAGTCATTGTTATTTGCTTCAAAGATCAAAACAAAAGACATATGCTGTTGATACACAGACATACACAAAAGAAGGGGATCACTACAAAAAACAAACATATCCCACATACAGACACTCAACAGCACTTTCGAAAGCTTCTACATATGAACCCACATCTAAGAACTCACAAAATTGAAGACCTAAGAAGCATGCTTCCATTCACCTCCAACTCGCTTGAGTTTAAGTCTTGGAGTCTTGGGCAAATCTCCTAACTCCGAGAGCTTCTTCATCTTCAATGGTTGCCCATCAGAAGTTCCCTGATCATCAAGATCATCAGGCCTCATACTTTCTTGAGACAAAAGATATCCACAGTACTCTGCGAGTTGATCAAGAGCATCTGCAGGGATCTCATTATTAACAGGATGACGGGATAGTTTCATCGTCCCCTTCACAACTAATTTTTCATATGCTTGAAGATTGCTTGAAGTAATGTTTGTCAACATTCTCTCCAGAGGAAACGGAAGAGTTTTTCAGAAATATTTGGAGGATACGAATGCATGCACTTACTATATATAGAGGAGAGAGAATATGATAATTAATTACCATTAATGGTAACTACTCAATTAACCTAGAGTAGTGTGACAGTCGCCTGACGACAGCCGTCATAACTGTCACATCAATCACTACTAGACTGACACACACTTGTGTCAGAAAAAGATGACATCACCTCATGATTGGCAAAACGTGTGCAATCAAAGAAACATACCATCAATTATAACATAAAGAAAGCACGATAGATTGTTCATAATTGTTACATGATCACAAAAGGAAATGAAAGAAACACATTCATCAAAGATTTAAATACTGAGAAACATCATCAGTATTCGGAGTTTCTTCATGCGCATCGCCGGCTGCGGACGACGTACCTGCTCCGCCAGTTGAGACAGCCTTCTTGGTTTCCTACTCTCTGCGCGCCTTCTCAGCCAATTCATCACCAAGACGATCTGACTCCCTAAAGTAATTGCGCAACTCGCCAACGGGGTCATCAGTATTCATACACGCATCCAACAGATCAAATACCTCGAACTTCAAATGCTCATAATCGTCATAGGCTTGTATCAGTTCATCGTCATAAGATTCGTCATGATATGGCTCGTCCTCTTTCTTCTTGCCATCCTCATGATGACAAAAGCCTTCACAAAACCCGAGCTTCAAACCTTGCTTCACGGAGGTACTTGAGATGCGGGCAATAACCTCTGTCAACTTGGGATCATTCCAAACACGCTTGAATATCTGCAAAGATAAAACGCTACAATTTTACACAAACATTCATAAAGCAAGACAAAGTAATTTCAAGAAAGGCAAAGGTTAACTTACCCCCGCGGCATCATCTTTCATCATCCAGGCAATCCTTTCATTAGCAGCAACAGCTATGTCTGTGGCCTCTCGACATGCACTCCGCATTTCATCTAGATCCACTTTAGCCTGTGAACAGGAGGATTCTGCCAAAGCCTTTTCTTCTTCTAACTTGGACTTCTCTACACCAAGTTGTTTTATCTTTGACTCTGCATCAGACAATGAGGATGTAGATCTCATGAGATCATCATGCTGACGGTTATACTTATCAATGGTATCAACCAGCTCTGCCTGCTTCTCATCACAAGTTTTTCGACTCTGCTCTGCCTCCTTGGCAAGTCGAGAGTTTTCATTCTTCAATTTCTCAATAGTAGAGCACAATTTCTCGGTCTCTTGATTGGTCCGTTGACAAGCGACAGACCATGCCTTCGAAGCTTCAGTCTTCTCCTTCTTCAGCCTGTTCACCTCTTCCGCTGCCTCTAAGCCAACTTCTTATGATGATCAATCTCCGACCAGATGTCATGGCGCGCAAGCTGGAATTCCTCTTCACGCTTCAACAGGCTAGCCTCCGACTCCTTCAAGTTCTGCCAATCACGCATGAACTCGTTTTCACGTCGGATAAGGGAACCAAGGCTACTAACACCTAAGGCAAGATTCATAGACATGTCGATAAACAGCGATCGACGATCCACGCTGTCTTGATAATCACGCTCAGCTGGTGGGACAGACAACGTCACAAACTCTTGAGCGTCGAGTGCATTTGTGAATCGAGTTGTATCCATTATGTCCCAGCGCGGCTGATACGGCCTCGGTTGGTCAGTACCACGCGAGGAAAACTTTCCCGCCAATGACCGGACTGGCTGGATTTCCAACTACCCTCCGAATGAGCTTTCCTATATATCACTGTAGAATCTTTCACGGTCCGCACAAAGGCAGAAGGATTCTCCTTGACATTCTCAGCCTCTTTCTCACTCATCAAATCAGTAGCAATTTTTGGCGCTTGCGAAGAACTTTTCTCATGCATTCGTTCTAAAGAAACGACAGTTTTTTCAATATTCAAATTGGGAGTAGAGGTCTCATCCACCTTCTTCCCAGCCGCCTTCTCCAAAGCAATAGCCAAATCATCTGTGACCGGCTCTACCTGAGGTGTTACATTCTCCTCAGTCATTAACTCTGAAACATTCAGACCCGCCACATTCTCCAATGGATCCTCAATGCCATCAACGTTCTCAGTAATCGGGAGGTCTGAAGATGATATCTTCTCAAAAACAGAAGGAGTCCGCTCCGAGCGGGACTCCGCAAATGGCACGGATCCTAAATAAAAAGCTATTATAAAAGTTATATGAAATAAACAACCAAAGTATTCAAAGCAAGGCTAGGTTTCCATACCTGATAAATGCCTCAGAGTCTTCATAGGAAGATTCTGGCGAACAGGTGGAGGCTTCACAGCCAATCCAAGTTTACGACCCTTTAACCCAGCCAGGGGCTTAAAACATCCACAGGAACTGCTGCAATGGGCTCTGGGCGAGGCACCACAGTTTCTTCTCCAGATGGTTGCGGGATTTGGACTTGCTTCTGCTTCAATTCATCCATTCTCTGCTGAAACAAGTCCGCAGACACATCCTCCATCTGACGCACAGGCGATGCACGCCTTTGGCGTTTATGCTCCAATTCTGTGTTAGATTCTGTGAGCTCATCATCCACTTCTTCAACAATAATAGGAGCGGTTGGTGGTTTGGTCTTATTACTCGCCTTGGCACGCTTCTTGGAAGTACTCGTGCCTAATGCGGAAATCACATCTGTATACATCAACCTATATGTGAGAAAATAAACAAAAATCCAAATAACTAACCAATGGATTCCCGACGTTCAGAGGTAACTTCTTCACCTTCGACGGAAACCTTTCTGCGGAGTTGAATACCCGCACCTATCACAAAGGACGCGCAAAATCAGCACGCGGAGTACGTACCACCTGCGCATCCTTCGCGCGCATACGATACTTGAAAAAAAATCATATAATTTTCTAACCTGTTCTCGTATAATGCCTGGGAGGATTAATAAGGTTTGGAAACAAAAAATTGGAGCTCATCCTTTCCACCAGTCCTTGCGCACCCTCAGCAATTGGAGTGTATAAGACTTTTGCTTCACCTCTCTTCGCAAACAAGTCAAACAGAGATACACCTGGCAATAGTTGCAAAAAATAGACTTAGGACAATGCGCAATAAACTTAAACAAAACCCAGAGATAATAATATCACCTTCGGGAGGACTAGGATCGTGTTCTTTCGGACAGATAAGGTTGAGCCCTAACAAAGCCAACACACTCTCTGGCCACTCATCCATCACCAATGGAGTGGCATTATCACAAAGGGACTTGTACCAGGCTTGCTCTTTATATCCCTCCATCGGTGACAACTCGGCAATCTTTTCCTTTAAACCGATTGTCATCCACTGAAAGGAGGCAAGAAGAACTCCGCGGTGGATATAGAAGAATTTATCTTTCCATTCATACATGGATTTCAGATTCTTGGAAACTAGCTGCTTCACCTTCCTGCGTGCACTCAAGCTAAACCAACCACTTCCAACACGAGCAGCCTCCAACACATAGAACACATTTAACCTCTCAAATGTAGGCCTAATATCCAAGGCCCTACATGTGGCCTCAAAATGTATTATACGACACCACCCAAATGGGGTCAATTGTGTGGGATGAATGCCATAAGTCAAAAGGGCATTTACTATAAACCTCGTTGTTGGAAGACGGAAACAACATTTCAAAAATGCCGCTGCATAGAGAGCAATTTTGCCAGGAGGAGACTGCAATGCAGTTTTTCCTTCTACCGGAAGTTCTGGCTCCCACTCCTTCAAAATCCCATACTGATCAAGAAACCCATAAAAGGAGGCTTCATCCCACTTAATTGTCGTGGCATCAATGCTTTTGGATGATTCTTTTCCAGAATCTTTCACAAAATCAGACGTCTTGCTTGACTCTGGGATGTTTTGTGTATCTTGAGACATGGCTAACTTCAAGAAGATACAAGGAAGACCGGAGAAAGAGACGTTAAAATGAATTTCAAATATGAAATGAGTGAAAATGGGAAACGGCAATTTCGAAATTTAATATATAGGCTTGGTAATTAATGCAGATGACGTCAGGATTAGTGGGCCATCCATACCTTTTTGTACATGAGCCCGATAGGGAAGTGACACGTGTACATACGGAGACAAACAGACGCCACACGCGCCTCACGCGCCCACTCGCCTGACAAACCGCCGAACAACGTGACTGCACACGTCTCAACTGTCACTAGTCACGTCAACCCCACTCGCCAGGATGACCACACGTTTTCAAATTCATGGGGAATCGACAGCTGTCCACAACCAAGTGCTGGCGTGCCTTACATCTGCGGAACTTTGACGTAAATTCACAATATCCGTTCTCCGCAAAAATTACTGCAGCCTAAGAATTATTCACCACACTCCTATGCGAAATGTAACCTTAAATGAGCTGGCATCAAGAACTTATATTTTATAAGTCCAACATCCCTCCCATCTCATCATAACTTCTGAGATAAGAGACACACTGGACTGGGGGGACTTGATGGGATTGGGTACTAAATAGACTATTCTGCATACCCAAACCCGGAAAAAACACTACTACGCAGAGAAGGCCTGCGCGCAAGGAGTGGTCAAAGCACGCTAATGCTTGGTCAAAAGTCAAGTCTTGGTCAAAGGCGGATATCATGCATGATCAACTGCCATGCATAAATCACGTAGAATCAATATTAAAGGCGGTACAACGTTCCATCATTCCCATTGATTTAGCTTTCCTTATATCACCATACTAACACAATTAAGGGTGATGGAGACAACCTAACCACGGTTAGGACTTGGGTAATGGTGGCATACGAACTCTCCTATAAAAGGGATCATATCCCTAGTGGAAGGGGACACTTTTTCTGCTAACCCAGAGAGCTATCACTACAAGATAGTATCCTCATTCACCCCGTTTTTGTCATAAACTGCTACCTTGTATAGTCGTCTCCACATCCACATCATCTCTTGTTTGTAGCTCCCTCAATCCGAAGTTGCTAGTGAAGGATCAACCCTGTAGACACCTATAATCTTATCCCCCCTAACCGGTGGTAAGATTATTTGTTTCTTCAGTAAGGTATTGAAATATTTAAAAATATTTTTATGTTCAAATTTAGAAGTATAAGGACCAAATGTTAATATATACAAACCAATTTTATACTTTCAATGTAAATTTTAAAAGTTTTAGGCACTATATGTAAAGATATGAAAGATGGAGGGGTTAAATATGTAAATAGTTATAGTTATTTAGGCACTATATGTAAAGACATTAAAAATAGAGGAGTTAAATATGTAAATAGTTATACTTATTTAACCCTAAAAAGTGTAAAACAGGTAACACAACCGCCTCTTCATCTTTCTCCTCCCCCTCTTCATCTTTCTCCTTGTTTCTGGGTGGAACTCGCCGGAAGTCGTCACCGGAACTTGCCGGAATAGTCGCCGGAGTCGCTATCTTTACGCTATTGGCCCGCTAAACACATGCTAGCGGTTGATAGCCGATACGCGACGCTATTCGCAATCGCGGCTGCTATCACCGCTATTAACAACTATGTTCGATACCTAAAAGGAACCGTAGACCATGGACTTCATTTATCACGGTCCAAATCATTGCAACTCACCACCTATTCCGATGCCGATTGGGGTGGATGTCCCGACTCCAGACGCTCTACATCCGGTTACTGTGTTTTTCTTGGAGGCAATCTAGTATCTTGGTCTTCTAAACGCCAGGCAATTATTTCCAGATCAAGTGCTGAAACTGAATATCATGCTGTGGCTAATATTATTGCTGAGTTGACATGGATCCGAAATATCATGTTGGAGTTACACGTTCCCATCAGACAGGCCTCTCTAATTTACTGCGACAACATTTCTGCAATGTACCTGTCTCATAATCATGTGCATCATCAACGCACCAAGCATGTTGAGATTGATATCCACTTCGTACGCGAGAAAGTGAGACTTGGTGTTGTTCGAGTTCTACACGTTCCAACGGACTTTCAGTACACGGACATATTCACTAAAGGCCTTTCGAGACAACTATTTGATCGCTTTAAGTCCAGTCTTTGCATTCGGCCGGCTATTGCTTCGACTGCAGGGGTCTATTAGCTGATCATTAGCTGTCACATTTATTGTTATGACCATGTATTTATTTACTGTATTGACCATTGTATATCTCTCCTAATTTAGCCTTGATTTACGCCTTGTACATGTGTATTTATACACTTCCTTTCAGCAATGAGAATCATCCAATTTTCATACAATCACATATGTAACTTTAAACTGGAAGCAAACACCAACAATCTAAATGTCACAACATAATTCCTATATTAGTTTTCATCATCCAATACATTTCTTTCTTATTTCCCCTAACACCAAATTATTCTTAAATTAACAAGTACATAACACGTTGCATACGTGTTAGACCGGTTGACAAGATTATCTTATATTTTCTTTCCCTCCAACCAACGACTGTAAAACGTGAACGCTTCCTTAGGTTTGTACTCTGGTACTGTATGACCCGATCCCTACATCAAAATTAACATAAAATCAAATCCAAATGAACACACGACAGATACCTTAAACAATACCATAGCCTAATCCATAGGTTAAAGTATAGATAGGGGCACATTTAAAACATAACCTCGCGAAACACCTAAGCAATTCTACGTAACGCTGACCAGATATTGCTGGAGAGAGAAGAGAAGCGCCTATATAACCCGCCTTATGTATCACATTTAAAGCAATATGTATATGAGGTTATACCATTTTAAAACAAAATGTTTGTAAGCGGTTTTAGTGGTTCTTTACTTGAGTCGGTTCTATATTCATGTGACGTCCGTTAAATATAGTAATGTTTTTAAACACAAATTAAAAGCCTCTTCAAAGTGCAATATGACAAACCTTAACAGTGAGAAAAGTGAGGTTGTCATATCCTTGTATGAATCTGTAAACACAAGAAACATGTTTGCATGATTACAGATATCATAATAAGATGTTACTTTTTTTTATATGTAAAAAATCTGTTAACATTAACATACCCTGAGACTTGACCATCAACCTGCCAATGCCTCCACTCGTCGATAACTTTGTAACCTAATGATCGTGTCCATGCTTCAGTTCCAGTGAAAGGAACACACATATCATGATCCCCGCTGCAGGAGCATACAAAAGCTATTATCATGATATTAATTTCCTAGAAAAATAATAAAATACTTGTCATCTTATTTATATGATGTGAGATTAAATGAATTCATGAAATTCATTTGTTGTAATGTTTTTATCAGCATAAATTCATGAAAAATAATAGAATACATGTGTCATACAAGTTTACAAGGGGTGGCGGCGCAGCTTGTTGCCCGCCTGCCCGCTATCTTGATGTAATTTTCTTAGTTATGGAATAAAATAGGTTTTCTTTAAAAAAAAATTACAAATAAAATGTAATTAATTATTTTAACAAAGTTATGTAGTATGCTTTGTATGCACCAATAACAAATTTAGGCGTCTTTGACCCCAGTTTGACCCATATCCTTTTGAACTATCTGTTTCTTTACGTGTTTGACCCGTTACAGACTTATTACCTGAATCAGCCCTTATATAAGTAAATGGGTCAAAATGGTCACCTCTACTACAAGTGTTTAATTATTAATGTTGATGTGACCTATGATTACATAAGAGATGGATATACCTGAAAATGAGAGCGCGATAACCACGAGCAGTCAGATTCTTATGGTAAGGGATCATGCTTCCAGCATCATGATAATATCTTATGTTATCAGTACATAGCTCCCAATTGCCCACCACACTAATCTGAAAAATCATTTTATTTAGTTTTTGCAAAGAATTCAGTTGGAGTAATTTCACCAAAAAATAAAAATATAGTATGTCTTACTGGTTCGGCATGAATTGCCTTCCGAACTGCTTCATTGTTTAGCCATATGGTTGCTACTTCATCATCCTACAAATATATTAATGTAGAGCAAATTACGAGGTTGTGCATACTAAAGTCTGTTTGACCCGTTTGTTTTGTACCTAGCTTTTTTAGTTTTACCCATTTGACCCGTCATCAATTAAATTACATAAATGACTTACAGTACATGGGACACTTTCTGCACTGTTGAGAAGCTCGGGCCAAGAAGGCACATAACCAGCCTTAACCGGGGCTCTAAAAGGCCAAGCCCGTCCAAACATTCTGGTTCGAACCGGAAGGGGTCTTTCGGTCTCACCCAATTTCCTGAAGCTAGCTGGCAGGTTTGACTTTCCCAGTCTAATTTTACTTGAACTATCACCATGATAACATGGTTCTAAAATGTCGTAAATGTTTATACCATCAAGATCCTGAATTCACAATAACAAATACAGGATAAACAAGGATGTTATATAATACATGTGAATTTCATGAGAAATAATGAACGGCGGGGAAAAAATTACTTCGTCAACTTTTGTAAGCTTGCTTTCACAATCGTCGTTTGCGGGATTGTAATAGTTCCCTTGACATTCTGTGCTAACATCCTGCATGTGTTTATGGTCAACCTCTGTTCATAAAGACAAAGTTTGACTTTTCAAGTCAAACGGACAAAAATCCATAAAATCTTGTACAACTTTAAGCCCTTTAACAATTTTCTAACCACGTCAAGCTTTATAAATTATAACATTTAAACAGTCATTGTGTGTTTTGATCTTTTAAGTCAAACGAACCAGTTCTTAAATATAAATCTAATACGAAAAGTATACGACTCCTTAGGGAACCATATTGTTTGTTGACTCCTAAACCAAATGAATAAATGGATGGCAGCTTTGTAACAATACTGATATGAAATGTTGAACTTGGAAAGTAACAGATGTGACCTTAAAAGTCAAAGTGTACCTGATACAGTTCGTCTGAAATGAGGCCCATCCCATGTGCGAATGGAACAAGAGCGTTACCATCAAACACGTCATCTGTAACTCCATTTCCTACGATGTATCCCTGCATTTGTATAAATAAAACTGAGGCAAATAGTTTTGTAAAAAGTGATTGTGTAATCTTGGATAATCAAATAATCAGTTGTAACAGAACAAGTTGTCGACGATAGTGTCTGAAACCTGGATGTGCTTCTATTGTTTAAAGTTGTAATAATCATATAACCATTCTTGCAGTTCTTTTAATTAGAATGTACCTTAAAGTTAAGAGTCGGTTTATCACCAGCATCGAGTCCTTTTACCACTTCATATGACAACATAGGGACGTAAACTCCAGCATACGATTCACCAGCAATGAAAAATGGATTTGGAAGGTATTCTGGATATATCTTAAACCACTACAATAAGAAAAAAAAATGTAAATATGTATAATGCTAAGAGTTTTGGAATAAATTAGAGATTGTAAATACTAAATTGGTATTATGAATTATCTAGTCTTTATGTAGCATTAAAAAGCTGCTTTTTTGAGTGTTTTGTATGGAACATGAGAACAATTAAGATTCGGCATTTAAACATTGTATGCTGCCTGTCTGCCTGCTATTTTGATGTAATTTTCGTTTTTATGGAATGAAATTATATTGACTTGCATTTATGTATTGATAGATTAAGAGATGAACATCATCTATAAGACTTAAACAAATAACCCCTTTTAAACTATGCAAGATCCTTAATTTCCATTATCATTCACCAACATTAAAATCATGATAAACATAACATAATTATGCTTAAGGTCACATTTTGGCATTTTATTTTGTTCCTATTTTTTTATCAAAAATACCTCAAGGAGAAATTTGTGCGAGTCTGAAGCTGTTTTTGTATCCCTTGTGATATAGTCAGTTTTATTCGCGGAGTAAGACATTCCAACTCCAGCCGGAGAGTCCAAATATATCACGTTCGAAACCTAAACAAATTTGAATAAATTTAGTAACATATCATACTGGTTTTAACAACTAAAAAACATGAACATATATAAACCTTGGTCCATGTATATGGATTGAGATGAAGCTTGGGCAAGCCTCCAGTTTTTTCAAAATTAAACGGACCTGCGAGCGAGACAACGTTAACTTGTTATTAGAATCTTTTAGACAAACTAAATCATCCAAAAATCACTCATATTAATTTTAGTCAAGTGATTATCTCATCATCTTATTGAGTTCCATGTAATAGCAATGTCACATATTAAAGGCACATCCAAATACCCCTAAATTCATTCAGTTATTTTAACTAGAATCAAGTTGACCAAAGTCAACTTTGTACATCAATTTGCCTTTGTTTTTTTAAGGCGAACAAAGTCGTCACGGGCTTCCATAGGTATCCCTTTATGACGAATTCAAGATACCCACAGGGCACCCGGTCCTCCAGGTCCACCAATCCAGGGAAAACCCTACCACCCACACGCCCGAAGGCATAACAGCGAATAATCGGTAAAACCTTATATCCTTCAAGGCTCGAACTTGTGACCATTAGGCCCTAAGTCACCTATCATTAGGCCTTCATACCACTCCACCAGAAGGTGGGTCCGTGCAAGTACCCTTTGTTATTTGCCTATATAAGTATTTGGTACTAAATAACAATAAAATTTTAAAAAAATAAAAAAAAAGAGTGAGAATTTAAATGAAAAAAGCCTAGTAACATAAATAAAACAGTACAAAATAGTAAAGCATACCATGTTCATAAACAAAGCCATCAAGACTAGAGCAACCAGGGCCACCATTAAGCCAAAGAACCACAGGATCTTGAGAAGGGTTTCTTTCAGACAACACATAATAATAATACAATTTCTTTCCATGGTTTGCATCTATTGTCACATACCTGCAAACCCATTAAAGATAACACAAAACAAAAACATACCCATCAATAAAAATCAAATCTTTTTTATAAAAACATGATCAAGAAAGTCAACAAAGCAATGATCAAGAGTACCCAGCATAGTGTTTGGAAGGCAGAGTGCCATTAAACCCAGGAATTTGAGAGATTGCTGCAGTTTCTGGGGCGGAGTGAGCAAAGAAAAAGGTGAATGATATGCAAAGTGATAATATTATTATGTTCATGTTTGAATATTATTATTGTTTTGTGAGTTTCCTGTGGGAGTGAGTGCTGAATATAAATGGTAGTTATAGAACAGAGGGAAGTTTGTTTTTTAGTTTGGAGTTTGCTTATAAGGCAAGTGAAGGATAAAAGAGAGTAGTGGACAAATGGGTTCCAACAGAGCAATCAACTATCTAAAGAGTTTTTTATTTACTCAAAGGTAAAAAAAAAAAAAAAAAAAAAAAAAAAAAAAAAAAAAAAAAAAAAAAGGCAACCCCTCTCTTTTAGGGGCTAAATTCATAAATTTGTTCCACTTGTGGGGACCACAATGACACCTGCGGTGGTGGCGTTGGTGGCAGTGATAGTGGTAGTGGCGGTGATACCGGAGGTGGCGTTGGTGGCAGTGGTCGTGATAGTGGCGGTGGCATCAGTAAAGAGGAGTAGATAATGGTGACAAACAATAGTAAGGTGTGCTTATTTGGACATGTTTTAAGTTAAAAATCTTTTTGAAGTGTGATTTAAGTAAATCAAATTGTATCGTTATATAGCTTGAGTTGGGCTAAATTGACCCGTTATATAAGTTGAGTTGATCAAAAGTGACTTGTTCTATAATTTAAGTTTACGCAAATTGACTCATATAAAGTCACTTTCGTAAACATACTTAGTAACATGTTTACTAATATAGTTTTTGTTTTTAACGAGTTGACGCAAACCCGCGCGTTGCTGCGGGATGCTGATTATAATTTTTTATATTAATACAACAATATTATATATTATACTAAAACTTTGTTGTTTATACAAAACATTTTCTCTATTTTTGCTTTACCCTCAACACCAATCACCACACGAAAACAATTATTATCGACAAAGTTGAAGTAGTGGAGAGGGATCTTTCGTTATGCACTTGAACAAATTAAAGGTGTTCTCATACCAAGTTATAAACCGATGTATGGTGTACAATATTCACATAATGTGTTTCAGTATATGACCATCTTAGGAAGTATATATGGATAATTAATCCTTAAAAAAACTGAATTTGGTTTCATACATAAACACGCATTAATGGACATATGAGAATCAGATGTAAAAAAATTACCCTACATATTATCAGACGTAGGTTTTACCCTAACTGTTATTCAAGTGGAGTGGTTGTTATTCAAGTTAAGCAATTGAAACGTGAATATTATATAATGGATGATTCGAATGAACGAAGTCAAAAGAGACATACGTACCTTTAATGACGAACTTGAATAACGGATGGTTTTGGATGAAGATAAATTAAAGGCCTCAGAAAGGGAAATAGGGAAGGGTAAGAATGTAAAGAAAGGGATTTTGATGCATGAAGAAGAAAACGGTTTTTTGGGAATAAAAGAGGATTTTGTAAAAAAAAAAAAAAGATTCATTAAAAAG
Organism: Ambrosia x helenae; assembly: GCA_030844895.1. Classification (NCBI taxonomy): domain Eukaryota; kingdom Viridiplantae; phylum Streptophyta; class Magnoliopsida; order Asterales; family Asteraceae; genus Ambrosia; species Ambrosia x helenae. The sequence goes on along the minus strand of CM061229.1, from coordinate 16,651,653 downwards.
AAATATTTCGTAAAAGGCAAAAGGTTGTGTTGTTTTTTTTGTGTAGATACATATATAATTTGAATTTTATTAATAAGGTGTATTAAAAAAAATATTAGAAGGTGTGAGTGAAAAGTTGGGTGTTAGATTATGAAAAGGTGTGATGGTTGAAGGAGCCTAAAAAAATATTAGAAGTGTGGAGTGAAAATTAATAAGGTGTATTAAAAAAAAATAGAAGGTGGGAGTGAAAAGTTGGGTGTTAGATTATGAAAGGGTGTGATGGTTGAAGGAGACTCAAGTTATTAGAAGGTGGGAGTGAAAAGTTGGGTGTTAGATTATGAAAGGGTGTGATGGTTGAAGGAGACTCAAGTTATTAGAAGGTGGGAGTGAAAAGTTGGGTGTTAGATTATAAAAGGGTGTGATGGTTGAAGGGGACTCAAGTTGCTATGTGTATTAAAAAAAATATTAGAAGGTGAGAGTGAAAAGTTGGGTGTTAGATTATGAAAGGGTGTAATGGTTGAAGAAGACTAAAAAATATTAAAAGTGGGAGTAAAAAGTTGAGTGTTAGATTATGAAAGAGTGTAATGGTTGAAGGAGACTCAAGTTGCTAATTGTATATCTATAATACATTATAAAGGAAGAGTGATGTACAAGATGGTAATTTGCATTTCCATACAACTTAAGAAGCAACATTTACAACATATTTAAGCAAGAAATTTAAGGGTATTATGGGAATAGTTGTGACAATTAAGACACTTAGGAGGGTAATGTAGACATTTCACCCACATCATCCTTTACAATATCAAAACACTTTTACAATACTACCCTCTTTTTCCATCCATACCTTCACAAACATCAATTGCCTTATGGTTTTTATTCTTCATCATCAATGTTACCAATGAATGATTCATTCAAGAAGATGTTAGAAATTACAAAAATTTAATAATATGATAAATGGAATTTAATTGATTTTAGTGAAATTATTAAGGAGACACTTGAGTAGAGTTCTTTATTTCACATTATTAGAGTTTATGACTCTAATTAAGTTAGTCTCTACACTCATCCTTAGGTTTTGTATACATAGAAGGCTTTGTGCCTCATTTGAAAGACTAAAAAAAATACAAGAAAAATAAAGAAGAGGATCCATAAAAGAATTCTTGAAGAAGAAGGAAAACTTGACCCATATGTTCATATGTTGGGAACCTGTAGAGATAAGTTTTTCTATACTTGATTCCACCACATTTCTATTATTATTTGTTCCACAAGTTTTAAACACTATAATTTTATCCGGTGAAACCTTGGGCGTGTGGCCTTCTCCGCCAGTATAGACTGCTTCGGCTGTTGTACCCTGGGAAACAAACACGTTATCTTGAGTAGAGTCACGGAATTTGTTTTAAGGGAAACATGTTAAACACGTGCCTTAGTCACAACCGTCAACACTATTTTTTGTTAATTCTTGCAACCACAAAGGATCATACAAAAGGACGCGGTTCAAGTCTTGGTTAAAGACGAAGAAGAAATCATATAAGAAGACGCGGTTCAAGCTCTTGATGAAATCTTCGGTTTGAATCATTTTATGTTGTATTTTATGTTATTTTCGTTTGGATTTGTACACAGTATGGGTACTACAATTTCTCATAGTTGTATAAAGGTATCCTTTTAATTTTTATTAATATTATTTTAATAAAATCGTGACCCATGTAACACCTACAATATTACCTTCACCATTAAACCTATCTTAATAACCAAGTTTATTAGGACATGGAGTTATAGAATTGGCTCAACAACAAAATCACCCTTTTTAATCATCATCTTCTTCTTTAACCCACCGCCTACGGTTAACCCAAATTCTTTCTAATTTGTTTTGTTTTCGTTGATTTTGCTTTTAACACATGGAGGAGGTACTTGTTGCTCATAATCTTTGTATTTTGTTGTTTGTTTATGAATTTGTGATGGTGTAATAATTGATTATGATTTGTGCAGACATTTCCTTCATCCAATTGTTGATTAAGGTGCCGTTTTTTTTTTTGTTTTTTTTTTTTTGCAATGCCAAGGTTTATGTATTCGAAGGTGCTGCTTCTTTATTTTATGAAATATCTCTATATCTATTCAATATTTGACTTTTATATTGCACTAATGTATCGTAAGTTGCATCCACATTATCTAACTTACTGTAAGTTCTTGAACAATTGGATATGACCTCCTTGCATCACCAAGATGGTTGCTATTTGGAGTGAAGAAATACATAAGAATGAAGATGTGAAGGACTACATAAGAAAGCTGGGAGTTTTATGCACAGCTCTTGAAGAATTACATAACAATATCAAAACATTTGAACTATGTCAAGTATTCCATTTTGGGTAGGTATGTATATGTATATTTTATAATTATTGTGCATTTTGGGTATCATCTTATGATTGTCTATACTTCATTATAAAGGGGAGGCATGAGCAAATATATCCATATTGTCAAAGTTAAGATGGCATCCCAAGAGTCTAAAGTGTAATCCCCAAATTTTTACACCATTTCTTCTATTTATACCCTTGTGTACCATCTTTGATAGCAATTGTACAAAATAATAATGCAAAACGGTTAAAACGGGTCAAAACGGTTTGGCCAGGACGGGTAATTTGTGAGTTAAATTTCTTTTTTCTTGGTTTTAAAAATCCCTAAATTTTACACCATTTCTTCCATTTATACCCTTGTGTACCATCTTTGATAGCAATTGTACAAAATAATAATGCAAAACGGGTCAAAACAGTTTGGCCAGGACGGGTAATTTGTAAGGAGTTAAATTCCTTTTTTCTTTAGTTTTAAAAATAATTAATGTATAAAATATCATTAAAATATAATTAGTCCGAATAAAGCGATTTAAGAGGTTAAGAGGTTATAAGTACTTCCAACACCATTTTCTTGTTAAAAAGCATATTATTTCAACTCCAATCTATTCATAAAATTGTTAGACCGGTTTTTCTACACTTTTTAGTTTAGATTTATACATTAATATGGTACGGTAAAGCTGTACGATTTATAATAAATATTTATAATTTTGTTTTATATTTCTTAGATTTTTAGGAAATTAATTCTTTAATTAACTCATGAATAACCGTTACTTATGAGTAATAAAATAACTCAAAAGATCATATTCTTTATAATACATTTTTAAAAATTTGTGCACCTTTATACCTTTTTCTTTCAGAGTTATGCATCCTTTGTACCTTTTCTTTCAGAGTTATGCATCCATTCTTTATCTAAGAATTCCTCTTGGATTCCGGATGATTATTCGTGGAAAAGATATTCAGGATTCAAATGTGATGTGTTTATTAAGTTTGTTACTTATGTATTATTTTAAATTTTATAATAATCTTGTAGGTATTGTTATCAACAGATAGTTGCAGTTGTTACTATGGGATTCGTCGAGGATGCGAAAGTTGATATCGACGTTCAAGGATACAATGTTATCATAAAAACCGACTCATTAAGGTTTGAATGCTATTTACATGGTGATCCTTGAGACATTTTACTTGATGGGTCATTTTGGGTTATAATGTTTCCCTAATAGGTCAAAGAGGTCAAATAAAAAAAATTATTCAAGTGGGTCAAATGGGTTGGAAGTGCCCGTGTTATATCTTTAGTGCTTACAAGCTTATAGCCGCCTAAATAATTTTATTTATAAACTAAAATAGATTATTTTTGTGATAGCATAATTTTTGTCATCATATTTTGACAATGACTATTTGTAAAAGTATGGGGCGAGTCGGCCGACATGAACCACTTTGCCCGCATTAAAGACAACCCGTTTTAACCCATTAACCAACACGTCCATTTGACCATTTCCACTTATGACACATGAAGTATTCCTTTAATCAAATAGAGTTACGAGACACCTCTTGTTTTGCAGCCATTTTGGAGACTTTGGAATGTTGTATCATATGCAAACAATTTGAATTTGTCATGTTAATTAGTTTCATAGTTGACCATAAAAGTCAAATTATTTAAATCTTTTACCCGCCACAACACACGATGGAAAAACTGCTAGCGTATTACAAGTTTTTTTGGATCCCGCCGCAACGCGCGGGTAAACCCACTAGTATATATAATATTTGAGCCTTCAAATTTACTGATAAACAGTACACTTAAAATCATTTATATAATAAAGAGAACACGCTCACATAAATTTCAAGGTTCAAATGTGAATGCGTTAAAGACACCAAATTCATTACTTTTACCCTGTTGCAAACAAACTATTATACACATATGTTGTTACAATTATTCATACGTTTTACCAAAAAAAGGAGATTAAATATACTGATTGTGAGTAGTTGGATCCATCTCTTCCGTTTTTTAGCATTCTTAAGGAATGATGAGTCTAGCTATGGACATCCTCAAGAACCACAAGCGACCACTCATCCTTTTTAAAGATGACACATAATTCGTAAAAGTTTGTACTCAAAGCCTCATTGTAGATGTCGTATTAACTCTTAACTACCTCTTATCTGTCCATTGTAAAACCTCGTCTTCCATTCGAGTTGAATTGGCATCACCCGTATTCGCTCTTATTATTTTTATATTTTATTTGTTTTATCATATTGTAAAATATTTTTGGACAAAAGCAATATACTTGGTGGATTTTTTTATTTTTTTTTAGCCCATAGGTTGCTAAGCCTAACAAATTCAATACCTAAATAATTAGGCATTTATGACACATTCTAGACGGCAGTTAATGTAGGCTGATTTCTGGAATTTTACTTTAGATCGTAACATATAATAAGCATGTGCACCTTTAATAAAACATTTGTTTTATCATTTAAGTCCCACATACACCTTGTGTACCTACATATGTCAAAAACATACACATGATTCTAGCACAACTTACATAAACATATACTTAAAACACATATAAATTTTAATTCATTGTCTATAAACATAATATGACATTGCCACACATGAATGTGATACAAACATTAAATGTCTAATATAGAATATTATCAATATTTTCACTGAACTAAGTCTTTCAAAAAAAAAAAAAAACACCATGTGAATATGATTGAACAAGATTCTTCACATGTGTTGCAGGTATACATAATGTTAGCAGAATCAATAGATAACTAGATCGGATACGGTAATTACTTCGAGAAAAATACGAAGAATTAAATAATTTACATAAATAAACTAGAGGGTCAGTCCCCACCATTTGGTGGAGTAGCATGAGGAAATGAAGATAAGAGCTTAAGGCTATTTGGTCTCAAGTTCGAATCCGGTCCACGTGGATTTTTACTGCAATTGCCCTCGAGAGGCAGATTTTTCTCCGAATTTGTGGATGGTGGACTTGGGCTGCCCAGTGAGCAACCATTTGTCAATGCTAACCCACTAGCAATTCAGGTAATATTTAGTTGGCCGTTAAGAAAACTAGAGGTCTAATTACCAAAATGCCCTCACATTAAAAATAATATCTTTCAAACATGATATTTTACATCAAAGTTGCATCCATCCTCACTAGAAGAAAATGATATTCAAAGATTGCTGTTGCTTTTCTCTTAAAGAACCATGGGCTTGTGCAATTATTTTTCCTTTCCCAAAAAGATAAGAGCTTTTTGTTGTTTTATGATGATGACAATATGCTTTCTTGATTCATCACATTACATTATCTTATCTTCAATTGAATAACCTAAAGTGCAGCTTACATCTCCAAGTGAATCAAGTGATTTGTACACATATTTTGCACAATCTACAACTTCTAGCTCACAAAAAGACTCAAAACAATAGCAATGAACCCCTGTTTACAGGGGCAATTATGACTTTTCACCAAGAAATGAGCTTTTACAATCTAATTACAAATAAAGTAAAGAATACAGACTTAGCATTTAGCAACATTCATGAGAATAATCTGTGATCTAAACTGTTATATCTATAATAATTCTATAAATGTGTCAAAACTTGCTTTTTGATGTTTTTACCACTGTTACCTCATGGAAGCGCCTACAAACGCGATGATGAATGCTATACAGACTCTTGTAATTACCATAGGGATCGGGGGTGCCCCGTTAAAATGAACTCTTGAGCCTGGTCACTGCATTAGATTTATTATATTTTGAAGGTCAAATAAGTCGAAAGTTGCCAAAACTGTATTTTTTTTTTATTAAATATAGTAACTAATAAATAATAAACGAGCCAACCTCGAGCTTTGAAAACAAAGCTCGGACCGAGCGAACTCAGGCTCGGCTTGGCTCGTTTGCACCCCTACTGCCTACATATGAACTTCTAATTCGCTTTAGCCAGAAGTTAGATTAAGGGCGTGTTTGGAGTTGCGTCTTGAAATGGATTTTTAGATTATTGTGTTTTGAAAACGTAAATAATCAGTTTTTAGTGTTTGGGTTGAGTTTTGAAATGAATTTTTAGGCTACCAAAACACAATAATCTAAAAGCAGCTCCATCCCTGCTTTTTCAAAACGCAGAAGTTGTTTTGAAAAATCAACCCCAAACACCCTCTAACAAAGTATTCATATTAACACAGTAGATTATAAAAAAAAAATAATTAAAAAAACGGTCAACCCAACCCGTAACAATTAGCCAATGAGACTGATATCGTAATCATATATAAGATACTAAATATTTATGATAAGTTCAAAACTTGTGGGCAAAAATGTTTTGGGTCAACCGACTCGTCCCAAAAAGTACTTTTGACCGTTACCAAAGCAGTCCAACGCACCCATTTTTACTCTCTATAAAAAAATATTACTGTTAGAATATCTTACTTTTGTAAGGACGAAAGAACTCCACAGTAGATGGTATTCTCGGGCAAAGGAAGCTCGGTTTTTTCAGAAACCTCAGGGTTAACCACACTCAAATAAACTTCTTGACCAAGGTACCATGAGTCTAGGTTTTGTGCTCTAAGGTTCCATAAGCCAGCATTATCGAGATAAACCAGAATGGCGGTCCATGCTCCAGGAAAAACCTGTTGAATCACAAAAATGTTGCGCGTTTATTTTTTGTTTTTGAAACTATTATCGAGTGTAATTATAAGAAGTCAAGTGTGCTACTGCTAGTTTTGACTCAAGTCTCAGCTCAAACCTAGTCCTTCCCAAGTTGAGACTTGAGACTAATATGCTTGGGTTTAAAAAAGCGCGAGGAGCTCCGAGGCGTTTTGGTTCCAAAATCCGAGGCGCAGGGCTTAAAGCGCGAGGCGAGAGCTTCCCGTATGTGAGGCGTCCAAGGTAAAAAAAGAGTAAAAAATATTTATACAAGCCAATACTACATATTCTACTTGTTAATCAATCCTAAACACAATAACATAATTATAAAACACACTTAAACACTTCATAAAACATACATTGAAGCCGAAACACAATCAAAAATCTTTAAAAAAAAGAAGCTGATTTTGACTTTTGGCCCCAAAAAAAACCTAATTTTGACTAAGGCGGCGCCTCACAGCGCTTCATGTAGTTGAGCGCCCCAGGCCAAAAAAAAAGCGCTTTTTGCTTTTTTAAACCAAGCTAATATGGTATATTTCTTTTCATTTTTTTACTTTATTTTGGTTTCTTGTAATGCTTCTTTCATACTCAAATGTAATTATGTAAAGATCCATCTTTTTTTTTTATGAATAATGCTTCAAATTCAAGTTACCAAACACTCCATTTTAGTCTTTCAGTCAAATAAAGAGACTGACCATAGAGTGGAGGAAGTAAATGGTGAAATTTTTATTTACTTTCAAATTTAAAATCCCAAAGTAGCAACACTATCACCAGCGGTGGCAATTTCGACTGATTTTAATTGCAAACAAGTCATTTCGGCTTGTATTTTATCCCAACCGGGTCACATGGGTCAAATAAAAAAACTAGCTAAAAGGGCAACTTGCCAAATCGATCAGCCGAGGTCAAAGGGGTTAAAAGGTGACCTAGAGTATTTTTAATGCATACAACCTAGACAAAAAAAAGATAAAGACGCGTTTAAACAATCCGATTACCTGAGTAGTGCTGCGTGCCACCCCGTCCCACTTATTGTAGACACTTCTACTATTTTCTGTCCATGATCCATAATCCATTCTAACATTCATACGTGAGCGCATTAATCTTTTGAAATCTTAATAAACTACACACAATAATATAAAGTTATAAACATACCCGACTACAAAAAATGCATAACCATCCAAATGGTAACTCTGAACAGTAGTGTCATTGTTTTGGAGTATAATTTCAATAAATCCTTTGTATGTACCATTAATCACAGATGTGTCGATTATCGGGGCCGGTTCATTGGTCTATTTGGGAAATCAAGCTTGTATATTCCCAAAACATTATATTGTTGAGCAAGCTTCAATGGTGTTGAAGGGGTAAAAAATGAGATACCATTAAGAGTGGTACGCCTTTTTCCATTTATAAGTTCGGGTGGTCTGTTTTGGAGCAAGTATACATCTGTTACTGTAATTTCACCGTATTTGAAAGACCCTTGTGGATTTGGACGAGCAGCACCGGCAGTAACATTCATTCTAGAAAAATAAAAAAGGTTATAACGTAATATATATTATAAATTTATAATCAAGAAAATCTTGGAAAGAACGAAAATGAAAGGGTGTTGTTAAAGGTGGTTATTTCGACCAATTTAGTTACAAATGGGTCGATTCAGGTAATGTTTTATTAGCAACTAGTCAAACAAGTTATATGGGTCAATTTGTTATGCACTAATATATACACAATCGGTTTGTAGAATATGTTAACATAAGTATTCTGTTATGCTTAGTTTTGCGCCGTAATTGACCCATATAACATTTTTGTCCACAAATTGACCTTTTTCTTATATACAATGAGCGTATAAAAATGATTACGGCGCAAATTTGACCCATATTAGCAACTAGTCAAACAAGTATGGGTCAATTGACCCATACTTGTTATGCACTAATATAGACACAAGTATGGGTCAATTACGGCGCAAAACTATAATATAGTCACATGTTATTTTGCAATCATTTTTATACGCTAATTGTATATAAGAAAAAGGTCAATTTGTGGACAAAAATGTTATATGGGTCAATTTGTTATACACTAATATAGACACGAGTATGGGTCAATTTAGGCGCAAAACTAAGCATAACAGAATACTTCTGTTAACATATTCTACAAACCGATTGTGTATATTAAAAATATGTATTTTTAAAGTAAAAGTATATAACATATTACGAAAATCTTGGAAAGACGAAATGGTGTTTTGTTATAATAAACCTTATGGATCTTGCTTGATTCATTGAGAATGATGGATCAGATTCGTTAGGAATATCAGGGAGCGGGCCAGAAGGGGGACCTTGAGAATTCGAGTAATGCAAGATGGCAACTCCTAAAGCTTTTGGTGAGTTAAGAAACCGCGGAGAGGCAACAATATAATAATCATTGCTGCCAGTTTGATCCATGGTCACCAAGAAAGAATACGATTGGCCAACATGAATATCCATGTTTGTGTAGTTCTGTTGTACTGTGTATGAACCTTCTGTTTCTACAAGAAGCATGTTATGGTTTTGAATTCTGAAGTTTATACTTGTGGAGATGCCAACGTTGTGTACACGAAAACGGTACGTTTTTCCTGTGACAAGTAAAACAATAATCGCGTGAGACTTTAGCGCAGAAAGAGATGCTGAATAAGAAGATTTTTATGCTTAAAGGACCTCAAGAACATACCTGGTTCAACATTTATCACCTGATATTCAATACCATCCGAACAATGGTACTATCATACCGATAAGGGCCAAGCCCGTTAAACAATATTCCGTCAGGGGATCCAAGCTCAACTCCATTTTCAATATTCTTTCTAAGGTCCTGTTCACAGATTCATATATGCATTTGTTACAAAACTACAGCTATGCAATTTCAACTCACCTAAAATGAGTCGATTCATTAAATGGATTCAAAGTTTCCCAACATGCATTTCTAATGCATATCATCATCATCATCATCATCATCATCATCATAATCATAATCATAATCATAATCATAATCATAATCAGTTAATCCTACCAATAGCAAAGCTAAAATAGGGTCCGAGGAGGGTAAGATGTAGACAGCCTTACCTCTACTCGATAGTGGTTTTGCATCAAGCCTTGGACAAAAGGCACATAACACTTAGCAATAGGGACAAGCCCGATTGGCGCATGTATAGTCTTTTGGCTATCAATGCCACCACATGATGCATCATTAACCGCCCGCCGTTTTTAACGTTATTTTCACGGAAATTAGTAAAATAACATTAAAATTAGTGCAATTTTACTCCCCCCCCCCCTGCTCATACATATATACATTATATGCGCACACCGGAAGCGGGGCTGGCTTTTCTAGTGCATAAAACCTCTTAAATAATTTATCCAACAAATTGGATTATTACTGAAATAATATTGTTATTGTACTCGTGCTTCACGCTTATTATTTATAAAATTTTGGACAGAACTGATATGTACCAAAGATTACCCATTTTAGCCAATTAGCCTGCCCCGCCCTTACAGCCACGTCTGTTGCAAACAGTGAATAAAGATTTGAATTATATTAACCTTATGACTCTTCACAAACCAATCCCCAATATTGAGTGTTATATCTCCATCGGGATTCCCAAACGGTACAGGAATCACATCTCTATTATTGATTATGATTCCTCCATACCCACCTGCAGCTCGTTGGAAGTTCGTTGAAGGAAATAAAAGAAACTGCCGATTTGATCTTTAACTTGAAACGAGTATGTCCAATTCCATCCGGATGGAATTGGACAGTTTGTCCCCAATACACCATCTTGCCATGAATTCTTTCGGTGTTGGATCCCGTTCCTGTAATGCAGATAAAGAAATTTCCCTGAGAACTTAAAACTCTAAAAAAGTACATTGTGAAGTCTAGAAAATGTACCATGTGAGAAGCACGGGCTCGTCAAGATCGTTTTTTACATTGACAACAACATTCCAGTTTGTTGTTGCTTCAAGAATCGGGCCCGGAAAGTGCCCATTTATCGCAATCACCTACAGCAGATTCAAGTTATGACTGTATGAGTTACAAATCTTGAAATTTAGTGGTTTATATTTAAAAAAAAATAAAAAAAAAATAAAAATTCATGTGCATTTTAAGTGAAGTAGCAATAATCAGAATTGAGTCTCTGAAAAAAAAAGTCAAAATAATTAAAATTTTTTATTTTTTAGGGTCAGAAAATTAGAATTTGGAGGACAAAAGGAGCAGCCATTGTAAAACTGACAACACTAGAGGCCGCAATTTCAACACACTTACTTACGAATGGGTTGATTCAGGTTATCTTTGATCTGGAACGGGTCAAAAGCTTGGTTTTAAAAAGCGCGAAGCGCACTAAAGCGACGAGGTCCAAAACCGAGGCGCAAAGCGGTGGGATTTTCGTACGCGAAGCGCAAGACGATTATATAATTTTTTTTATATATGCTATAGGTTTTTAGCATCATTTACCCAAAATATAGATACAAATAAGGTTTATACATGATTTAACAACCCTTTTAGCTACATATATAACAATTTTAAACATAAAAACACCTCCCGTACAAAAAGCGCGCGCCTCAGGGGCTTTTTTGGCAAAAAATCGTGCTTTTCCTGCGCTTCTTGTACAAGGTGCGCCTAGGGTTATATAAGGTGCAGAGCGTGGCGCCTCAGTGCGCTTCGCACTTAATCGCGCTCAAGGCGCGCTTTTTAAAACGTAGGTCGAAAGTCATCCAAAGTGCACTTTTGATGCATAATACCACCAAAATCATAGATTAAATAGACGCATTTGATCATCGGAAGCTAAACTTAAACTTTTCTTTTCGAATAGCAGAAGTTAACATAATAACATCCTTCAAAAATTTGCACCAATGAACCCTATTTCTTCTTAAACAGTTGGCTAATAGCAAATACTCATTTGTCTATAAGCAATTCTAAACTAATAATATATTTTTAATAACTAAACTTTCCCAAAATAAAAAAAATTAAAAAAAAAACTACTTTATTGAATAATAGTTCAATTATAGCTCAAAGCCTCAAACCCTTTATTTCATGCCATCACAATAAAAGCATAATCTTAATAACCAACCATCAAACACAATCTTTTTTCAAACCCCACAATCCTAAACACAACAAAATGCCTATACTCACAACCCTAAAGATCTAAGCAAGAAAAAGATCAAAACTTTAAAAATCAAGAAAACATAAATAAAACCTAACCTGTTGTTTAACACCAAAAGGTGAGGCAGTGATGTAAGAGATGGTCCAATCATAATAGACAAAAGGGTCTTCTGCAAAAGCAAAATTAAAAATACCCACAAAAGAATTCAAGAAAATAATAATAATAATAATAATCCACCATGATCTTGATGGCATTGCATAAACTATAAACTATCAGTAATTATTAAACACTACTGTTAATCAATGTAAATGAGTAAAGGGTTGTTATGGGGATCTGGGAATTGGGTTATGATTGGAGGAAAGTAACATGGAAACTGGAACTTGGAAGCAAGCAGTCTATGTATGTAGAGAAGTGAAAGGTGTGTGTATGGGTTTGTGCACTTTTTGGGGTCCATTGCTGACAAAGTTTGAAAATTTTAGGCAACTTGTGGTTTTTTTTCAATTTTTATTTAGGATTTAATATTATTATTGAGAAAGTTGGGGAATCTTCTGATTGATTTACAGTTTCCATTCCTGTTTTTTTCTTGTTGATTTGAGCTGGATGACAATTTTTTAGCATAAAGTGGCCTTAACAAAAGTAACCCCATTATCAAGAAAATTCTAGTGTTCCAAAAGCATTCCCATAGTTTCTCCGTCCCTATAGAGTCGAGTCACAATTACTCACAACCACATATTAAACCGTACATAGTGATATTAGATTTGGGTGTCGTTGGGAGAAATTCACGCCATTCAACGCCCTCCACACCGCCCCCATGGTGTGGAAGGGGCTCAATTTCGTTTTCCCTTAGAAATTTTCATGGCGTGGTGACAAAATGAAGAGCCAATCAGGAGCCTTCATCCCAAATGGTAATATTTGCAAAAATTGAAAGCCAATCAAAAATTAATACCACTTTTCATTTCAAACCCTTAAAAGACCCCCACATGCCACGTGTCATTGCATACTTTCATGCCCTATTGGGCTTGAAAATTTTCACATATTACTACACATTGTCTTACACTAAAATCATCTCATTTCTCTCTCCTTTTCAATTAAATAATACTTTTTAACGAAAGGCATATGCAAAGAGTTGGTATATAAGTCGTCAAGAGGAATGAGACTAAAGCCCACGCAAAAAAGGGAGTATAAGGGAAACCTAACCTAGTTGACTAGAGATTCCAAGATCTAGGTTCAATAGGCAAACTTAATCATATGACCAAAGGGAGTCACTGTGGGGGGGAGGGGGGCACCCAATACTAAAGGGAGTTTATACTTCCTAGTCCATTCCAATCAGTGATAGTGGTGTTGAGGTTAAGCATATTCAAGTTAATGATTTTAGTAAATCAATATAGCTGTTGCTTCTAATGATTCATCGGAATCACCTATGTTAGAGAGAAGTGGGGTCGCTTTAATGGATTTTTGGGAGGCGCAAATCCTAGAGCTCTCGCAGAATCAGGATAGTGTCTATGACCATAAAAGGACACGACAATGAGGGGTTGGTTAAATCAAGGGGGTGTTGTGTGAAGCGTATTGTTGCTTACACAAACGGGGGTCAGTTCAAAGGCATCAAGTTCTACTGACCGCTAGTAAGCTAAGTATGCTTCACAAAGAAAGGTTCAAAGGCAAAACCTACCTATCCTGCAACACTTAACTGTCGAATTATATCAATGGTACTTATAAGAACAAATCGATCTTCATTCATGTGGGGGATTGTTGGAAATTTAGTGAAAATGCTATTTTCACAAAATATAGGAAAATGATTTTTTTTTCCTAACTTTGGACTTAGACAAAATTACAAAAAACGTCCTTTATGTTTACTCAAAATTGCTTAATGTTTAAAACTTGCAGGATTCATCCTTTAACGAAGTTTTTTTTTTTTTGTAGGAATATCCTTTAACGAAGGTTTTGTTGCAGGGAGCGTCCTTTCTCACTAACGGGGTTAGTTTTTTCTAGTTAACTTCTCCACTAAGGACCATTTTTGCCATTATATGAAACTTCAAACTAGTTTTAGAAATTTATGTAAAAGTCAAAATTTAAAGTCAACACCATTGACAACTTCTTGACCAACTATGCCACCAAACTAGTTTCAGATTTATATCATCCAACTTTCCATCTCCCAAGCTCTCGGTCATGGCAGTAGCAATAGATGTTAGATATTAATATCTTGATTTCACATAGGATCCTAAGTATATTGCTTATCCTAAGTTATATTAGTTATGGCGACCAAAGGCAATCCCCTGTTTTCATTCAGAAAAACGAGGACGAATCAAATGGACCATATACCGAATCATTGGACGTTTATTGGCCAGCCAGGATTAGGATAAGATCAATACACAAGTTTATAAACGTTAATAAGACATAACAAACCGGATTGAAAGATTCCGGCGGGAACATCTACGCCGGCGAGACACCGGAATTCACAGAAGGAACTGAACAAACAAATTAAATTAAATGGTAATTTATCATTCCTACCCTTTACATATTATCATAATCGAATACACTAAACTTAATCCAATTCAAGAAACAAAGGTTAATCGTCATCCACTCATCCCCTGTTTTGTTTTTTCTCTTGTTCGGTATCGTCATCCACAATCAGCTATACGAATATTGATCACCATCCATCAAACTCCTTGATCTCTCAAATACTCAATTCTCCTCATAGTCATCTCCATCTGCTACTCCATGGACTGATTATAATCCAGCCGAATAAACACTGATTATAATTCGGCCCAAAACAAGATAATGAATCCATCGATTCCGAATTGTTTTGATCGAGTTCGACAACATCATCAAGGCCAGTTAATGATGCTCGTGAAGGAAAATTCAAGTGTTAGTGAATCAAATAGTCTTAATCATAGCTCGCCTTCTGCTGACTCGCTTTTTGACCCAATCGTGTCTCCTGAGTTTTCGAATATTAAATTTTTCAAGATTATGATCAACATGGTGGGTTTTGTTCAAACTCTTTGAATGGTTTGGTGAATCAGAATATGCAAAAAGTAGATCAAGCTACTTTGATCATGGAAGGTATGATTAAAGGCAAGACTTTGCCACAAAAGGGAAATCTACTCGAGGTAGTAGTGAGTTCTTGTGGGGTGTAGTTGACGCATGGGGCGGTGTTGAAGTGATCGATGGTGAAGGATTGGCTGGTTAGGAGGTGGGTATAATGAAGATGGGGATAAAGATTAAGGGTGTTGCAGAGATAGGGGTTTCAGATGGGCACTGGGCAGATATATTGTCACACCACGCCAATGGCGGAAACACGTGGCGCAACGCTCGAAGGCATATCAAACTCAAGATTAACACAAACTATAATTAATTAGAAAAGATTAATTTGTTTGGATGTCAAAAACGAGTATCTCGTTACAATGTTGCACAAAGCATTACTTAAAACAATGAACATTAAGTTTCGATGTGGGGGTATTTCCGTTTATGTTCCAACCCTTTGGTAACAATGGATGAAACCCCGACCAGCATCCGACATCCCGAATCCCCACCGCACTAGCCCCATATCTACTCAGCACTTAGTTACCTGAAAGATATGTTTAAAAAGACGTCAATATATAAAATATTAGTGAGTTCACAGGTTTTAGTTTCATAACAACAACATTTTCACAACCATCGACTCGACTCACTTTACCGTATAATTATTTTCCCATTAAATAATTATACTAGGATCTTGTCGATCGATATTTAGTTTCATGACAACATTTTCACAACCATCGACTCGACTCACTTACCGTATAATTATTTCCCCATTTAAATAATTATACTAGGATCTTGTCGATCGATATTTCGTGTTTACAACATGTGCGAAACCTGCACAACTTGTGGCCGTTGTAAGGAGTAGCTAGCTCCTACAAACAATGATGACGAGCAATCCCTTGAGCCCATAACCAAACCAAGACTAATAAATATGCCCCGCAATCACAAGTTGTTTCTCGGCAAATAACAACTTAGTTTAGAATATGTGCACCTCTTGTCTTTACCGGGTTGACGCTATCAACCAGAGGTGGGCCTCGTCAGGCACCAATAGTACTATCCAAATATTCCTTCGTTTCATGCCCCTGAATTAATGGTTACAGCAGCGAGGACTCAACCCCGAGTGGCGAACACAAACTCAAGTACTCATCATGCCACTTATCACGTTTTAACTCTTTGAAAACATTGGTCATGTAAAACATTTGACAAAACATATCTTTCCCCCAAACGAAAACAGTAAAAAGGGGCCGTGAAACTCACCTGATGTACAGCGTACACTCAAATAGCAGAGAATAGCAAGTCCGTGGTCAAGCACCTACGAACGTCCTAGTGCGTGTAAGTCACTAAGTCTATAGCGTGTGCTTTTCCGGCAAGTTGTACACCCAACTCCCAACACCACCATTTAGATATAATTCCCCGTTTAATTAAACATATGTCCTAGGTCCGTTGGTGATGGATTACCATTGTTACAAGTTATATATATTCGCGTTAATATTTCTGTAACTTGTATAATATTATCCTCGACTCGACTTCACTTAACGTATAATTATTTTCCCATTAAATAATTATACTTAAGATCGCATCGTTCGATATAATATTTTTAACGCTCGACACGACTCACTATACCGTATATTTATTTTCCCATTCAAATAAATATACTAAGATCTTGTCGTTCGATAATACGTTTTCTACGCTCGACTCGACTCACCATACCGTATATTTACTTTCCCATTAAGTAAATATACTAGGATCTCGTCGATTCGGTAGTATATTCTTAACGCCCGACTCGACTCACCACACCGTATATTTACTTTCCCATTAAGTAAATACACTAGGATCTCGTCGGTTCGGTATACACATATATATATGTATATTATTTACTCGTCTCGGTTTTCCTTCCCGTATATCTACTTTCCCATTAAGTAGATATACTAGAATTTCGTCGAGCCGAACATATATATATACATATATACTTGTACTTTCATCGTTAAGTCCATACGTTCGTTTAACGTTTTTAATCGTTAGATTATTTACGTTATGTTTTCTCCCACGAATATTTGTCCAACACTTAGGAAAGTGTTATGTAATTTTTCACCCAAGTTATGTATTTTACTCCTTAAAATATATATTTACTTATCTTGCCGCAACGATATTTTTCTCGTTGTCCGCTTTTACGTCATTGTTCATTAACACGTCCAAGTCCGATTTCCTAACTTGTATTGTTTATTTTTCCCAAGTTTTCCTCAATATGTGTTTTATAGAAATATTATTCATATTTCTACTTCCTAACACATGTTACTTGGAAGTTTTATAAACATTTTTGTATTTTTAACACAAAACTTGACAACTTATATACGAAAATGTTCCAACACTTTTATATTCCCATTTATATAAAAGTGTTCATTTCTATATAAGTTCTCCCAAGTTTTAGCTTGTCTAACATTTTTATAAAAAAAACCTTTGTTCTTATATAAATCCATATGTTAGAAAAAGTCCATATTTTTATAAAACTCTATTTTATAAAAATACACTTTTATACAAAATACATGTGTATGTTCACTAGTATTTACCACTTTAACAAGTCTTATATCCTTAAGTTAAGATGATTAAAATCACTTTCAAGTTCATCCAAGTTTCATTAACAAGTGTTACCCAAATCACTATTTTTCTTCAAGTATACATGATCTTAGTAAAAACTATAAGAATACTACACATCCATCACCAATTTTCGGCTCATAACACACACTTGTAACACCATTTTAGTCTTAAAATTCATATGTTTCATCATGAAAAGCTTAATCAAGTTAACCCATTGTACAACTTGCTTCAAGCTAATAAACATGAACTTTTAAAGACAAAAACAAGATCAAGAATACTTACAACTAGCACAAGGCTAGGGAAGCTAAAACCACTTGATTTTGATGGGTTTAAAGAGTGTTCTTCCATAAATGTTAAGCTCCAAATAATAACACTCAAAAAGAGACTTGAAAGTGGTTTGATTTAGCAAGAATTTAGTGTTTGAAGTTATGAAAAATGGATGTGTGTATGCTTCAAAACTCACGGCCATCACAAGAAAAAGAAGAGGAAATCTATGAATGTGAAGTGAAAATGGATGGCATGATATTTATTAAGATCTCCATGGTACATAACATAATATAAAATTGGATACACCATGATCTTATAATCTCACCATATCTTCCAAGCAATCTTCCAAGATTTAAAAAGATACACCACTAGATTTAAACCTCATATAATATAGATTTGCTTGTACTAAGTGATTTTGAGTGATCTTGGTGGATCTTTGAGGGTGTTTGGTGTCGTGAGTTTACAAAGAAATTGGAAGATTTTGTGATCTTGGAAGGACATGAATCATCTTATATATGATCTAGCTTGGATTCACTTTCCTTAACAACAAGGATTCTAGTGTACTTGGATGATCTTTGGTAGATTTGTTTTAGGGGTGTTGGCCGTGGATTCTTGAGCAAAAGAAAGGATTTGTAGAAATCTTAAAAGGACATGCAATCTTTACATAATATCCATACCATACATCCATAATCTTTCATGGATCCTCATAGATTATTAGTACAAAAAAAAAAAAAAAATAAGATTGTGAGTATGGATGGTTAGGACCGGTTCTTGGGTGGGTTTAGTGGGGTCCACAACACAAAATATTTGCCAAATAATATGTTAAGCTTCATGCTTTAACGTTCGGGTGTCGTTCGGTATCTTTCGGACTTTATTCGCGTGTTATTCGGACATTAAAAGTGCCTCTAATAGCCCTTAAACATAGCCTAGTTTAAGTGTTGGTTGATTAGTTAGGCTTTCGTTGGGTGAAATTATAAGTTATAGGTGTACCGGGTGCGGTACGCGCACTTTATTCATTACCGGGAGATTTGTATGTAAAGTTTTCACTTATGGTTTTGGAGTTCCAAAACACATTATATTTTGTGAAAATACCCTTTATTTTATATCCTGGGTGTCCGGATCCTTTCGTTTATTTAATTTTTACCGGGTAATCACCAACGTCCGTACCGGACAAGTTTATTCGCACATGATCCTATCATGCATCGTCATTAAACGTGTGCATTCCTATGCATCTTATGGGGAATTTGCTATTCTCTTACGGCATCAATTAAATTAATCCAATTAATTTAAACATGCACTTAAACCGTTAATTACATATACTAATTACGTACGGAATCACATCGATTTTTGCCGGATGTTACATATATGGAGATTATTATTGTTATTATTATTATTATTATTATTATTATTAGTTTGAAGTTTCATATAATGGCAAAAATGGTCCCTAGAGGAGAAGTTAACTAGAAAAACTATCCCCGTTAGTGAGAAAGGACGTTTCCTGCAACAAAACCTTCGTTAAAGGATGTTCATGCAACACAAACTTCGTTAAGGATGAATCCTGTAAGTTTTAAACATTAAGGATGAAACCTGCAAACTGAGTTTTAATTATATTTTTTTTGGGGTTTATGTTCCATGTTGAGAGAGCTTCGCAATGAACCAAACCGCGTCCAAAACAGAGCTAAGATGAATGAGATATCGATGCTCAAAGATTGGTGAAAAATCTATGAATGCTGAATTTTTTGAACAAAGTGGGTAAGTGAAACTTGTCCCGTATTGGAGGAGTGATGATACCATGAGTGGTATATAAGTGGGAACGCTCCTTCATTATTTTTTCATAGGAGCACACACTATGGAACTCGCGAAGGGTGCAAAGCACCCTAACTCGCACTCGCAAACCCGCGCGCGTGGCTTGGGCGATGGGCGCAATGTGGTGCTTTGAAGACGCACTTTGCACTTCGCACACACGCATTGTAACATCGCAAAATTTTTCCAAATTCTAATACATAAAAGCCCTCACTTTATCATTAATTTTATATATGCCTAAGTTTTTATTTTTCTACCACCCAACTTATATATATATATATATATATATATATAATGATGATAATAATAATAATAATAATAATAATAATCATAATAATAAAACCAACATTTTAAACCTTTAAACAAACCCAACACCACAAACCCAATCACCCAGCCCAAGAGCCCAACCCAAGGAACCGGCCCACCCCTCTAATTCCTTTCCTCCTTTACCCGGTTTCCATACCAGACCCGACTAACACAAGAACCCGACCCGGTAATCAGAAACTCAATTATAGGCGTAAATCTGGAAACCATGTTGACTAATTTAACACATACACAGTCCGACATTATTGCAGCAACGGATTTTCGCTCAAATCATTCCTTAATTGAGTGTTCTAGGCGCGTATTTGACCAACCATGGTCAAATAATTATGACCTTCCAAACTCACGAAAGCCCTATAAATTAAACCTGTCTCTTCAGTCTTAAGGCACCGAGTATCACCCCTCTACCCTCGATTCCTCCAAAAATCACATAGTAATCTTCAACCATTCATGATTTGACTTTTTGGTTGACTAGGCGAATCATCATCAATTTTGGGTTGTAGGTCACGAGCCTTTACTTGTTTTCAATATTAGTTATCACATGATCAATAACCCTATGAATCCAAGGTTATTGATTGATGATTTGATCAATTATTTTGGCTAGGGTTCGAAGCTTTCAATTGGGGAAGATGATAACGTTTCAGACATGTATAAAACCATTTCAGTCACACATTTGAACAACCATCTGATCTATATCAGATGGTTGTGTCTGTTGTTGTTAAAACAAAGCGCACGGGTTCGAGTCCCATAGGCAACGATATTATCCTTTTCTTTTAAAACCTTATAAATCAGTTTTCCTATATACTATATAATTAAATTAAACTAAGATTATTCATTCTCAGGGTCCAGACCAGTTGGTCTGAGCTTGTGATTCAAACACACAAACCGGCCAAGGGCCCGGGTTCGATTCCCAGCATCATCAAAATATTTTTTTTTAAAACATTCAAACCTTATATATATTTACTTGTATTTTAAAACTAGTTTTAAAATACTAAAACAACTTTATAAATTCTACAAAAATTATTTTATGTTATTCTAGTAGTAGAGTTTAACAAACAATTTTTAGTTTTCCAAAAATTATTTATTTAATATATATGATAAATAATTCAAGTTTATTCAATTTTATTTATAAAATTCTATAAAAATATCAAAACGATTATATAAAGTTCCACAAAAATTATTCTGAATTTTTATAACATTAAGCTTTTCTGAAATGATTTTTATTTCTGAAAAATCATTTATTTAATATTTTTAATCAATTTTTGTTAGTTTTAATCATAAATAAATCATAATAAATTCATTTTTCAATATTTTTGCACCAAAATTTTATATAAATTATTTCTGATTATTTGGAACAGAAATACAATTTTTAAATTAATAATTCTGTAAATTTAATATTTTTAAATATTAAAGTTATATTTTGACAATTTGTAATAAATAGATTTAATATTCTATTTTTAAGAAAATAATCTTATAAAATTTATTTTCATACTTAAAACTTTATATTGTGACCATCTTTAATTTAAAAATTTACAAAAAGACTTTTGTTTATTTATTTACCAAATTTCTCTTATTTATTAAAACATTTTATTTATTAATCAAACGAACACTTATCCCCAATTCGAAACCCTAGAAAATATTTGTAGACTAGAAAGACTTAGACATATTTATTACCTTAATTATAGGGTAATACTCGGCATTGTTGGGCAA
The DNA here is from genome assembly GCA_030844895.1 of Ambrosia x helenae. Classification (NCBI taxonomy): domain Eukaryota; kingdom Viridiplantae; phylum Streptophyta; class Magnoliopsida; order Asterales; family Asteraceae; genus Ambrosia; species Ambrosia x helenae. The sequence goes on along the minus strand of CM061229.1, from coordinate 16,629,876 downwards.
CACATATTCTATTTTCATAAGACATAACATTTTGCTAAGGTGAGTTTACATAGCCCCTTTTTCTGTTTTACATTTTGGGGTGAAACATGTTTAAACATTTTATACACTATCATTTACTCATTCTTACATTGTTGAAACTTGTGATTCAATTACACTATCATTTACTCATTCTATCATTTGACTGTAATAAAAAGACACAGTACAATCATTAACATTGATCAAGCCGCCTGCTTAGATTATAGCGCTATAGGTCTGACAAACCCATCCCCCCGCATAAATTCAGGGATGATCGATAACAGTAACAACATTTAACTAACTTGCGAGTTAGTCCTCAGTCGACATAAGGTTTGATTGTACAAAGACGCATTGTTACATGTCGGACTCATACTCTATCATTATACAACTGTGATTGTTGTACAAACTATTGTTATCAACTATACTCAAAAACCTATGTAATCTCACCAACTTTTGTTGACCCAAAAATATTTTCAACTTAACATGTTTCAGGTTCTACTTGTTTGAAGATTTGAGTTAATACTTGAAGATGTGTACATAGCATTATTCATCTTGAAGTACAAGTTCTTGTAGAACAAATGTATGTAATTTATTTAAATCATTTAATGAGATTTATTATTCACCATGAGCTACTGAACAATCATCAATACGTGACATCCCGATGTTTCCGCCATCGGTTGGGGTGTTACACGCATCACCGCGAGCCGCTTGAGAGCTGCCTTAGTATTTTTTAACGCAAGCTTGTGGTTCAGTACGAAGGTAGTGAGGACCAAGTGGCGGATGACATAGCAACGTGTGTGGCGCACGAGGCTTCCAAGTGGGCACGCGGACTAGCGCCATAAAACTATAAAAGACGTGTCACGCAGACCTGCGGGTCTGATCCGCGTCTGACGTAGAATGAGAACTACGTCTTACTAGTCTGGTCCGCCTAGACGTAGAGGTTACTATGGTGTGTGCCTGCGCGCGGGCAAAATGCGCATGCGCGGACACGTCTAGCTCCTCAGCAACAAGAGATCTGTTCAGTGGTGTAACAGTCTGGTCAAACAGTTTCGTTTGAAACTTTAAGAACATAATAAATGCCATTAAAGACGTTAAATGACATTTATTTTTCGTTTTTAACGCTTTCAGAAGCTGTTCCGACTTTATGACCTCTATATAAACCCAGGAGACCCTTGGTTGGCAGACACACCAAAAACTTCACTGAAATCACCATCTCTTCTTTCCAAGCAATCATTTCTTGTTTCAGGTACGATTCGGGTCAAGCGCCAACTCTGGCAGTACTATTACTGTTCCGGCTGTTGTACCATGGGAAATAAAACGAGCTCTCGTTAATAGACTCGGAATTTGTTTTAAGGCCCCGTGTTCAACACGATCCTCGCTTCAAGAATTTTCTGTTTCTACTCCTTTCTTGCCATTTTGTTTCTTTAAGTTGTAATTGTAGTAAATTTATACTTTCGTTTTCATATTTGTTTGTAATAGTTATATAAATGTTGTTTAATTTTATTCTATACACGAGCGGTTCTTACAGATCAATTGTTGGAATAATGTGACTAACACTTTTGAGTTTATCGGTATGACAAGTATGATAGAGAAAAAAGTTTCGAAATACTTTGAGAAAAAAAATGTTGTATTTTTCGGGTATATTGGATCCATGTATGAAAGTTCACAATATCGAATATAGTTGTAGGAGAACTTGTATGTTGAAAAAAATGAGGATTAGAATTTAGAAAGACAAAGAAGTGCAACAAGATGGTTGAGAATGTCAAAAGTGATATATTTGTTCTTTAAGGTATATGAGAGTTTACATCACATGAAGTTAAGCAATATCCCTTAAACAAAAAAATATTTTTGCACAATTACAGTCATGTTAGAAGTTGTTACTTGATAATTTTAAAACTCAAAATGAAAAAAAAAAAAAAATACCATTCTTGGAATTAAAAAAATAGTTAATAAAACGTGTATAATGAAAAAAAATCAATACATGCCCCCAATTGTGAAAGAGTTGATGGGTTGGACTGATCTGGCCCATATATCAGCATTGAACATAGCTACTAGCCCATCGGCCTTTAGCCCATCGGCCTTTAGCTCGCCAATACAAATATACAAAGAAAAAAAAATAGAAAATATTTATTCAAAACATGTGTTTAACCTTGAATTGGAATCTATTTGAATTGGAATCTATATCTATCTATCTATATATATAAAAGAAAACGTATATGCTAACATGGCGTGCAATGGATGCCTCAACCTCCCTTTGAGAGTGTCACGTGGCATCATAATTGAAAAATTTTAGTGTTTTTAAACTATTTCTTTTTTTAATTAAAAACAAAAAAGATAAACATAAAACCCTAAATTAAATTGAGTTATTTTAGGAAAAAAAAATTTAAAATAAATTTAAAATTTCTCTATCTATCTATATATATAAAAGAAAACGTATATGCTAACATGGCGTGCAATGGATGCCTCAACCTCCCTTTGAGAGTGCCACGTGGCATCATAATTGAAAAATTTTAGTGTTTTTAAACTATTTCCTTTTTTAATTAAAAACAAAAAAGATAAACATAAAACCCTAAATTAAATTGAGTTATTTTAGGAAAAAAAAATTTAAAATAAATTTAAAATTTCTCTCTCATGTTTCCTCCCATAATTTTTAAACGTTTATATATTTTATATACGAGATTTTTTAAAGAAAAAAATTACACCAAATTAACGAGCGTTTTATTATCTTTCCAATGAGTACGATAGTCCTATATGAAAAACGGAAAAAATCGACTATTTTTTGTGGGGTTTCGTTCATACAGAAAAAAAACACACAAAGTGTTCATGTTATTCATTAATCATGTTTTTTCTTTTAAACCATGTTCTTATCTACGATGTTGAAAATCAGCCCAATCGCCATGTTATCATTGGAATTTTACTAGGTATACTTCATCAAGAGAAGTTAGGAGAAAGAATTGCGCAACACTGCAACACATGGCGTCACCTTATAGCAAGGTTATTTTTTTTATTTATTTAATTACAAGAGTATTAATTATTACTATTAGTATTAGTATTATTAGAATGGTTATATTTTTCAACCTCGGGACGCTCCCGGAAAGAATTGATAGTTGCTGACGTTCAATGGTGGCCTCAACCATCTCTTGATTATGCCACGTGGCATAATGAGATGCAATGATTACAACTTCCAACTTAAGTGTTTATTTAGTTGATTAAGTTAGGAATTATAAGAGCCATTAGAATGTGAGAAATTAGAGAGATGTGATGAATTTTTTAATAGTTGCAGCCCCATAAGTGATTCTTTAGATGATTACTGATTAGGTTTTAGATTAGGGAATATGAGTTATTACTGATTAGAATACTATGAACATGCAATGATTGAGAGATTTTGTGGTTAGTTGACTTAAGCCATTTGCAATAGGTTATCACGTAAAATTAGATTTTTCAACCCCGGGTCTCTCCCGGGGTAATCAGCTAGTATATATATATATTGCAAAGGGATTAATCCTACATGTCATACTCTTATGCAATTTCTTCTTTGAGAGATGCCACATATGATGTGATGTGGCAACTCTAAACCAATTAAAAAAAAGAAATAAATATGATTTAACTTAATCTATTATAGTCTTTAACCTAATCTATCACATACCTAATCTATTAAATCTAAATATTAAACCTTTATTATTTTATCTCTTGTGTTTCCTCCCATAACTTTTAAACGTTAATATCTTTTATATACGGGATTTTTTAAAGAAAAAAGTTACACCAAATTAACGAGCATTTTATTATCTTTCCAACGATTACCATAGTGCTATATAAAAATCGGAGAAAAAAATGACTATTTTTTGTAACCCGACAGGTATTGTGTCGGGTTTGCCGGTTTGGGATTAGTTTAAAAAAAAATTGTGGGTTTGGGTCGGGTCTGGGATTAGGTGATACCCGACCCGATTACCCGAAACAACATACCCAAATACCCGAACTACATACCCGATCATATACCCATGAATTTTTTAACGCATCACATAACCCTTAGACTAATGTGTTCGATATTTCAATAATTAACTTTTTTTTTTCTTATTTCATGTTAGTTCTTTTTAAAATGATCGATACAAACTTCCGAATTCATTTGTAATGGCACTAGATTCAATACCCCGGCACAGAGATTCGGTTTTTTATATTTGAATATGATAACTTATGGTAGAGATTTGTTTAAAATAATAATAATAATATATTTTATTATTTTATATTAGATATTTCAACCCGGGGCGCTCCCGAGATAAAAACTAGTAATCATATATTTCTAACAATTCTAAACAAGTGTTGAATTACGAGAATTAGTGGAGTTGAAAGCTAACATTTAAATTTGAAGTAAAAGAAAACTTGTCCAATTGTAACATCCGCCCTCTCTCACCACCAATATTGTCCGCTTTGCTCCGATGGGTTGCCCATCCAGAGCTCACGGATTTGTTTTTGGTCGCCCCGGTGAAGACTTCCCAGGAGGTCACCCATCCTGATACTACTCCCACCTGAGCACGCTTAACTGTGGAGTTCTCCTCTCATCCATTAGCATTAAGCCCAAAACGCGTTGGTGATTTAAGAGGCTTTGGATTACTTATGAACCAAGGATCTCTCCTGGCCACGGCCGATGTGGGATTTGCCTAGGGTGTCATACAAAGGTCCATGTTAATCTCCCAGAAATCAGTACTGTTACAATCACCCCCCCCCCCCCTTAGGGACTCATCGTCCTCGATGAGGTTTGCCCCACCATCCCGAACGGCACAAGAGTGGCTCTGATACCATTTGTATTTGGTGATTTAAGAGGCTGTGGATTAGAGGAGAACTCCACAGTTAAGCGTGCTCAGGTGGAAGCAGTATCAGGATGGGTGACCTCTTGGGAAGTTTCCACCTGAGCAACCAAAAACAAATCTGTGAGCTCTGGATGGGCAAAGCGGACAATATTAGTGATGAGAGGGGCGGGGTGTTACACCAATGATCTTTAAGCTAGTATTAGTGAGGCTCAACTGCGTATAAACCATTATTTAGTTAAACTTTTATTAAGAGATAATTGCGAAAAATTACACTTAGATAGCGAGTAAGCGGGCATTAAGTTGCGTCGCCACCTCTTTCTGGACTGCAAACCCTAACCTACTAAAAATGAACTCATGCCCCACCGGAGTCGAGACACTACTATGAATAACCCGTTGGACTATGGTCAGGAAACAGATGGCGTTCGGTGTCAAGGAGCCAAAGGTATCAAATGTTAGGGGGTACAAAAACGTGTTGGTTCTCCTCACAAGCTTTAGCATGCTTCTCAACTTTCTTCGCCTCTGCTTTTCGCACCGCTTGCCCTGCTACAAAACCACTATCTCTCAAACCAACTAGGGGAGATACACCTTTTAGGTTGACACAAGCGTGTTTTCCCTTGGCCTACCCAAAGACAAACAGGTCTGCTGGACGTAGGGTTGATCTACCTTCTGCGGGGTCCGAGAGGAAATTCACAGGAGTCTCCTTCTTGGCTGAGATCCCAGCCTTTCTTAAAATGTCCCAAAGAACATCCCGGACCCGGTCATACCTATATTTGAAACCAGGCAACTCCTTACAGTGAACCGCGTGTTCCCCGTATTTGTCCAAGCATGCCTTATGGCAAATCGGACAGACTTCATCTTCACGGTACATGGGGATCACCAAACGATATTTAAGAATTGCCCTGTATTCAACCCCAGACATGGTTTGGCCCAAACCTTGGATTGGGATAACATTCAGGAAATCTTGGGCATGGGGGCTTTGCGAGCATTCAATAACTGCCTTTTGGCGGGGGGGGGGGGGGGGGGTGCAGACAAATCAAAAGCTTCACCCAGGCTCTGTGCGATTTTGCCAAAAAGGGCATTCGCCAAAGTTTTATGAGGCTTGGGGGGTGTCCTTGTTAGAAAAACCGTCAATATCAAAACCTGGGAGATAGTCATTTATCCTTTCGAGGGCCTGCATGTAGTCCAAGTCCATGTCGACAACCTTGCTATTCCATAAGATGTGGTCTTAGAGATTCCAAGACTGAGCTCACAATGCCATAAAGCATATACCCCAACATCCTTCGCTGAGAGAAGCCCTAATCCTCCCAAACGCACCGGCAAGGACGCGAGTCGCCACTGTAGATCACCAAAGAACGGACCCCCACATACCACTACGTCTTCGATGGCTCCCCGCAGACCCTTGTCAAAACTGTAACAACCCGACCCGGTGGGGCCTGGACGTTACAACAGTTTGGTAACAGACTTGCACAACGGAAGCAACGTTAACAAATGTTTATTTGTTTATACAATTTCTAATTCAAAAATATAAATACATAACTTAAATAAATAGTCTAATAGCTATGCAGGGACGAATCGCGGCGGTCGTCGAAGCAGTTAATGATGTGTAGTCCACTAGCCGATCCGATATCTATCCCGCTTATCTCTAGATGCTCTAACCGCAACACATGTAGCCGAATCTTCTAACAAGATAACCTCTAATCCGCTACTAGCAAGCATATACCTCGCGGTTGCCATCCATCCATTTGCAGTACCTGAACACATGCTTAAAAGAGTTTGGGTCAGCAATTACGCTGGTGAGTCCGTGTAAGTAATAAGTGGATCCAAAACAGTTTTATCAGTTCATAAACAAGTTTATAAGTTCATACAGTTCAATACACGTGATGTACAAGCGACCCCTCAACCCTAACACTAGATCTATCTGCTGCCATTATAGATCTACAAGGCATAATATATGCCGCAACGGTCCGCAGGCCTCAGTGGAGGGTTTCCCGGGCCCAACGTCCCGGTCCACTATGCGTGGGGGTTTCCCCAAGTAGTACTACCCATATATTAAGCGGCTCACCTCTGAGTTAATGAGTGTCAGTGTTATCCGGCAGCTAGTATCTTGTCACATCACAACAGTATGTGTAACACTTTGAAGTTTTTGAATTAATAAAATTTCCACTTTTATTCATTCAAGTCCCATTCACCTTATCTTCCATTTCTATGAAGTTTAGACGTGTCAAAGTTTATTATTTTTACAAACCTTACACGATATATGAATCCTCTTTATTATATATATATATATATATATATATATTTAATAATAATAAATAATGATAATAATAATAATAATAATAATAATAAAAATAAAAATAATAATGATAATAACAAATATGAAATCAGAAATTTACTTTGCATATAAAGCCCACCCTTTTCTTTATTTTTAAAAACAAACTTGCAGCCCAATAGTTGTGGTCCAATGGCCGGCCCACTTGGCTTTCATCTCAACCCCCTAAGCCCAGCCCAGAACCAAAACCCCAAGCCCAGTAAGCTGGCCCAAAACGCTGCTGTCCCTGTTTTCTTTTTTTTTCTTTCTCGCTGCACATACTCGATCCCAAATTCCCTCTTGATTGACCACAAGATTTGATCAAAACAAGGAAACTAGCCTATGATTGAATCGAGTTAATGAAATTACAGATCTTTACGCGTATTGTACACGCTAATCATCGTCAAAGCTTACCAAATATATGAATCTCACGCGTATTATTAACATCACGGTCAACTTTCCCTAAACAATGAATCATGGCTTGAGAGTATAAATTAATACCACCCATACAAGCTAATAGGACCGATAAACAGACCCCTACTCCTAATTGCCGATAAAATTCTCATTATAAACAAAATCTATGGCGTGTTGACTTTTTGGGTTGACTCGTGTTCTTGCTCCAATTCGGCTTGGTAAGAATCAATCCCTTCTGAAATTTTTAATCTTTGATATGTTTCGACCATTAACCCTATGAATCCAGGAGTTTTTGGTTGATGATTTAACGTATTGGAAAGTTAGGGTTCAATGGATACGAATTGGGGAAGATGACCTTCGCAGTCATCATATTTATTTCAAACAAACTGAACATGATCACCAACTGGATTATAGGTCAGCTGGTGACACAATTCGTTATTAAGCAATGAACCGCCCATTGGCAGGGGTTCGAACCTTGTCATGATCTTTTTATCTATTTTTAATTTATGAATCAATCTTTAGAAACATATGTATATAATTAACTGAAACCAAACTAAATCGTTCTCAGGGTCCAGACCAGTTGGTCTGGGCTTGTGATTTAAAACACATGAACTGGCCAAGGGCCCGGGTTCGAACCACGGCATCAACAACATTTTTTTTTTAAAATAAATATATATATATTCCTTTATTTTTTGTTAAAAATTCACTTTTAGATACTTAAATTTTTTTAAAAATTCCACAAAAATTATTTTGTGTTAATCTAGTGAAAAAGTTTAACATACAATTTTTAGTTTTCAAAAATTTATTTATTTAATATATATAATAAATAAATCAAGTTTATTCTATTTTATTTATAAAATTCTATAAAAATATCAAAACTATTTTATAAATCTCTACAAAAATTATTCTGAATTTATATAATGATAAACTTTTCTGAAATGATTTTTAATTCTGAAAAATCATTTATTTAATGTTTTTAATCAATTTTTGTTAGTTTTAATCATAATTAAATCATAATAAATCCAAATTTTAATATTTTTGCACCAAAATTTTATACAAATTATTTCTGATTATTTGGAACAGAAATATGATCTTTAAACTAATAATTCTTTATTTTTAGTATTTTTGAAATATTAAAGTTAAATTTTAACAATTTGTAATAAATAGATTTAATAATCTATTTTAAAGAAAATAATTTTATAAAAATTATTTTTATACTTTAAACACATTACTGTGACCATCCTAAATTTAAATTTCATAAAAAGATTTTTGGTTATTTATTTACTAATATTCTCTCAATTATTAAACATTTTTAATATTAATCAAACGAACATTCATCCCCAATTCGAAGCCCTAGAAATTATACATTTGTAGACTAGATAGACTTAGACATATTTATTACCTTATTATAGGGTGATACTTGACACATTTGGGCAACACACTATTTTTCAAGAGATAACATTTTGCTAAGGTGAGTTTTACATAGCCCCTTTTCTATTTATCACCATTTTTGGGGTGAAACATGTTACAACATCATTTATGCAATTCAATCATCAATGTGTCTATGTGTTTTCTATGTTGCATTATGTCTTGAGCATGATTAGAGTAAGCACCATTCTAGCATAATCATTAACTCCGTACAAGCCGACGGTATACATTGATAGATCTATTGGACTGACAATCCCACCCGGATACGTGCCTCCTACAAAGGTAGCGTGGGTGTTTGTTATCGTATAACATATTTAGGTGAACCATGAGCGTATGGGAGGCACCACATTATAACAGTCACCAGGGTTGGTTATGCACTCGATTTATTTCTAGTATGTTCTCACATATGGACTAGATTGACATGACACATGAATTGCACAACATTTTTATTCAATTGTCAAAAACCTATGTAATTCTCACCAACTTTTGTTGACCCAAAACATTTTCAACTTAACATGTTTCAGGTTCTACTTGCTTGGAGATTTGAATTGATGCTTGAGGATATTTGCATAGTTTCATTAAATTTGATGTACAAGTTCTTAGAATAATTGTATGTAACTTACTTAAATTATTTAATGAAATTTATTATTTACCATGAGCTACTGAACAATCATCAATACGTGGCACCCCGATGTTTCCGCCATCGGTTGGGGTGTTACAGTATGCATTCACCCCAAAACAGTAAAACAGAAAAAAGGGAGTGGTACACGGAACTCACCTTGGCAGCGTATCACATTACGTCACACAGTTTCCCAAGTCGGAAGTCCATCCATCGTTAGCATACAAGGTCCTATTATAATTACAAGCATTAGTGTGTGTAACCGAGTATCACGGTTACACGTGTGGGGGAGCTAGGACCTTTGGTTGTTTAATGTTTATCTTAACTTAATTCTTGTTTTTGTAATCTTGCTCTTTATCTCGAGTCTTACTTGTGTTTACTACTCAAGTTGCAACTATTGACTAAGCATCCCATGTCTATGTTATGGCTTCTATATAGTCTTTCAAGTTCCAAGAGTCGGATCATTAATTATGTGAATGTACGTATGGTTGTCTAAGGCCTCAAGTCCAGATGTCCACTTTATACTCTTGTATCTAATGGCGTAAGTCCATATTAATACATCTTAAGGCTCGGGGTCCTAGTCGTTTGTCTCATATCTTGTCAAATGGTTGAAGTTATGTCTTACGACTTATACTCATGGTCAAATCTATAAATTCAATATCCTAAATGTCCTTCCTATATTCCAATTATTAATCTTCTATTATGGTTGATTACTATATGTCTAAGTCTCTCGTTTCTTGATATTATCATGATTATAATACTCGTCTAATGTCCAAATATCCATGTGTCTAATCCGTATACTATATGTCATTACTAATCCTTATGTCCCAATTATCAATATTACCAAAATGTCTCATGATATGTAAGGTCTACGTAAGTAATATTGTAAGTTCACTTTTTAGTTCACATATAATATATATTACAAATGCGAATCCGTCGTTTAGTCCAAAAGGTCAGGTCGGGTCCAATGTCGAAGTCCCACACGTGCACACATAAGTCTTATAACTACTCTAATCACTAGAAGGGTTCGGTTTCTCATGTTTGTACCTCTCGGCTCCTCAGTTGACTTTTGTTGACTGATGTTGACCGAGTCAACAGTTGACTCAATCTTGCCTTTTCATCTTCCTCTTGTCATCTCTATTCCCATATCATCCTATCAATAATAACCACTACTAAATATCCCTTATCTTGCATAACTAGATCTGAGAACAACCAAGACAATAACGTGACTTACCAAATCAATCGGAACCTTAACACACCACCACCGCCGTCGTCTCTCCTCACCGCCATGTTCCTCCTTCACTTCTTTATTCTAATAATCTCCTTCGTAGTCATCATTCAATTATCTAACAAAGTTCGCATACTAGTCACACTGGTTCTAGGTCCCGGTAAGCATTCTAGTGTGTTCAGGTACTCAAGTCTCGACTTATTTCGTTTCTTACTTTCGTCAGTCTTATATAATTCAAGGCATTCCCTAGCTAGGTAGTCTTAGAGCCTTAAACGCTAAGTTCTCTAAGTTATCCTGGTGTGGTATAGGATATCTGGAGATATCCTATTTTGCCACAACCGTTGCTCTGATACCAACTGTAACAACCCGACCCGGTGGGGCATGGACGTTACGACAGTTTGGTAACAGACTTGCACAACGGAAGCAACGTTAACAAATATTTATTTGTTTATACAATTTCTAATTCAAAAATATAAATACATAACTTAAATAAATAGTCTAATAGCTATGCAGGGAAGAATCGCGGCGGTCGTCGAAGCAGTTAATGATGTGTAGTCCACTAGCCGATCCGATATCTATCCCGCTTCATCCATCATGGCGGGTTGGCAGGTCCGCAAACCAAAAAGCAACTTAGCGACCCCCATACATGATCTGAGCAAGAGGAGTTCACTCTGTGGATCCCTAAGGCAGGGCAAAAGTTTCGTAAAATCAACCGTACGCGAGGCTCTTTGCCCTATCAATTCCCGTATAAAGTAATAGTCCTGACTAACAGCCCCTCAAAGGAGCTTCACCCCCTTTTCTGGCCTGCCAATCCCATTGGGGAAAAGCCCATCCCTAAGTTTCACCCCATTAGAAGACGGCCAAAAAGCCTTAGTTTTCTTAATATTCAGTTGAAGCCCCAGGGATGGCCCCTCCTTCCGGATGATGTCTAAGGCATTCGCAACATCGGTGGCCTCACCAATAATCATCCCGTCATCAAGGTACCACGCATGAAATGGGAGGTTACAATTTCTTACACCTAGAGAACCAAAGGGTGTAGTGCCAAGGCAAAAAGGAGGGGACCTAAAGGGTCCCCCTGCTGAACCCCCGTAGTGGCCCCTAAACAATCATTACCAACATACAACCTAACTGGTTGGGCATATAAGAACTGGACCCACAAATAGAAAGACGGACAATGCTAAAGAACTTCTCGAAGAAGGGCAGAGCGGTCGATCATGTTGAACGTGTTTGAAAAATCTACAGTGAGCATAGCCAAAGAACTGTCTTCATGGAAAGAGTTAAGAAACCTGTTCGCACCGTGGAGCACCTCCTCTGCCACATTAGGAGTTCCCACCCCAAATTGGAAGTCCCCCAGATACTTAGCCATTTTCTCACCAACCTTCCTCATAGCCACTTTAGATACCAGTCTGCGCCAAATGGCCCCTATTGCAATGGGTCGGATCCCGTTTTCAAGTTTTAGAAGAGGGGTAAGGGGCCGAAGCAATAAATTCCGCAAGTACCCTGGGACATAACCCCTAGCCATAAGTTGACGACTTCAGTAATAGCTTAGAGCAAACCCGTGGAGGCCACAGACCCCTCTCCGTTAAGGGCGTCCAATAGATGTTGGGCCCTCAAACCGTCCCTCCCGTAGGAAGTCCCTTTAGGGAAAGATCGAAGGCATCGAAGCACACACTCTTCGTCCACAACGAGCGTGGGCATGATGTCGGAGTTAGAAGGCAAGGACGGAGGAGGCAACACCGGATGTTTATCAATGAAGGCTTTCATGGTAGAATCCCCTAAAGGAGCAACCCCACTAGGAACACAACACCTTGACAGCAGCTATGAAATGACCGTCCCTTACTTTCCGGAGGCACTGTTTGACATTGGGGTTCTTTTCAGTAGGCTCACTCCCCTTGCTTCCTGCTTGATAAAAGAAATTGTTACACCCTCAAATTTCCACTGCGCAATTTATACCGTGAGACGCGTGACACACCAAGATCCCATAGCCATAAGAACGTTTTTTTTATTTAAGTGTTTGTTTTTTTATTTAAGTGTTTGTTTTTTTTTTAATTTTTAGTATACGTTTTTTTAATTTATTTAAGTGTTTGTTTTTTAAATACATTTTTACTTTTAATATTAATATGATAATATTATTTAATTAAAAAAAAGAAATAACATTAAATGATGACGGGCCTCTACACACCCCTAGGAACATCATCCTATTGATGTTTCTACCCCACGCTGACGTGGCAGCTGAGGTGAAGGAGAATCATGGATGATGGGTCTCCTCCACACCATATAGTCTTAAAGTTTTCTTCTTTTTCTACGGATCATTTAAAGAATCCGCCGCTTCCGCCGCCTCCACCGTTTCCACGGTCTTGATGGTGGTGGCTCCGGTGGGGTTGTCTACAATCGTTATTAGTCGCCATGGTTTCATTTCGATCTGCCGCTCCAAAGGCAGCAACGGCGGCATTAAAGGGACATCTCGACTTTAGACTAAACCCCGACCACGTCTAATCGTGAGGAAGACGAGTGAAGGAGTTGGAGCCGGACAATTGTTGCCGTCGCCGACAACAGGCCGGTAGTTGTGGACGTCCCTGAAAACCAAAGGACTCTCATATCTCTCTGTTTTGAAAGGTGTGTAAATGGACAACTGTTGCCGTCACCGACAACAGGCCAGGGGTTGTGGACGTTGCCGAAGAACCATAGGACTCTCATCTCTCTTTGTTTTGAAAGGTGTGTTAATGTGGGACTGCAAGTAGAAAAGGATTTGTCGTCGAGGTGGAATAGACTAAAAATTTACTCACATGGCAAGGATATGGCAAGCATATTATCACATGTGTTACTTTAATTGGATTGTTGCTAGCTTTTGTTCATCGATGTTGTCAACTTCATGCTTTTTTAGTTTCAAAAGAAGGCAACAAGCAGACAATATCCCTTTGGGTAAAACAAGGAGCTAAAATGAAGGTTTTTCTTTGTTGTTTTTTTTTTGTTGGCATCATGCTTTTTGGTTAAAAAATGGTAGCCTAATGTATTACTTTCGTCGGATTGCTCCTTGTTGTCAGTGGCGAAGCTTGACTCGAAGGTTCGGGGGGTCGGAAGTCACTAGTTTCGGGGGGTCGAAAACCAGTTTCGGGGGGTCGAAACCCTATATTTGCAAAATTTTCTATACGAATACTATATAATCGGAACTTCTGTGCGAAAATCCGGGGGGGGGGGGGTCGGCCGCCCCTCCCCGCCCCAACTATCCTGCGCCACTGCTTGCTGTCATATGGTTTCGCCACAACACGCAGGAAAACCACATACGTCAAAACGTGGGTTTTCATATGGTTAATGCGTTACATAACGCTTGGACTAATCCGTTCGATGTTTGCAATGTAAATTACTAGTTGTATACAACAACTATATGAGACATTGGCATCTAAAAATAAAATGAAAATTGCGTTTGGGTTGAAAACATGAAAATCTTTGTTATAAAGTGGTTGTTCATGTTGGTACAAGGGTCAACGTATACACAGTCGCGAAGCTTGAGAAATTAGTCGGTGGGTCAGAAATCACTAGTCACGAGATGGAACCTAATTTTTTTTCTATACTTATGTTTCGGATGATATGTTTGGGTCGTTGATTCGAGTCGGGTCGAGTCAAACATTAAATACAATATTATCAAAGTTTTAAGCATTGTCTAACAAAAAAAATGAACAATGACACTAAAACATTAAAAACGAGACAAAGCGTGGGTACCTGTATGAAGAATTACAGTTCATCCCGTCGACCTTTGATATAAGCTACTCTTACTTTCTCCCTTATATTAACCGGATATTTTCACTTTCCAAGTCGTTTAGCGGGATCTCTTTCTAAACTACTAGCATCCACTTTATTCATGTTTGCTTGTGGATTTTGAAGAATATCATGTCCTTGTTGATTGTTTTGATCCGTTTCATTAATCGGTTCGTCTGTTGAAGCTTTTTGACATTTACTCATATTTTCATTATCTATTCCCTCTACTTGTTCTTCATTCGCTCTTTTGAAAAAATATATTATGGTTTTATTCTTCCCAATATTATAGTCTAATAACTTAAACATTAATCAAGTCATAATTATTTTCAACCCTAATTCTTAAATAATGTGATAACTTGACACAAAAGATTGAATAATAAAAAAAAACACACACACACACACACAACCGTCCAAATAGTACCAACATCAATTATAAGAATATGAAAGCTAAAGAGAAGATGATAGATATAGTTATTTGTAAATATTATATCGGGTTGATTTAATCAAGATTCAACAACACAACAAGATAACAATCTATGAATCTATCAATTATTTACTAACTGCCAAAAATTATATTATTAATAAATTAGTAAAGTAGACGTACCTTGATTCTTTGAATGAAGATGAAAGTATGAAACTATCAACTATGCTCAAGGATTGAGAAGTGAAATCTAGAGACAACACAGGGTTTAGAGTTTTACTTAGGTTAATGGTTTTAATTTGGCTTTTTCTAAAGAAAAAAATGGACAAAATCAAACAATTGGGTTGTACATCTCAAAATAGGCCCAAAAGAAAAAAAAAATAAACAAAGACAAACGATAAACTCGGTAAAACAACCGATATTTGGGAACCTTGTATCGTCGGATATATCGTTAGTTTTGGTTTATATAATATACATATTTTTTTTTTCAAAAAACATGGGAGGTCGAAACTGTATATACCTAAAAAAATTAATACGAATACTATATAATCGAAACTTATACCAATGGGTTGGTGGTCCATTGGCAAAGGCAAAGCTTTTAAAACACCTAGGTTGTGGAAGGTCTTGGGTTCAAATCCCACAGACCACAGGATTTAAAAAAAATTAATCTTTCAAAAAAATATAATCAAAACTTATGAGCGTAAATTCGAGGGAGTCAGCCGCCCCTCCCGCCCTTTAAAACCTACGCCCCTGCTTATATAACCCATGATGTCCTATGAAAACGACGATGAGCCAGCTACGTACGTTTCCTTTAATGTTCCATCAAACATCTAATATGAGAGCATGTTCTACCAGTTTGAATGTTTGATGTCCTAGCTACCGTTCAAAGTATGAGGGAGTACTAAATAATAACATTATTTTGATTTGATTAACTCACTCATAAGTCATCCTATTGTACAGATGGATAATTGTACCATATTATTATATTAGATGATTACTTCGGGAAGGTCTTGAGGTTAAAAAATCTAATATGACTTAATAAAAAATGATAATAGAAGAAAACATACTAAACGTATTGAAAAAATGAATAATTCATTATGTTTTGCGTATTCTCGCTGTTAGAATATTCAAAAGCACAATTCAAGGAGTAATAGGTGGGTCAAATATTGACTCCATAATTTATGTGGTCAAATATTGACTCAATGATTTAGGGTCTTATGCACTAATTCATGTTTCCATGTAAAGGTCCACTAGGTGTCCTTTATATTTGCTGGTTTCTTGTTTGTATAAGATAACTTTTGAATAAATATAATAAAAAACTCTCTGCATACCAAGTCAAGATGGTATCAGAGCATGTTTAATCTTGGGAATTCCGATCAATCCTTAACAAAATGCCCGACACCGAAACCACTATCAATCAAATTCCTGATGAATTAACGATGCAGATTGCTGCACTTCTGAGAAATGGTCTCGGAACACAGCAAACAACTAACTATGAAAATTTATCCTTAGGGATTAAACTCGGTGGTAACAACTATGCCTTATGGGCAACTCTTATGAAGAAAGCCATTGGAGGAAGGGGAAGAAGCTCTCACATTACAGGAGAACCTTCGCCTCCCTAAAAAACAGACACAACTTATTCACGATGGGAATAAGACGATCAGAGTGTCTTTACCTAGATAATCCAAAATCTCGAATCCAACTTGGTGAATAACGTCTCACAGTATCCAACTGCAAAAGCCATGTGGGATGGTTTGGCCACTATGTACGGCTCTGGAACAGACTCGCTGCAAGTGTTTGATCTTCACAAAAAAGCAAATTCTATCAGACAAGTCTGGAAGACTTGTGGAATAAACTACAAAGCATCTGGATGTCTATTGATAGAAGAGACCCAAATCCAATGAAGGACCCAGAAGACATTCAAATCTACAATAAGAAGACTCAAGAACAAAGACTCTACCAGTTACTTAAAGCAGTGGATGACAAAATGGAACCTATCAAAAGAGATATTCTTAAGAAAGATCCTCTTCCAACTGTTGAGATGGCATATGCCACCATACGAAGGGAAGTTGCCAGAGTTAACATTCTAAAATCTGGACCATCTGATAATGATTCGACAAAAATTGGGATGGGTTTGGCTGCCAAAGACCCGTCACAAAGACCAAAGTTTCGCCCCAGAGAAAGAGAAGATAAATCCAAACTTTTTTGCACCCATTGCCATATGAAGACACACGCCAAAGAACAATGTTTTAGACTTGTTGGTTACCCGGAGTGGTGGGGAGACGGTCAGAAGCAAAAGAGCAGCCAGCGTTCGAGGACTGATGGCAAAGGGGCTTCGGCATCAGGTGGTGGAGGAGATCAGATTGGAAAAGGGCAACAAGAAGGCATTGCTGGATTTGGGGAATTGCAGCAACTTTGGATGATAATCTCATAGGTAAAAGGTTTGAGAATTACATCTCAAGCCCCTCTATTATAAACTTTAATTTTTTTCCTCCAAATATTTCGTTCTTTGACAAACTTAACGAAGAAGGAAATGAAAAAAATAAAAAAAACCAAAGCCTGGCATGTTTAGCCCACCCCTCATTCTAGTACTTCAGAAAATTGGATTTTTGATTGTGGGGCTACGGATACCATGTTCTATGATTCCAAAGATTTTTGTAATCTTTCAACCCATCTAAGTCCCATATTGAGACTGCTAGTGGAGAAATTGTTCAAGTCAAAGGGGGAGGATCTATAATGTTTTCAGAGAAAATGAAAATAAACAATTGTTTATACATTCTGTCCCTGTACTCCAAATTATTATCTATCAGCCAAGTTACAAAACAACTTAATTGTGTGGTGCTTACGTATCCAAAATTTTGTATTCTACAGGACATTCGTACGAAGGAGATCGTTGGGCGTGGTACTGAACGAGGAGGTCTCTACTATGTTGATGAGGTAGTTCACAAGGGACATGCCATGCTTGCTCATGGAACAACTGAAAGACAACTTTGGTTATGGCATCGACGTCTTGGTCATCCTTCGTTTGGTTATCTTAAAACTTTATTTCCTAGTCTTTTTTTTAATAACTCCATTCAGGAGAAGTGTGAAACCTGCATTCTTGCAAAAAGTCATAAAGTCTCCTTTAAACAAAGTAATACCAGAGTTGATTCTGTTTTCTCATTAATCCCTTCCGATGTCTGGGGCCCGGCTCCAAATAGCACCAATAGTCGGTTCAAATACTTTGTTCTTTTTGTAGATGACTTTTCACGAATGAATTGGATATACTTCATGAAACATAAATCAGAAGTCCCTGAGATCTTTTTTACGTTTTATAAAATGGTTCAGACTCAATTTGGAAAAAAATACAGATCCTCCGTTCTGATAACGGAGCCGAATTTGTGAACAAAACCATGAATTTTTTTTTCCAAGAAAACAGCCTTATCTATCAAACTACGTGCCCTAATACCCCTCAACAAAACGGTACCGTGGAACGGAAAAATCGTACGTTGCTTGAAAAAACTCGTGCTACTATGATTGAATCTCGAGTATCACAATCTTATTGGCCAGAAGCTCTTGCTACATCGGCATACCTTGTTAACCGTCTCCCAACTCAAATTCTTGGACATAAAATTCCTTTAAATGTTCTAGCCACCCAAGTAAAAATCTCATCCATTATGACCTTACCTCCACATGTTTTCGGCTGCTCGGTGTTCATTCATACCCCCAAAACTAATCGAAACAAACTAAATGCGTGTGCCGAAAAATGTGTCTTTGTTGGGTACGGTGCCCATCAAAAGGGCTATCGTTGCTACAACCCTGTTACTCGTCGAGTTCATGTCACCATGGACTGTGACTTCATAGAATATGACTATTTTTTCGACCACCAATCTAGTGATCATGGGGAGAAAATAGGTGAGTCACTCGATTGATTGCTATATCAAAGTTGTTTTGAAGATGTTCCAATAGAGTCGATAGATGGCGCCACTGAACCCCCTTCTTCCAATATAGAAGAGGATGACGAGTCAGCTCACACAACCAACGATTCTTCTAAGGGCTATGTCCAACAAGAAGTCGAAGAGGTCGAAGCCACAGAGCCAACTTCCAACGAAGCAAACAATGAGGTAAACAATTTACAACAACACAATAGTTCACAAAATACTTCTAATCATGACAGTTCAGGAAGTCCGTCCTTGAAACAACAAAGCACTTATGTCCTTCCTTCAAGAAGAGATAGAAGAGTCCCTCCCAACCGGTACTCACCGGAGCATATTCCTCGTGCCTCCAAATACCCGTTAGAAACTGATAGGGTAAGAGTGGCTAAGATTGCTAAAGCATTCTCAGTTACTATCCTTTCAGAAAAATTCCAAACACAACCCAAGAAGCTAAGAAGACTGCTTAATAGAGATAGGCAATGAATATAGAAATGGAGGCTCTGAAGAAAAATGGCACATGGGAAAAGTGTATGTTACCACGAGGGAAGAAACCAGTTGGTTGCAAATGGGTATTCAACATCAAGTATAAATCTGATGGCACCATCGAGCGATACAAAGCTCGATTGGTCGCCAAAGGGTATACACAAACATATAGCATTGATTACTCTGAGACTTTTTCCCCAGTTGCTAAAATTGACACTATCAGAGTTCTTTTCTCAGTAGCAGCAAACAAAGACTGGCCTTTCCATCAATTTGATGTAAAAAATGCTTTTTCGCATGGAGACTTGAAAGAAGAAGTGTACATGGAAGCCCCTCATGGGTTCTCAGATGATTTTCAAGAGAATGGGGTATGTAAACTAAAACGGGCATTGTATGGGCTCAAACAATCTCCGCATGCGTGGTTCGGAAAGTTTACTATGGCTATGAAATGATATGGGTATAAACAAAGTAATGCCGACCATACCTTGTTCTACAAAAGGAGAGGAAAATTGGTCACATGTCTTATAATATACGTCGATGACATGATAATAACAAGAAGTGACAAAGAAGAAATTAGCTCTCTTCGTAAAAATCTCTTCACTGAATTTGAAATGAAAGACCTTGGGGGACTAAAATATTTCCTAGGGATTGAAGTGCTTAGGTCAAGAGAAGGGATCTTTATCTCTCAACGGAAGTATATATTGGACTTACTTGTTGAAGTGGGCATGGTTGATTGCAAACCTAATGATACTCCTATGGTTATGAATCATAAACTAAAAGTTGTTGAACGAGCCAAACTAGCAAATAAAGAAAGGTACCAAAGGTTAGTGGGAAAATTGATTTACTTGTCTCACACTCGACCCGACATTGCTTATGCAGTGGGAGTCGTAAGTCAATTCATGCACAACCCTCAAGAAGACCATATGGAGGCTGTTATGAAGATTATTCGATACCTAAAAGGCACAATAGGAAAGGTATAGTATTCAAGAAAAATGGCCATCTAGATGCTGAAGTGTTCACATATGCTGATTGGGGAGGGAATCCTAATGACAGAAGATCAACCGCCGGTTACTTTACTCTTCTTAGAGGTAACTTGGTGACTTGGAGGAGTAAGAAGCAGAAGGTAGTGTCATTATCAAGTGCAGAATCGGAGTTTAGGGGTATTGCTAAAGGGATCACTGAGATCCTTTGGTTAAAGAAGATAATGAAAGAAATCGGGTCTCCCCTTAAACGTCCAACTCAGTTAATGTGCGATAATAAAGCTGCTATTAAAATTTCAGAAAACCCGGTGCAGCATGACAGAACAAAGCACGTTGAAATAGATCGTCACATCATAAAAGAAAAAAATTGAAGACGGTACCATCGAACTCCCGTTTGTCAGGTCTGAAGACCATATATAAAATGTATTAATAGCGTCAAAATGAAGCTAAAATGAATTACTAATTAAAACATTGTTGCCACTTACTTAGATATTGCATTTCTATGTTGAAGTAACTTGAAACAACAAAGTCAATGAAAATTTCAAATAATGATTTTCCATATATAAAATGTATTTTATATATCAAGCTATTATAATACGAAAATAGCCAAACATATTTAGTTTTAACTAATCAAATATTTAATTAATGTGGATTAATTTGTTTTATTTTGTTTGTTCAGAACAGTATACGCAATATAGTTTTAAACTTAGAGTGAAAGACCACATATTAAAAAATTGGTTAATTAAAGTTCACGATTTAAATTTAAATTTAATAACATATAAATACGCTATTTAAAAAAATAAATATTTTATAATAATATTTACTTATATTAGCTAATAAACATTTTCAAATCATGTCTACTAATTTATTTCTAATTTTGTATTAAAATATAATCATATTAACTGATTTACAAAAAAACATAGTGTGTGTGTGTGTATATATATAACTGAATTTTGATAATTAAATTAATATCTATAGTTGTAACTAATAAAAACTAAAAAAAATATTAATATTAAATAAAGAAACAAATTAAAATAAATGTATTATTTTAAATAAGAAAATAAGAGGCTTTATGAGAGAGTTCTTAGTATTTCATGTGTTGTCTTTTATTAGTATAGATAGCAATAGATTAATGGTGATTGGTTTACTTTATTTATTTATTTAAAACAATACGAAAGTCTAGCAAAAAAGCTTAACCAATTACATTGTATATTAATTTGCTTATTTGACTTTTGAACTCTTTTAAACATCTAGAATTAGTATGTACTTGCTAAGCATATTTAACATCTAAAACAATGACCAAAATAATAAAAAAAAACTTAATAATCATTTGTCAAACATCATAACAAACATAGTTTTAAACTTAGAATAAAATTTCAAAATTTTATAAATGGATTTATTTAAGGTACATGATTTAAATTTAAAGTTAATAACATATAAATATGTTATATAAAAAGAATCACTAATGTTTAAATAATTCATAATTCGGTTAGTTAATAGATCCTTTTAAAGTATGTCTAATAATTTATTTCTAATTTCGTATTAAAACATAATTATATTAAATACGAAAACATAATATAAATATGTATAATAGAATTTTAGTATTTTTATTAATAACAAAAATCATTAAATCCGTTTTTAATGAATTCTGTTACAACTATGATTATTAATGTATTTATATTATGATTTTGCAAATCAATTAATATAATTACATTTGAATTTATTATATTAATAGTAAAATTAGAGAATTCATGAGGGAGTGTCATGTGTCCCTCATGTGTTTTCTTTTATTAGTATAGGTAGATAGGTAGATTTCACCATTCGACACTCCCATCCCAAACAAACTAGACTTGTGAATGTTGATTTTAAGACCCGAACAAATGTAAAAGATTCGCAATATACGAGCCATCCTTTTAATATTATCTTTATCCCATTCCCCCAAAATAAGCGCAACATTCGCATAAAACGGATGAGATATTATAGGCCCCTCGTTACTAATTTGTAACCCACAAAACTCCTCTTATTTAATGGCTTTATAAAACATACACGATAACGCTTCTATGACAACAAGAAACAGAAAAGGAGATAAAGGATCACCTTGCCTCAACCCCTTCTCGCATTGAAATTCAAAAGTAGGCGACCTGTTAATAAGAACAGAAGACCGCATGGACCTAAGGATCCCATCAATCCACGAGCAGCATGTATCCGGAAACCCCATTGATTTAGAACCGAAATTAAAAACTTCCGGTTGATGTTGTCGTAAGCGTTTTCAAAATCAATCTTCATCAAAAAAAGCTTTTCTACTCTTCTTTTTAAGCCAAGACAATACTTTGTTCACTATAAGAGGACCATCCAAACCGATCACTTTTTTGAGCCGTTAAGTAAGAACCTAAGATATCACTTTGCTTATCAAACCCACCAGAGTGATAGGTCGATTGTCCTTTAAATTCATAGGATTCTTGATTTTGGAATTAAAGTAATAAAAGAAGAACCGTACCCCCTACCGATCTTTCCCGTTGTGTGAAAAGTTGATAAAATTTGAAAGAAATCATCTTCCAATACACCCCAAAATTGGTGAACAAAATGAAAATTAAATCCATTCGGGCCTGGTGCTTTATTCGCCCCACAATCAAAGACCGCTTCCTTGATCTCTTCTCTTGTAAAAGGAGCAATGAGAAAACCACACAAATCTTCCGGTATCTTTTTGAGATTCCCAATTCTAAGTAAAGGTCTACGTTTGACTTTTTCTGAGAAAGGTGATCTAAAAAATTTTAAAACTTCTCTCTTTACACAATTCGGTTCAGAAATCCACATACCGTCCACCATTAAGCCAGGAATAGAGTTTGTCACCTTTCTTCCATTAATTACACCGTTAAAAAAAGCCGTATTATCATCACCAAGAGCCGCCCAACGAATACGAGATTTTTGTCTCACATCCTTATTATACGCCACTTCTAACTCACATATTCAGTTATGACACTCGGCCCATTCCCACTCCTCTTCTTCCGCCAAATCCCTTCGTTCCCCCTTCTTCTCAATGTCCGCTATCTCCTATTTGAGGGTTGTCAGCTCTTCATTCTCTTTACTATCCATAATCGCTTTCCAATGCCTCAGACCATATCTCAATTCTTTCAATTTTTTAGCGAAGACTACATCTGGTGGACCTTCATACATAGACTTTTGAAGAGTATTAGTGACCAAATCAGCACACCCCTCCCTATCAATCCTTAAACGTCAAGAGCACCGACAAACCACCAAGAAATTGAATGCAACCTCCATTTGGATTCAATTCTCGGATCAATTTTCCAATTTTTTTTATCCTATCAACATCCTATACTCTTGCCACCAACGGCCATAACAATCATTGTATCCATTAATCGAATCCGGAATCTCCACAAGAATGTCGTCATTGTTTGCCTGTTTGATCCCCGTTACAGATTCTTTGAACGACATCGGATTACTACCACCATACAACTTCGGCACTGACTTTGCTCTTGGCTCTTCTGTCTTCGTTTTCTGATCAGAGTCGTTATGCTGCGCCTTTGATTTCTGTTCAGTGTCATTATGTTGGTTCTTCCTGTTGTCATAAGGCCATACGTAGTGGCTCGCGAAAAGGGCGTTAAATGCCCAATTTCGCGCCCCTTTCACCCGGCTACACCCCCCTTAGTTAAAGGGGCGCCAACCATTCCCACACCAAATATTTCACGTAGCGTCCTCTTTTGCCCAGCCAATCAGCACCTTCCACTTCATTTTTATTTTTTTTCTTTTTTTTCATTCAAATATAATATTCATTATATATTTAATAGCCAATCAGAAAAATGCCCCTTTCACCCACCAAATTTCACCCACCATTACACCCCTTGCCCATTTCAAGCCCCTTTCACCCACCACGTGGCCCCACATTGCCACGTGTCGAAAAACGCCCCTTTTACCCACCAAATTTCACCCACCATTACACATGGTCTAATACCGATTCGACTCCTCTCTCTCACCAATGAATCTAGCAATAGTAATTTGAACTTTGTAACTACCAATCCATAGATTTTGTAAGGCTTTCTCCATATCTTCCTTATCTTTGACTCCCCTGAAAGTAACGAACCCGAAACGTCGACCTTCTTTATCCCTCTTTCTTGCTATGTATATCTTTGTAATGGTACCGAACTTGATTGACGATTAACTTATCTATACTATATTATAATGCATGGGGTAATGGTAATTTAAGATACCCAAAAGTTAAGAACTTTATTTTCATTAACAACCCTAAAATGAGGGTAAAATCGTCATTCAAACACTTTTACACTTTAACACCTCATCTTAGTTATACTTTAATCACTTAAACTTTACTTAACTTTTACTTATTTAAATTATAGTTACACTTATTTTCTTTGTTTTAAGCAAACTATCCACCATTATTTTTAAATAGTCATATTTTTTCATACGATGCTTTTATAAAAAAAATTACATCATAATAATAAATATTTTATTATCTCTAATTTGAGTATAGTATTGTTAATTTTTTTTAATTTAAAATTTTTTATGTACTACGTGATTAACAATATCTAGGAGTGAGCAATAACTAAACCGTTCACCGAAGCCAAACAAAAAAAGAGACAAAACTGAACCAAAATCAATTGAAAACTGGATTAACCAAAATACGATATGATTTAATTTAAAACCGGTTATCATTTTCTTTTTGTACCCTTAGTTAACCGAAATCAGTCAAACTGAAACGGAACCATTCATATATTCATAATAGCGTGTCAACGCGATGTAGTAGGGAACACACACACTTTTAGTGGTGCATGGTTGGGTTCGGTTCGGTTATTAGCCTCAACCGAAACAAAAATTGACATTATCGGTTTATATCTTATTAACCAACCTATTAAATGGTTTAGTCAATTTGGTTAGATTGTTCGTTTTACTTAATTTTTGTTAATAACCAAAACCAAACTTTAGTTAAAATTTTTGCTTAGAAGTATATGAAATGAACGTATAAACACATTAAATGGATGTACAAAAGATATAAATATCGGCAAAAAAATTTAGCCAAAGTTTGGTTTTTGTTGCTAACCAAAACTAACTAAACCGGACAAAAACCCGGAAATGTAACCATATAAATCGAACCAAATAATTGATTGTTTAATAAGATCAATTAATTGATGACTTTGGTTTAGTTTCGGTTGAGGCTAATAATCGAACTGAACTGAACCATACACACCTTTAAAAGTGTCCGTGTTCCTCGCTACATCGTGCAGACACTCTACTAGTTAGACTGTCCATTGTGGCTAGAAGTGAGTCATGGCTCTATCCTCCCATATTACGCCATGTCAGCGCCCACGTGTCACTGGCTCGCGACCGCAACCTGCTCACTTGATCCCGTTGTGGCTCAAGGTGAGTGATAACTTTATCCAATTATTTTAACATTAATAAAAAGAGCCCAATGTTTGAATTCTCCTCGCGATCAGACGCAAGCTGGGTCACTTGAGCTCGCTCGCGACAGCGTTCACCCAGGTGTGTTGTGGTTCACGCGATCCACGTAGATTGGTTTGTGGCTCGCGGCAGCTCGCTCGCGGGGCAAAACAGACAGTCTTATAGATATGAATAAAAACTATATGTTTAATGAGCTCTGTATGTAGTCTAATTTTCAGGTGTTTTATTTTTATCTATTTTTTTGATTACGCAAATAAATATTTATAAAACTAAGCGCATATAATACGTGTCTTGAAGTTAATCTTAAAAATATTGTGTTGATGCAAAATAGATGTTTATTAATTAATATGTAAAGGACACTTACTTAAAAAAAATAGTTTATCTTAATGGACAAATGACAAGAGAACATCGAACAACTCACACGTGGCTACAGTTCCACCATGGCAAGATGTGGTCCATTGTGTCGAAAGTGATGTACACGTACTTTGTTTATCTACGTGTTCAGACCAAAAAAAAAAAAAAAAAAAAACCCATAAATTATAAATCTGTAATTATGTTCAACCAGACCCCTACCCCCTTCATGCACATGTCCACCGAATGTGCCTCATCGCAGCTGACAAATTTATAAAATAAAAAATATATATTTTACATTCGGTTAATGTTGTCTTGGTTTATTACAACCTGTACGATACTGGTACACTCGTATTCTTGATATAGTAATCAATGTATCTTTTTATATTGGTCGAAAACCATAAGACCGAACATCATCTACGGATATTGTTTCGATGGTATTGGTTCGGTTCATACCAGTACCATATTAACACTTGATATAGCTTACGATACTTTAAAAAAATACTCTGTTACGAATACAACTCTGTTTTTTTTTTCCAGTGAAATTTATATCAGAATGTCAAGAAAGTTAAAAGAATGAATACCGGTACAGTTACCTATTTTATTCAGGCTATATCACATAAAGAAAAAAAATCAATTAAATCTGACAGTTCAATTTGAAAAAAAAAAGTCGAACAAAATTTTTAGCGATACGAAGATAAAAATAAACATTCCACAACGGCATATCATGACTTCTATAAAATAATTAGCATACAATAAATATTTTCGTATTTAAATAATCACGTCGCAACGGTATAATGTTTGTTTACAGTTAAATTAAAATATAGTCAGTTTAAAGTTATTCCAATAATCAAAATGATAATTAAAGGATACTTTTTTTTTTTTTTTTTAACGTCAAAACCCGACATTGAAGGTGACTTGATAAACTAACTCCACTATCAAACACAATATGCACCTTTTATCCACCGTAAATTTATATAGCATTTGAAATTGACATTACTTAGTTTTGTCTATATGATTTGACATTTCACTTCAATTCTGTCTATCTAAGGAGATGTATTTATTATTAAAACCGGGTTCTCATGCTATATTAAGACACGACAATATGTAATGTATCACTATTTTATATTAGACCACATATTTGGGGTAACTTATAGATCTTACTTTCTTACTTTCATTTATTCACGTTATCATTGTCCGGCTACAATTCGGAGGATATTGGTGGAGGGGAAATGAGGGATGACCCGGCCATTGGCTTGGGTTCGAGTCCTGATCCCTACCGGTTTTACCGATTATTTCACTGTCGTGCCTTCGGACGGGTGAGTGGTCGGGTTTTTTCGGAAATTGGTGGCAATTGGTGACCCGGTACTCTCGAGTACCTGATTCGCTAAAAAGATGTCCGAGAGTACTTGGAAATTGATTCGTTGGCCGTTAAAAAAAATAGTCCTGCTACAATATATAGAATACAAACTCCTCATAGTATGGAGATCAAATCTATCCTAAATTAACAATATTCCTTAATAAATATATACACAATTTTTGCTCAATCAAGCATAAATCAATTCCTTGAATTACTCTATTAAATTTAATAATTTTTACCATAAAAAAATATTATTTACAATTTCCACATGGCTGGACATGGTTGGTTATGGATAAGCTACTACACACAGTCCTAGAACCAACAATATACTACTACTAAAATAAACACACCTTTCATTGCATACACACACAAAGAACCCTTTCCATCTTTTATTCTATACCCAATCCCAATCATTGATTTCCTTCACTCTCCTTTCTCCACCTTCTTCTTCTCTTAAACCCCATCAACATGATTCTTCAACAATATCCACCTTCAATCTTCCTTGTCACACTAATAATATTAATATTAACCAACTTCTATGTCACATATTCCCAAGACACACCAACCATATATGATATTCTCAAACTAAATGGCTTACCCATGGGCTTGTTTCCAAAGGGTGTCACCAACTACAGTTTGGATGATAATGGAAGGTTTCAAGTCCACTTGGATAAAGCTTGTAATACCAAGTTTGAAGATGAGTTGCACTATGATCAAAGTGTTTCTGGGAACTTGACTTTTGGTAGAATCAATGAGTTATCAGGGATTTCTGCTAAAGATTTGTTTTTATGGTTCTTGGTTAAGGAAATATGGGTTGATGTACCTAGTTCTGGTTTGATTTATTTTGATGTAGGTGTTGTTTCTAAACAGTTTTCTTTGTCATCTTTTGAAACTCCTAGAGCTTGTGTGGCTTCCTCTGTTCCTAAGGTAAATAAAGTTTTGGAGCTTTGTTATGTTTGACTTTTTTTTGTTCTTGTTCTGTCTGTTCTTGTTCTTGTTTACTTTGACTATTTGTGTTTATGGGTTGAGTTTATTATTTGGATACTGATCTTAAATGTGATTCAATAGTTTGAGATGTATATCACTTTAGTGTAGTTATGTTTGACTTTTTTGTTCATAGAAGATTTGTTGTTGATTTGACTTTATGTTTGTGGGGCTTTATTATTGAGTTCATTAAATTAGATGCTGATCTGAAATGGTTTTAACCAGTTTGAATTGAAGTGAAATGAAATGACTGAAATCTGTTTTATTATTATTTTTGAGTCTACAAATGTTGATTTCTTTGTTTCCTTAAGGATTTAATTCTTTGCAATTTATTTATTTTTTTTGTTTATAGTTTTGGCAATGTATGTATTTATGTATAAACTGGCTATTAGGCGTTTGAATTTTGAATCGATAAAGATGTAATCTTTTTTTTGTTTATGGTGTGTAGATCCTATCAAGAAAGTTGGGGCGCGATGAACCCAATCAACAAGAACTATCGAGGGCGATGTTATGAAAATGGGTACTTAAATATGATTCAAATCAGCACAATTGCTCAAAGCAAGTTATGGGTATTTCCATTTCTTGTGTGTATATGTCTTAAAGGTCATATGTTTCTTAGTTTAGGTGGTTCTATGCTTCATTGCAGGTGTGAATGCTTTACAATTTTCTTTGTGTACTATATGTTCAAAATGTTTGAAATGGAAGAGAAGTGATACAGGAAACACCATGTAGACGCGACTCAAATCACGAGAAGTGTAAGTTATCGTACATGCCAAACCAAGGGGATCATATAGGTTCATTGTCGATTCTTGAAATTCGTTTATTTTATAGTATGGACATAAAACATTTCTAGTTTGGTTTTTATAGTCTTTAAGTATTGTTTATTTTGCTTTCATGACGTTCGTTTATCTATTATTGGATTCGTTCTTTGAAAATTAAACCCTAAACAAGATTGTCTTATGGTTCATCTAAATGTATCCATCTAATTAAGTTTTGTTTTTAGTATGGTTGGTGTGTGTGTGTTTTTCCAAATGCTAAAACAATTTAACCAATGTAGATATTTATATAAAATCATTACAGCATAGAAAGGAAATTCTCTTTTATTGGTAGGGTGTGTTACTGTGTTTAAGGACCCTCTTGTTACTTGTTTAGTTGTTTATTCTCATTGTAGAAATCTTTATGGGGGTTTGATGTTTTTCATGCCTAAAAGTGGCAAAGGGCCTTTTAGGTTAGTTAATAAGATATGATAGAAAGGTAAACGCCCTTTTATGTTGTAATGATTTGTACATTATGTTATAATAAATATTGTTTTCCTTTTTTTAGTTTCACATTTTTTTTTTATGTTAGGAAACTAGAAAATTTTTGAGCCCAACAATGGTCTTGGCCCATATCTATAATACATTATAAAGGAAGAGTTATGTCCACATTGGTAATTTTCATATCCGTCCAACTTAACAAGCAACATGTACAATATATTTAAGCTCATTTCATAAGGGTATTATAGGAATATTGGTGCCAATTAAGACACTTTGAAGGGTAATATAGACATTTCACAATCCTCCTCCTTTACAATAACAAAACAAATTTACATTAGTACCCTTGATTTCCCTACCTTGCCCTCACAATGATCTTTTGCCTTCCCTTTCAATAACTCATCTTTAATTCGTAACCCCCACCCCATTAGTAGTTTATCGGTCTTGTTCTCCAAGAAAATACAGAGCAAACACACAATTAGGGATTTTTTTTTCTTGATCGATTAATTCGATTAACAGCTGATCCCACTACATATCCATGGACTCTTAATTAGCAAAGGTACCCAACTGGATTTAATTAGGTTTCTTCTTTTTGTTTTTATTTTTATTATTTATTTAAGTCATCAGTATTATCTGTTTTCATTGTAGGTTCCTGGCGAACCAAATATTTCATATATTTGTTCAAGATATTATAGGGCTCCTGAATTAATCTTCGGAGCAACGGAATACACCAATGCAATAGATATGTGGTCTACTGGTTGTGTATTGGCAGAGTTACTACTGGGACACGTATGTGACTATTCTATGTTTGGTTCTCTCGTTTTTCAGCGTTTCATCTTGATTTTGTTAAGAATTTATTGAATGTATGACAAGATTGCCGAAACGTTCTGTTTTTGGGCCGTTGCATATATTTTGAGTCAAGAACATTAGATTATAACAAACGATAAAAAAATATTTAAGCTCTTGCTGATTTATACGAGTTATAAACGTTTACAGCCTCTTTTTCCTGGTGAAAGTGGTGTAGATCAGCTGGTAGAGATAATCAAGGTATGCTCGTTTACGATTTTCGCTACTGTAAAATAGCATTTTGATTTTTCTTTTTGACATTTTGTTTGCTTTGTCGTAATTTAGATTTTGGGAACACCAACAAGAGAGGAAATCAAGTGTATGAATCCTCATTACACAGAATTTAAGTTTCCACAGATCAAGGCTCATCCATGGCATAAGGTTGGTTTACGTGTATACTTTTTTAAAACTTACCATCCACATTTAAACCAATGAATTTAATTTTATACATTCCTTTTTCAGATTTTTCAGAAGCAAATGCCACCTGAAGCCGTTGATCTTGTCTCACGCTTACTCCAGTATTCACCGAGGCTGCGATGCAGTGCTGTAAGTGATTCTCGTTACTTGTATCTCATTCCTGTATATAATAGACCGGGTTTTTTTTTTATGAATTGGTGGTGTTTTCTACATTTTTAGCAATCTATATAATCGGAATATAAACTGGGATTTTAATGATTATCGTGTTTTTCAGTTGGAAGCATGTGCCCATCCGTTCTTTGATGATTTAAGGGAACCAAGCACAACCTTACCGAACGGCAAACCCCATCCTCCTTATTTAATTTTTCGCCAGAAGGTACTGCAGTTATTCTTCATCAGTAGCTAATGTGGGGTTTGGATAACATGTAGAAAAATGTAAATTTCAGTATGGGTCGAAACGGGTTAGGTTGCCAGAAACAATTTGTCCGTTTTTTTTATATTTATATTATATATAATTTCCCCAAAATTTATAATATTATTGCAAATTGTGTTTTAACATGCATACTTATTAATTAGTTGTGACCTGTATGAATTTTATGTTCTTGATTTTATTGATTGATGTAATAAAGTTAGAACATGTATCAAGATTATTATGTATTTAGTGAACCTTTATATCCTTTTTTTTTTTTTCTGAAATGTTAAGGATGATAAATCATTATGTTGATCTATTAGGATATATCTTCTTGTAAGTTTTTTTATGGTATGGATTGTGCTTTGTTATAGTTTTGGTAGTGATTTTTGTATTCTTTTGTATGATATGATGATCAAAGATAATGAATCTATCTGTGGTATTTTTTTGGTAGTAATATTTGATATGTTGTTTTTTCTTTTATAATTTGAGTATCAAGTTTATTTTTCCTTTTTTTCTTTTTTTTTAGTGAAGTTTTGATGGGAAATAGAGGGCAGAAAAGAGCGGATTTCCTGCGGATAAAAGAACTTGTAGTTCATTGGAGTTCAAACCAAGTTCATCAGTGTCACCAATCGCAACCACTCCAAGTACCTCCACAAACCAAACCCATGATCATGAAATGGAAACATCTTCATCTGATTCTGGGTCAGGCTCGGCGAATACAGACGAAGATAAAGATTCAGCATACGGGTCGTGTGATTCAGACGAAATGGGCGATACAGAGCATAGGAAAAACAGACACGTGATACTCGAATACCAACGGCAGAGGTTTTCTGCCCATCAAGTGAAGTTCAAGAGGGTGTTAATGGTTTTAAGTGGAGAAAATGAGGAGTCTGCTCAACAAGAGGCTCTTAGCGAGCTTTGTGAAATACTGTCTTTCTGTACCGATAGTTCTTTGTCGAGTTTAATGGCGAATTCATTGAATCATTGTCACCCGTTCTTATAAAGCTTGAAAGCAACCCTGAGATTATGCTTTTATCTATTAGGGCTTTAACTTATTTATGTGACACTCATCCTCGATTCTCGGGTTTTATTGTTAGATATAATGGCATTCCAGTGCTCTGCCACAGATTGTTGTCCATTGATTATGTGGATGCAGCTGAACAGGTAACCGTAAACTCTTAAGGATGATAGGAGGGTGTTTGATTGATGGTATGATTAAATCAAGAAAATCATATCCGCAAAATAGAGGGTTCGAAAAGGGGGGGGGGTGTAGAATTTTGGTTCCCATTTGTTTCTGCTATGAATCCATGCCCATAGTTGCTACCTTATATTTACTGATTCTGATATGCAGCTTTTATGTTTTATGTAATAGTGTTTGCAATCATTAGAGAAAATATCGCGCGAGTAACCGCTTGCTTGTCTGCAATCTTGTGCATTAATGGCTGTTCTTCCTTATATTGATTTCTTTTCTACCAGTATCCAGGTAAAAGATTATAGGAAGTAATAACTGTTTATTTAAAGTTTAATACTCATATTTGTTTAGTCAACTACTCAAGATGCATTAAATTTGCTTTTCTTTTTTTTCATGGAATACAAAAAGAGGGTTGTGCTCTCGACTGTGGTGAAAATATGTGAAAAGCTTCCTTTTAAAGGTTTTTCGCCTTTCATGGATGCAGTTCCAATATTGTGCCAACTTCTTCAGTATGAGGACAATAAGGTCTGTTTTGTTATAAGCTATTATGTTTAATCACATCTTTTAAAAAAAAATATTGACATATTTCTTTTGATGATGATTTTAGCTTGTTGAAATATTAAAAACTAGCAAAAACCTAAACGGGTTGAATAAGTCGAAAGTCACCCGAAGTGTACTGATGTTGCAACAGGAGAGCATTTGCCAGTGATTGGGGTTGCATGCTCAATCTGATTATCTATCAAGGAATGAGTTGTCCTCGTAGCCGTGTCACCCTTCACAAAATTAGTATTCACATTATTATAAAAAACAGGGTGCAAAAAGAAAACTAAGACTTGAGAGGCCATGAAGATGATCTAAGTTAAATGCATATAATAAGTATATATACAATCCTGAAGCAACTCAGTCTTATCTTGCCTGTGCCTTGTGCTCCACACAAAAATTTAGTGAAACACCTAAGGAGCAATGCCAACTTATTTGTTTTAATTTTTTAGTTTAGGCGACTGATTAAGCACCCATAACAAATCCTGCCACCCCTGAATTTTAGCTTTAGAATGCCGTCAATAGTTAAGCAACGAACGACTAGGTACTTGCGGAAGTGGTGGTTAAAGACGATTCACTGGTGGATGATGATGAAAGAGATGGTTTATAATCAGAAGTTGATTTCGTTTTTGAAAAACCACACCAGGGCAGTGAACGATTAGGGTTCACCCAGTTCTGACGAGGTAAGAAATTTTTAATTTTGTAAATTGTTGGAGGATAACTTTGATTTTCATATATGTTTACAATTTAGTCAAAGGAAAAAAAAAAGGAGAATAATCAGTTTACACCATGCATGCCACGTTTTCTATCCGTTCATTTCGCCAAACGCTTTTGCATCTGATATTTCCATGTCATACCAATATCGCCTCCAAATCAAAGTTAGTTTTTCTACAACATTGTGTTTAACATCAACAAACTCTTCAATTGGATTACTTTTTTTTTTATCTTTTTTGTTTAATATTCAGGATCATAATAAACAATGCTCGACAGGTATGTAGTTCTGTAATTCTGTTAGCATATATGTAATTTAATGTTGTTGTGTTAGATAAGTTAATGCACAATTGTATGTATTCAAAAGTGTATGTTTCCTACCGATTGATCTTTGAATCTTTAAATTATAAATGTATGTTACTTGCTATGTTCATGTTTTTAGTTACCATTTTTTAAATGTTATGAGCAATCTTTGTACTGTATAACCACGTATAAATTAAAGGCACTAAAACTTTTGTAATATTGCCATCACTTTGCTGTTTGTGTTTTGAGTTTTAACACCAAGTGAAGTTCTATATAAATATTGATAGTTAATGTGTTGTATATGCTAATATTCTATACCAAACTGCAAATAAAATACCAAATAGTTACCTTCCCTCGTATGCCCTGCTCAATTATTGGTCTTATTGTTGCTTCTTGCAACATGTAGAAGGTTTCATAAGGGTTCTTTTGATTTAAAAAACAAACCGTCACATTAAAAAAAAAAAAAAAAAAAAAAGCAATTGTTGTTTGTGGTTGAACATTGTGATTTGTTTTGTGATCTTGCAGAAGGCGGGAGTTGTTTACGGTAGATGGTTGTTCAACACGTATCGACATTTTGATGAGGAAGTTGGGGCGCTGTAGCAGCGACGACAACTTAAGAAGTTCGGGCCTATAGTTTTCGTGACTTCAGTGAGATTACATATTCAATCAAAGCTACGGTTGCTTTAAGATTCGTATTTGTTTCGAGCCACCTTTAGTTCTTTTGTTTTTTTTTTTTAGGCTTTAGATGTTAGTTGAAGGTTGCGAAACTCATTGATGCACAGAAAGAAACACAATGTAGTGAAATTGTATACTCCGCCACATCGCGCGGGTTTCCCGCCCTCATGGAAATTTCCGTTCGCTTCATACGACACCTTCATCCGCCAATAGTTGATTTGTTTTTATATTTATGTATCATATTTGATTTCTTGCTTTTGCACTACTTTTAAGTTGTATATACTTGCAAGCCTACACTATAATTTAACTTAAAAGTGTTCATAGTTGAACATTGTTGATTGTTTACAGGTTGAAGTGACTGATTTGAACAACAACACATAAACATAATTGGTGCTAAGTAGTAGAGCTCTAATGACGATGGCTTACAAGGGTATGGAACAAAACAAAAGATATGGAAACTTGATTATGTCAAGGTGGAATATAAGAGGTACAAGCTTCGTTTAACCATAGTTAGTATTGACCGACTTAATACTTTTGACCGACATGAGTCGCTTAATTTTGTCGACTTGACTTGGGTTTCAAATCATGATTTACTATGTATTACGCGCACAAAGGTTAATAGCACAAGCTTGAGACGGGTCGTGAACTTATGACACAACTAATATATTACCCGACTTGACTTCAATATTATTTTTGGAGTTAATCTCACATAAGTTGTGACTTTGTTTACCTTTGTTACCAAGAATTATTATTTAAATTGTTATTTTTAGTTTTTAAAACTCTTTTATTTATTCGTAAGCAGCTGTAGAGGAAAAAGGCAAACAAACGTACTGGAGTAGTTGCTTGGTGCTCTTTGATACAATTTTTGTGGTAAACTAAAGCTTCAAAAACGATAATTGAAAGCTTCTTAACAGGTTCGGTTTGTTGTATGTATTTTGATAGTGTATTATGAGGCAACCGTTCTTTTGCTTAGAATTCTGAGAAAACTTTTGATTCAATCTACTTCTTGCTACATGATAATGCTGAATTTAATGTACTAAATGGGTGTAAATTTTGGCATCATTTATTAGATATATTGTCAATTAGTGGTCGATTTGCTTATGCCTTTCAGTTTGCTATATGCTTTGCTATATGCTCTGTTTGCTTTTCATAAATAATAGATCCTATGGTGACCACTTCAAAATCAAATTTCTGCAATTAAAAAAATAATGTTTTTTTCTTTTTCTTTTTTTTGTAGACCACATTGCAAGATTTGCCAGCATTATTGCATACATTGGAAGACAATATGGACGAATGCTACTCAAATTACAAATTGAAGACAGAAAGTGCGTACCCACTCGACTTTACTTATTATACAGCTGACCATATTCACACAACATTATATAACATTACCTACTCGTACAATGAAAATTTTATTGAAATTGCTATACAAAAAGGGGTGGCAAAAAATATTAGCAGCCGACTGATATAAACAACTATACCAGCAATCCAGTGCATTTACATTTAACTGCTAGGCTATATTCCACCACTAGAGGGTAAATTAGTTCACAAAAGGTACGGGCCGGTCAACTTGATTAACGGGTCAAAATATGTACCTTTTATTATTGCACCTTCATAATCCCTCTCTTTCCGTTTCCGTTAATGACTTTCTATTTTTTATTACTGTCTGCAAGCAGGCTTTTTTTCTAGAGGGCTTTTCAAAAATATTTAATGTATTATATTCAATTAGGAAAAATGTTACAATTGCTTCCCAATAGTTTGAATAAAGAAATCCAAAGCAGTTGGTTCCAGATTGTTGTATCCTCTAGCAACCTCATGGCTTTGTGCCACTTTAGTATCACTATCACCATTTTGACTTGAAATTTAGAAGATATGGGTCAAGAAACATTCTCTTTTGTAATTCACTACTCATAATATTTTGGTAAATAATACGTGGTACAACTAATGCTAATGTGTTGTCACAAATCTTTTCGGTATGGAAAATACTATTAATTAAACCGGTAGACAAGGAATGAAGTTGATGGTTTTGGTAGATTCTTTGGCAAACATTCTTCGTCTAAAATGCTGGTGGCGAGGATGATGGAAATATCTCTGTCTAAAATACATTGGAATCTAGGTAAATTGGTTTAAGCTTTTATTCCAAGCATATGCGTTTTTTTTTGTTACATTGAAAGTTCTAATACTCAATAGAGTTTGTATACTTCAACTAACTTGAAAAGTGGAATACACAGGTTACTGTACCATCCATGGCATCAGTTTTTAATGAATATGCATTGAAAAGCCAATATGATACAAGCATTTACATGCAGGTGATTTTAACTTGAGATTTACCTTTTCATCTTTCTTTTTCTTGAAAATAACTTAGTGTTTTTAGTGTACAAAACTGTTTTCAACCTGAGAATAACAGTGTATGATCCAAGTTTTTTGATAACTTTAATATACTTTCCTATTTTTTAGATAAGCTATACCGTAGAATCAAGAACTTTATGACTTTAAACGAGTATAAGGTTGCTTGCGAACCATGGCTACAACTTTACTGAATGGAATAAAATGTTAAAAATCCGAAAAAGTTTTAAGTCCATAATAGGCATCATAATTAAATTTAATATCAGTCGGGACACCCGCCGCAACGCGCGGGCATTCCCACTAGTAGTTTCATAAAGAACGAGGCTTCCCCTTAGTAACTAGTTTATTCTCTAGATGCTCCTCAGGACTCAGGGTAAACAAATCTAATATTAAGTAATAAAATGTGTATACTGTAAAAAGAATTTATCATTTTCGGATTTTTAAAGGATCAACACTCGATAACTCTTAAAACATACTTCTAATTCTACATGTTTACATCTTGCTCAAGTGAAGTCATTGTACAACTTTGTCACTTTCTAAAGACATTTTAAAGTCGTGATGTGAACCCAGAAAAAAAACAACCAAATTGGTGTCAAATGACATGTCATGATGATGATTGATTTAAGAGGCGTGCATGATGGTGTGATTAATTATCACTTATCAGCTAGAGATTTACCTGGTGTTTAAGAATCATGGGCAGGGCCGACCCTGAACATTTAGGTGCCCGGGCCGAGCTGCAAAAATTGTGTGCCTTAGCGTTAGGCCTTAACGAAATAAATAATGTAAGCTATATTTTTTAAGCTATGATTAAAGTAATATCAAATTGTTGGATCAAATTTTATTTCCCACTTAGGTTATAGTCTAACGGTAGAGGGAATAAACCCTCTTGGGGGAGGTTGGGAGTTCGAATCCCACAAATAGTGAAAACATAAATGGGTGAAAGTTTGGTATTTAATTTTTTTTCATAACAAAAATAAAAGTTAAAAAAGAAGTCAAAACCAACGGGTAAAAAGCAAAAACAACTAAGTGTAAGATCTCTTCATTTTATAATTTTCTTCATCCTTTCTAGTCCTACACTCATTAATAAACCTGCATTTTTTTTTCTCAAACCATTTCATTTTCTGCTTTAATTCTTAACCCCTCTCAACATTTCTTTACTTTCTATTTTATATAACTACCTTCACTTTAATTAATACTTGATTAACAATTTTGGGCTCAAACATACAAAAATCCATCGAATTAAGGACGTCACTGTTAAGAAAACTTGGATTGCCGGAGGGTCAATGTGCCTCCAAGAAATTGGGCCCGGACCGGGAGTCCTCCCCGCACCCCTTAAGGGCCGGCCCTGATCATGGGTTATATCTAACCGACTTAGCAACCTTTGTAATCAATGTTCATAGCAACACCAATCAAAACATAAAAAATTAGGTTCTTACCAAACTGACTACATTTGTGAATGTATGTTTTGTTAGCGGGTTCTTACATGAATATATTGTGTTTTTTTACTACATGAACAAAAACGCACTCATATCACGTCTTACTGATATCTTATAGGTAATAGAGTCTCAAAGCAGGGTCCCCCCAATGACAACCATCTTGTCTACTCACTTTTGGTACTAGTACACCTTTGCATGGTTTATATCTTATCTTTATGGCAATTCTTTTTTCCCGTGTTTTGGTGTAATTGGAGAAACTGCATGTGTCATACATATGACAGAGAAAAAGATTTTTGGAGGGAAATCAAAGGGTGTGAAGGCCTCACTTAATATTATGTGGCATACCCTTTTCGTTTATTATATATATAGATATATAGATGAGGTCATCATAACGAAATGTGTCGGGTGGATGGCTGCTAGGGTTGCGTTGTATAGGGTTGGGAGAGTTTTTTAACGACAAATTGGGATCACTGACGGACCATTGGAGTATTGTCGTACCACCACTCCACCAGCGGAACCACCCGATCATATCCATCTTCATCAATTCAGGAGGAAACCCAATAAATCTGGGGACCCTCATGTGAAAATCAAACCCAAGACCAAATGATCCCTAAACCTTATCCCACCCCCAAAATATCACAAGGCCATAATGCCATGGGCAGAGGGGATGGGATGTAACGAAAAAAAAAAAGAGAGATCCATAATTGGCTGATTGTCTGATATCATGTAGGGTTTGTGAAAATTCACAAATGAATTATGTAATACTAGGTTATATCCCGGGAGATTTCGGAAAAAAAAAATATAATATGAATTAATAAAATGGGTGTTATGATGCACTATAGAAATTAATGTACTATAATATGGGAAAACAACAATTTTAGTCATGTGAATAAGAATGAAAATGTATATTTACACGAGGAGTAGAGGCATAAGTAACCATTGCAGGGCGTGATTGAGGCGGTGGTCTTGAAGATGTAGTTTTTTTTAGAAACGACTGGTTTGACCTATTCCGCTTTTAATGAAAACTGAACTCCCATTTAAAGTTTCATTTAGTGTAAAAAAAATCATTAAGAACTTGTGTATCACACCTATTATAACATTTTTTTGTATTTTTATTTATTATTAGGTTAGAAAATTTTATATTACATGAGGTTGGATCAATAAAATATTAAATGGTTTTTAATAAGTGGAAATATAAGAACAATTAGTTAATAAAACAATTATTAAATAAATAAAAGATAAATGTAAAATTATGATTTAATAGTATTATTTTATAGGATGGGGATTTGAGATAATGATAACATTTTATATATTATATAGTAAAGTAATAATAAAGATAAATATAGTAAAGTAATACTCCGTAATAAAGATAAAGATTATAAATTAATAAATATTGGCTTTTTTTTTAACGGCCAACGAATCAATTTCCGAGCACTCTCGGGCACCCTTTTGGCGAATCAGGTACTCGAGAGTACCCGGGCCACCAATTTCCACCAATTCCTGGGAAAACCCTACCACTCACTCGCCCGAAGGCACGACAGTGAAATAATCGGTAAAATCGGTCGGGATCAGGACTCGAACCCAAGCCAATGGCCGGGTCATCCCTCATTTCCCCTCCACCAATGCCCTCTAAATGTAGCTAGTGGAAATTGAACCCAAGCTTCACATAGCAAACTTTAGGCCCTCAATCAACTGGGCTACAAGTGTTGGACTAATAAATATTGGGTTAATTAGGTTAATTATAACCTAAAATTTTGATGAAATTCAAAGGTGGAAATGACCTCATCAAATGACATGTGTTCTCACCTCAATCATTTAATTATGTGTATATAAATATAAATTGATGACTATTTCTAGGTTACATTATTACAATTAGGTTAAATACAATGGAATATAATCAAATGCAATCTCCTATTCACTCAAGAAGAGGTAATATGAAAAGAACCAAATAACTATAGCCCTTGCAACATAAATAATTTATTATTTTGAGTTTTTACGACTAGATTGCCAATACTAAGGCTAGAAACAAGAATGGTTATGATGATGCCTATGTTTTCTATATGAAAAAAAAAAAAAACATGTGCATTCCATGATATAAGATTAGGATCATGTATATACATTCAAAGAAAAATAGGAAGTCGTATATGGGTATCAAGCAGAGTTTGATTGAACTCATTCAAGTGACATTGAAACCGTCTTATCAAACTCTACGATCATAGTTTTTAGGTTTTCTCTTTTTTAGGTATTAGCTTGTAGTTTTTATAATTTTTGTTAGATCATTATGGCTTTTATGTGGTATTGTATCTTTTTATTTTCATTGTGTTATTTTTGTGATTTATTGTGTCTTTTTTTTTCCCAGCATTGTGTTATATTTCTTGGCATTATGTAGTCTGGGGCGGATACACTCACTAACTAGGGTGGGCAGGTGCCCACCGTCCAACCCACGTACAATGCAGGTGTGTATATATTTTTTTCTATTTTTTTCCAGTAAGCAAGATTTTTGTAAAGACTGTTGCAGGTTCTTGTTCAAAAGAAAAGGTGAAGAAGATGACCAAAAAAATTTTATTTGTTTTTTCTTATTTAAAAATGGTAGTTTGTCAAAGTTACGGGTGAGTGGCACTAAGTGACAACTATCTATGTCACTCTTTAAAGGTATTTAATTAATTTAATATAATAAAACTTTTTCTTTTTTATTTACTTTGTTTTTTAGTCCATTACTTGTTCTTTTATAAGTTTATGATATATTATTTTGTATAAATTTTTTATCGTTAAGTATTTATTTTGTTGCTTGTTATTTTATTTAGTTAATGATATATTATTTTTTGTCGCTTAATTTTGATCGTTAAGTAGAAATATTTGTTTGCAGATATATTTTGATAAAATATAGATTACTACATAAGATATGTTAACGCCAACTTAACTAATGTTAAAAAAAATATTAATAAAAGTTGACAACCTCGGTTCTTATATGTAATACACTAATATAAAAAAAAAATACAAAAAGGTAATCAACATACAAGATAAAAAAAAATTAAAAAAAAAACTCCTATTTAGACCCCTCAGTTAATAATTTCTTGTTCAACACTAGTTTATATTACAACTTCATTTGTCTCCAATTATTATTAAGTGGATTAGTATAAATTAGTTTTACCGACCCAGTTTGACCTGACATGTTTTGATTTGTCTTTTTTTTTAACCCGGCCAATTTGTGCCCCCCGTCAATAAAATTTCTGGATCCCCTATAATGTAATATTTGTGATCTATTGTATTTTTTTTTTCTCACCATTCTCATTTATTTTACATTGTGCAAGACAACTTGAACCCGTAATATAATATTATAATATTATAATATCAATAAATTTACATATAAAACAACTAAGAATATATCTCAGGTGCTCGGGAAACAAGTATCCTTAACCTATCACAATTTCTATTTTTTTTTGAACGGCGGATTTAATTAAAACACTAGCAAGATGCTAGATAAAACAACATTATACAAAATCAAAAGCGCACCATCTTGGCCAATCTACATCATACATTTTTGCCTGATTCCTTACCCAATGAAAACTTGAACTCTTAATGTCCGCCAATAGCTTTGCTATGTCCAGTCTTCTATTTGAAAAAACGACTTCGTTACCCAGCTTCCATAGCCACCAACAGGCTATAAGGATAAGCGCGTGGATCGTCTTTCTTTTGACCGCCGATCCAAGAGAGTATTTGTGAAGTTGAAGCAGGTCAATAACAGAGAAAGAAAAGATGGGTGGGATCTTCAGCCATATCGACATCATTTGCCAAACAACGGAACAACTTGGCAAGACGTGAGGATATGCTCTGTGGTTTCTTCCTTGTCACTACAAAATGGGCATAAGAGATTGGGGATGTTAATGTTTCTTTTCGATAGGGCTACCCGTGTCGGTATACGATCCATATTTATTCTCCAACCAAAGATGTTTATCTTTTTTGGGACCCAATTATTCCATTCGAACAGTGGTGAAGGAGCTGTGTTGGAGTGACCCGATAGGAGCTTTCTAACCGACCTTACCGAAAACCTTCCACTATTATCTGCCAGCCACTTCCATCTGTCTTCAATGTCGTCAAGCAGTAAACTGGACAGCAGCACCTGAATACTTTGTAATTCCGAAAGCTCATGAACAGAAGAAGGAGATCGATGTCATTCCCATAACAAAGTCGTTCCAGCAGCTGACGAGCGAACTCTGTCCCGAACCAAGCAGCCTTTGTGTTTATCCAGCGCGAATAAAGCTGGAAATAAATTCTGCAAAGTGTCATTGGTTAACCACAGATCTGTCCAGAACTGAATAGACACACCATTACCGGCTTCCCCTTTAATTAAGTTGCAGCAATAGATGTTACGTTCACGTAGCCCCACCTCTTTTTTAGCAATGTTCGCCCACACCCCCGATAACCCTTTTTTCGATGGAAGAAAGTTGCCAAGTTTCTTGTTGAAATGATTGCAATTGATAACTTTTCTCCATAGTCTCCCATGTTCGGCCTTGTATCTCCAAGCCCATTTAGCTAAGAGACCGGTGTTCATGTCTTTTAAAGCGCCAAAGCCCAGCCCCCCGTTCTCAACTTTGTCAATCACTTTGTCCCATTTAACCCAACTCATTTTGTTTTTCTCAGCAGTCCCACCCTAGAAGAATCTTTTTCTCAGCTTTTCAAGCTTTGAAATGACATTCCCCGGTGCACTATATAGCGAAAAGTAGTACAATGGTAAAGAATCCAGGACCGATTTGATCAGTGTGGACCTTCCCCCAATAGAAAGCGTAGACGCCTTCCATAAAGACAACCTTGCTTCGAAAGTTTCAATGACCGGTGCCCAGTTACTATACTTGTTCAAGTTGCCCCCCACCTTGAGCCCTAAGTAAGTAAACGGAAATGTACCAGCATTGCAATTAATAAGAGCAGCCATAGATTCATTTTCAGCCGAAGAGGACCCTATCCCATAAAAGCATGATTTCCCCAAGTTGATTCTAAGACCCGAGACCAAGTAGAAGCATCTCATGAGTCTATGAATATTCTTAAGATTTTGCTCCGACCAATCACCCAAGATCATAACTGTAACACCCCAACCGATGGCGGAAACATCGAGGTGTCACGTAGTGACGATTGTTCAATAGCTCATGAACTAAAGTGTAAATTTGAATACATTGATTAAATAATTTATTACATTGAAATGAAATATAACGATTCTAACTGTCAACTAAACTGAAAATACAATGAATCAAAAATCTAACTATAAATCCGAAAGCTTAAAAGATGCATCTCAAAACAACCTGAAACATGTACAAAAATGATTTGGTCAATACAAAAATTGTATTGGTGAGCATACCCTGTTTAAATATATATAGTAGAAAAGTGTTTAGCAATTCATGTGCGGTACCATTTGCAATTATGTAATAAGTAATATCCGTTCAAAACCAAACCTGAGAATAATGACTAACACATGACTAACCAACTGAATAATGAATTA
Source organism: Ambrosia x helenae (assembly GCA_030844895.1). NCBI lineage: Eukaryota > Viridiplantae > Streptophyta > Magnoliopsida > Asterales > Asteraceae > Ambrosia > Ambrosia x helenae. The sequence continues at coordinate 16,585,761 of CM061229.1, read as the reverse complement.
ACAAGACAATGACCAAGATTCTCTCAACAGAGTCTCAAGGGGGTATACCATAGTACTATTCATTGAAAAGCTAGGTCGCCCAGCGGTTAATGATTTTGACAAGTCATAGACACACCAATTAACATAAAGCAAACACACATGAGAATTGCATTAAGTATAAGAAATTGAAACTTGATAGTAAGTACATGAGTCACCCCAGAATAGTAAAACATTAAAAAGGCGAAAGATATACTCACAGTTTGCAAAAGCGATCAAAATCCACTTAAGCGGTCGTGAGCTAAGTAATGGGAATTCCGAGGAATTCAACCTATAATGTGTAAGAATACTAATAAGGAAATGTCTAAAAAGTCTAAGGTAACTAGGGTCTAAGGCATTAGGGTTTGCTAAGTCGATTTGGGGAATTAGAGTTTTTATGATAAGTCGCGTTAAAGTAAAAGTTGTATATCACAAATAATATATGAAAGGTTGTAAATGTGGTTTAAATAATATAATTATTACCTATTGAATAAAAATATGTTTGAATAATTAAGACAATTAATTTAGTTAGTTACTTTAACTAAATTAAAATAAATACAATAATCATAAATATATAAATAAATAATTTTGAATTACACAATGATCCAAAAAAAGCTAATAAAGATATTAAACCATATGAGTATTTCTATTTTATAAGAAAAATATTTATAAAATAGATGTTTAAATTGTATAAATAAATAAATGTTTTATTATGTCTAATTAAACGTAAATAAGACTAATAATACCATACGTGATCCAAAAATACTAGTTTTATAGAAAATGGATGATTTTTGATGTAAACAAATTAGAATAATTTTCCCATAATTTATATAAACTTATTTATATTTAAAACTGATTTAACGAGATTAAATTATGTTTTAATGATTAAAATTAGGAAAATCAATAAAAATAATTGTTTTCTGAACCAAATATTTTTATTTCAGTTCATAATAATTAGGAATAGTTTCACAAAAAGTTTGAGATTAAAATCATTAAAAATGAATTTTTAATCAATTAAATATGATTAAAACAAATTAATTCAATAAAAATATAAAAATAAAACATTTTACAAAAAAATAAAAATGTGGTAATTTTCTTTATGGTTTCAAGATGCTACACCTAAATTTTTATAATTTTTGGAGCAAAAAACGAATTTATTATGAATATTCTATATATATATATATATATGTATTATAATTGTGTTTTTAAATAACAAATAAGAATAATTAAATAAACAAATAAATAAAATCTGAAAAAAAATAGTGGAGGTGCCTGGGTTCGAACCCGGCTCCCTACTCCCACATAACACATCACAACCACTACACCACATGATATATTTGTTGATTTCTTTGCAAACTATTAATATTTAACATAATAGTCATACTCATCTTCTTCCCCAATTCAACCTCAAGAACCCTAACCCTAAACCTATAATCAATTACCCCCAATACGAAGAAGATAACCCTCGAACGTATAGGGCTTTTGATTACCACCAAAGATTAAGTGAAACGGCATAAATCAAATGAACTTACATGCTCGTTTGGAGGTCGAAAAAGAAAGAACTAGATATAAAGAACAAGCGCCGATTAAGTCATCTTCTGGATGTAGGGAGATCGAATTTTTAGTGGGTTTTACTCGCAAATGGTTACAGGGAAATAATATAGGTTCAATTTATAACAAACTCGTTCTAAACCGGTTGATTCTTGATTACAAGCGACAGTTATGTTTCAATGTATCATTATAGTCGATTAACCATGTTTAAACGCTGCATAAATGGGTGAAACGGTTCGAATGTGTCATGAGTTACAAATCCCCCATAAAACTGCATTAAAAAAAACGATATTAGAGGTCTTGAATGCTTCGCCGGAAAAAATATTCCGGCGGCCGGAAATCCTATGGCCGGAAAAACGTGGATGGGCAGGAGGGAGGGAAGAAATTTGAAACTTTCATTATTTGGCATAATTGGTCCCTCAACCTTAACTTGGTTAGACATAATAGGTTTTTGATTAAGTTTTTCTTATAAAAAGTTAACTAACTTAACTTAACTTAAAGTTTTAAACTTCATAAAACTTTGGAATTTTTTTTTTATAAAATCTATTCCGAATAGTGTTTCAACACACGTATTTGACTAAAACGACGGTACGATATATAATAAATACAATAGATAATAATTTTTTTTAGTTAGCTCTAAAATTAAATTTGAATACGACGAAACTTACAGGGAATATAACGAAATATTTGAAGGGCTCATATTGTCAATTTAGATAAAAGACGAGGGTGACGGATGTCACAGTCTCCCCTACTTTAGAAAATTTCGTCTCGAAATTTATTTCAAGTGGAGGCTACTATGAAACTAAAAGGCGTTATAAAAGTTAGCTAGGTTTTTAAAAGGAAATTTCATCATTTATGATTCAACAAAATTTAAAATAGTTATCTAATACCCAAGGTAAAAGATGCAAAATCTTTGACAATTAACCCGAGATTAAGAAATTGAGAGTTTAAATGAGAAGAGTTTTGGGAATGTGTAACGGGTGAGGGGCAGAGGTACTAATGAAGCAGTCTCCCCTACTTTAGAAAGGTTTCTAACTGAACTTTATTAAGGTACGTAACAAGATTTCAAATAACAGAGCGTGTAAGGGTGTTTTCTGTGTGGGTGGTCAAGAGAAAGACTCTAGGAAGGCGAATGAAGCTCACGTAAGAACGTTCCTATCGAAAATGCTAGCTATTAGCCCACTGTTCTAATGAAGAGATAAGTATAAAGTAATGGATAGGTTCTTGGTCAGACTCCTAGTCCGCTCCCGCAGTATCGTTTATGCTTATATATAGGGTGTACCGCAGCTGACCCACCACACTCCCGATACTTTGGATTCGTACTAATTGTCTACCAATAGCCTAAGTAGAATCACACACCACCCTCATGTACCTGTAAGCCCATGATTGCGTTCCGGACCGTAATCATCAATTTACCTTACACTAGGGTGTTATGCTTTTCCATAACCCTAACATGAAATAAATGTGTGCAACCAATATGTAACAGTCACTGTAATGAAATAATGTTTACTCATGACATGGTTAGAGGTCCTTCCCTTCCGGGTTTTCCCTTTAACCGTAATGTGAATAACATGTAAGTATAAGACATGGTTAGAGGTTCTTCCCTTTCGGGTTCACCCTTAACCGGTAGCTTCTGTTCACATCGTTGGCTCTAAACACCCATATTGATAAACTCCGAGATTTCCACCGTTCCCCTCGGATTAAAGGAATACTCTAATCCGAGTCGTACGTGGGCACTGGCTTAGATCTCATACGAGTTATCAACTAGTATATTCGTTGGCCATGACGATGGACAATATAATGTAAAGTATAACAGGGTTTTGCTCAAAACAGGAAAGAAAATGTGCATACCAAATATGCGTTCAAGTAAGTATATAAGTATAGCATAAAATTTCGACTGAAAAGATAGTATAACATAAATCGAGTAAATCGCACAATTGCACAAAATGAAAGTAAACGAGTTGAATTAATGCAAATAGGCAATGTGAAATTAATCACAAATGACGTGTTAGAAATAACTATGAATAGAAATGGTGCAAGAGTAAGATAACGAAATAACGTGTATAGCCTACTGGCATGCAAGTTAAAATCTAGTAATTTTACATGTATGTGTTATACTATAAAAGACTTTTAGCAACATCCGGATAAAAGGGTATGTCCATTGTTTAAACCAAAAGTTTTGCAACTGAAAAAGTATAGTTGTAAAAGGTAAATTTTCGCAGTTTACTAGAATTTGTAATATTGTTGAAAGAACAGTAGTGATGCATGAGAATAAATTTTTAGAAATCGAAGTGTGTTTTAGATTCAAAACAGGTTCATTTGCAAAATCTTCGTAAATACACATTTTCATGTGTTTACGAGAAGTCGAGTTTGAAAAATGTTATAAGGCTTATTATTAGTTGCAAATTTCTCTCGAAAATATATATTGGATACGTCATATGAAAACAAAAGATTTACATATAGTCTTTAAAATATGCAATACAAGTTTGTAAAATGCAAAATGAAACCATTTCATGAAGTATGTGTAAATCGAATGTGTTTTTAAAAGACCAAGATTTATAATGACGTGAATGATAAAATTAACGTATGTAATAGATTACCAATACTTAAGAAAATTCATAATTTATCATTTGAGTCTACGAATGATAAACAAAACATAACTATCAATATCATAAAACATTGAGATTGTTTCCATAGAGATTTAAAATAAGCTGCAGAAATAGATCCTTGAGATGTGGATTTCACTCCTAACTCAAAGATGTATTTCAAAGTTGAAAACTATGGTGGAGTGAAACCAGTCACTAAGTTAAGGATATCACTCCCAGCTTAGTGATTAAGTTTCTTTTTTGGAGGAAATACTCTTTGAGGTGTGGATATCACTCCTATCCCAAAGATATATTCCAAAGATATATAGCATATAGAGGAGTGAAACTAATCACCTAGGTATGGATGTCACTCCTAACTTGATGATATCGTTTCGTTTGTGAAATACGAGTGTCTTCTTTGCCAAGCAAAATATCGAAAGAATAACGAGAAATAATCATAACGAAAATATCTTGAAAGAAAATATAAGAATAAGAGAAATATACACGAGAGGACTCGCGAAAGTAAGCTTAGTTATAGACTAGACTAAAAGGCATTCTAATAACCTAATTCCCTATAACCATGGCTCTGATACCAATCTGTAACACCCCAACCGATGGCGGAAACATCGAGGTGTCACGTAGTGACGATTGTTCAATAGCTCATGAACTAAAGTGTAAATTTGAATACATTGATTAAATAATTTATTACATTGAAATGAAATATAACGATTCTAACTGTCAACTAAACTGAAAATACAATGAATCAAAAATCTAACTATAAATCCGAAAGCTTAAAAGATGCATCTCAAACAACCTGAAACATGTACAAAAATGATTTGGTCAATACAAAAATTGTATTGGTGAGCATACCCTGTTTAAATATATATAGTAGAAAAGTGTTTAGCAATTCATGTGCGGTACCATTTGCAATTATGTAATAAGTAATATCCGTTCAAAACCAAACCTAAGAATAATGACTAACACATGACTAACCAACTGAATAATGAATTAACAAGACAATGGACCAAGATTCTCTCAACAGAGTCTCAAGGGGGTATACCATAGTACTATTCATTGAAAAGCTAGGCCGCCCAGCGGTTAATGATTTTGACAAGTCATAGACACACCAATTAACATAAAGCAAACACACATGAGAATTGCATTAAGTATAAGAAATTGAAACTTGATAGTAAGTACATGAGTCACCCCAGAATAGTAAAACATTAAAAAGGGGAAAGATATACTCACAGTTTGCGAAAGCGATCAAAATCCACTTAAGCGGTCGTGAGCTAAGTAATGGGAATTCCGAGGAATTCAACCTATAATGTGTAAGAATACTAATAAGGAAATGTCTAAAAAGTCTAAGGTAACTAGGGTCTAAGGCATTAGGGTTTGCTAAGTCGATTTGGGGAATTAGAGTTTTTATGATAAGTCGCGTTAATGTAAAAGTTGTATATCACAAATAATATATGAAAGGTTGTAAATGTGGTTTAAATAATATAATTATTACCTATTGAATAAAAATATGTTTGAATAATTAAGACAATTAATTTAGTTAGTTACTTTAACTAAATTAAAATAAATACAATAATCATAAATATATAAATAAATAATTTTGAATTACACAATGATCCAACAAAAGCTAATAAAGATATTAAACCATATGAGTATTTCTATTTTATAAAAAAATATTTATAAAATAGATGTTTAAATTGTATAAATAAATAAATGTTTTATTATGTCTAATTAAACGTAAATAAGACTAATAATACCATACGTGATCCAAAAATACTAGTTTTATAGAAAATGGATGATTTTTGATGTAAACAAATTAGAATAATTTTCCCATAATTTATATAAACTTATTTATATTTAAAACTGATTTAACGAGATTAAATTATGTTTTAATGATTAAAATTAGGAAAATCAATAAAAATAATTGTTTTCTGAACCAAATATTTTTATTTCAGTTCATAATAATTAGGAATAGTTTCACAAAAAGTTTGAGATTAAAATCATTAAAAATGAATTTTTAATCAATTAAATATGATTAAAACAAATTAATTCAATAAAAATATAAAAATAAAACATTTTACAAAAAAAAAAATGTGGTAATTTTCTTTATGGTTTCAAGATGCTACACCTAAATTTTTATAATTTTTGGAGCAAAAACGAATTTATTATGAATATTCTAAATATATATATATATTATAATTGTGTTTTTAAATAACAAATAAGAATAATTAAATAAACAAATAAATAAAATCTGAAAAAAATAGTGGAGGTGCCTGGGTTCGAACCCGGCTCCCTACTCCCACATAACACATCACAACCACTACACCACAAGATATATTTGTTGATTTCTTTGCAAACTATTAATATTTAACATAATAGTCATACTCATCTTCTTCCCCAATTCAACCTCAAGAACCCTAACCCTAAACCTATAATCAATTACCCCCAATACGAAGAAGATAACCCTCGAACGTATAGGGCTTTTGATTACCACCAAAGATTAAGTGAAACGGCATAAATCAAATGAACTTACATGCTCGTTTGGAGGTCGAAAAAAAAGAACTAGATATAAAGAACAAGCGCCGATTAAGTCATCTTCTGGATGTAGGGAGATCGAATTTTTAGTGGGTTTTACTCGCAAATGGTTACAGGGAAATAATATAGGTTCAATTTATAACAAACTCGTTCTAAACCGGTTGATTCTTGATTACAAGCGACGGTTATGTTTCAATGTATCATTATAGTCGATTAACCATGTTTAAACGCTGCATAAATGGGTGAAACGGTTCGAATGTGTCATGAGTTACAAATCCCCCATAAAACTGCATTAAAAAAACGATATTAGAGGTCTTGAATGCTTCGCCGGAAAAAATATTCCGGCGGCCGGAAATCCTATGGCCGGAAAAACGTGGATGGGCAGGAGGGAGGGAAGAAATTTGAAACTTTCATTATTTGGCATAATTGGTCCCTCAACCTTAACTTGGTTAGACATAATAGGTTTTTGATTAAGTTTTTCTTATAAAAAGTTAACTAACTTAACTTAACTTAAAGTTTTAAACTTCATAAAACTTTGGAATTTTTTTTTTTATAAAATCTATTCCGAATAGTGTTTCAACACACGTATTTGACTAAAACGACGGTACGATATATAATAAATACAATAGATAATAATTTTTTTTAGTTAGCTCTAAAATTAAATTTGAATACGACGAAACTTACAGGGAATATAACGAAATATTTGAAGGGCTCATATTGTCAATTTAGATAAAAGACGAGGGTGACGGATGTCACAATAACATCATCCGCAAATACAAGATGAGTGATGGAAGGACCCCCATTCGGCAGAGGGATACCTTTGATTGTACCCACAAGCGAGGCGTTGACCAAAAAACTAGATAAGGCTTCCATGGCGAGAATGAAGATAAAGGGGGAAAGCGGGTCACCTTGTCTAACCCCCCTATGGCATTGAAATTCTTTAGTCGGTGATCCGTTGACCAAAACCGAAGACCTTGATGACGTGAAAATACCTTTAATCCAAGTCCTCCATTTTTCCAGGAAGTTCATTTGGAAGAGAATCGAATCAACAAAGGCCCAACTAATAGAGTCGAAAGCTTTTTCAAAATCAATCTTGAATAGGAAGGCCCGAGTTTTTGCACGTTTCACCCAAGAAATGACTTCGTTTGTTATAAGTGGGCCGTCAAGTATATTTCTGTCTTTAAGATAAGCCGATTGTTCTTCCGAGATGATAGAGCCGATCACCGTCTTGAGTCTATTAGCAAGTACCTTAGAGATAACTTTACTAATACACCCAATAAGATTGATTGGTCGAAAATCATTAAGATTAGACGGATCATTGACTTTTGGTATTTATCCACTTAATTAGCACACCCAAAACAATTGGGCGAACTGGATGTGTAGCAAACGTTTGTCAATTGTTTGGTGAGAAATTCATTTATATTCGTTTATTTTTAAATGGATGAACATAAACATAATTTTTTGATCATTAGGTTGAATAAACGAACATGAGCACATGGCTCATTCCTTTATTTATGTTCGTGAATGACTAAAACGGCCGTTCACTTATGTTCAGTGATTTATGTTGTTTGATTAAGTTCTTTCATTAATACATTGATTTACGGTTGTTGGCCCCCATTAAAAATTTTTATAGTTAATGAACTTAAAATATCTTCCTTACATTTTAATATAGTTTTATTATTTTTTTAGGCCAAACACATTGTTATTCATATTTACTTTTAGTTGGTGTTAGCCCATTTATTTTTCGTTCATTTACGTTCCGTTACATTTGTAAACCATTCGGTTATACTATTATCGAACAAACAAATATAAACGAACACTTTCAACAACCCATATTTGCATCATACCAAATGCCCACAAACCCAAACCCACATGAGTCAAAGCTTCGATTGTCAACAATTTCAAAACCCTTGATTTGCATTATACTAAATTCCCACAAACCCAAACCTGAGTCCAAACTTTGGGTTTCACAACTTCATCAAGACGGTTGTGCATCAAGGGGCACAATTTCATCAACAGCCGACGTCGACCACATCATCTGTTTCTACCCCCCCCCCCCCTAGAAAAAAAGGAGCCAAGAGTCGTATCCATATATGGTTGGTAGCCGTACAAGAAGTTCTAGCCTGTGCGTATATTCACGTTTCATGTGACTTGTGTTAAAAGGAATAAGTGTTATTCTTCTTTATTTATTCCTTTTACAATTTTATAACTTTTTATTAAATGATTGTTACTTTGATATGTTGCATAAGGTTTTTTGTAGGTTAAAGTTGTTGCTGTGTAGAAGTCGTGTTGTAGATGCATGATGGTCAAGTTGTAGATGCATGATGTAGCTTTGAGCACAATGTTGCTGAATATTGATGATATGAAGATAATAGCCGGCCCAGTCCACGTTGTGCATTATTGATTATGGCCCAGTTGGTTTTATTCACAAAGGCCCAGTTCGTATATAGTTGGCCTCAGGCCCAGTCCAATGGACGGATTGCCACGTTGGCAATCCGTGTCAAGAAACACAACTCATTCTGAATCGTTGGATCTATTATTTCTGGCCGTTGGATCATTATCAAGAAACACAAATTACCTCAGCTATAAATAGCTGCGGTCTCTCTCACAATAATACCTTTTTGTTGTCATTCGTATTATTTTTCTCTCAGTATTTTTCCTTTTCTCTCTCACATTTGTCTTTAGGGTTTCTGAGTTAGATCAGGATATTCTGATCTGTGAGCTCTGTTTTGTAACTCTGTTAAGGTGAAGTTCTTGTTATAAACTTCATCTTCTTTGTGTGAGTCTGTATTAGGTCGTTAGGGTTTTTCCTTGTATTTTAAGAGTCTGTGTATGTTGATCTGATTTCTTGAGTAATAAAAGTATTTTTATGTTTTGATATCATGTTTTTGACTTGGTATCAGAGCGTTAGGTCTTGATCTGCTCTTGCTTCGTTCTTGGTGTCTTCCGCTGGGTTTTAGGTGTTTGTTCAAGGTGATTGGTATTCTTGTTGATCCTTGTTGAGATCTGAGACGTTTAGACCTATTGTTGGTCTAGGGTTTGATCCAAAGGAAAGCTGTGTAGCCGTGAACATTGGAGGAATCAGATCTATACTCAGGATCTGTGGATTTGTTGGAGTAGCATGTAACATCGCAAAATTTTTCCCCAAATTTTTTTATACATAAAGCCCTCATTATATTTTATCCTTAATTTTATACAAATATGCCTAACACACAACTTATATAAATGTATATATAATAATAATAAAAATAATAATTATAATATTTCATATTTTATTTAATGGTAAAAAATATATATAATTATGTAATAATTGGACACTTACTTGAGCCCAACCAAACCTAACCATAACCTAAGCCCAAACCCAATCAATTCTTGTGTGTGTTTCTGGAGACCAAGAGCTGAGCCCACAGCATGGCCCAAGGCCCATCAGATGTAACACCCCAACCGATGGCAGAAACATCGAGGTGTCACGTAAGAATGAGTATACAGTAGCACATGGTATTCAAGTTTTAATTGAAATTTATTTAAAGTAAAATATCCAAAATTGAGAATACATAACAAGTCTTGAATGGATTTCTAATACATCAAAAAGCCAAACAAAGCATAAACTTCAAATTGTCTCCTCATGCTAACTCTCTAGACTTCAATCATCATTATTTCCTGTTGAGTTGTAAAAATGGGGGGGGGGGTCAACTAGAAGTTGGTGAGAATACATAAGCCATGTCAAGCAAATAGTTTAAGTATAAAAGTTTAGCAATTCATATGTCTATCGTAAGTTTAAGTCTACATGAATAAACATGATATGTTGAATCGACACAATCAAACCTCCGACTATGTCCATCCCGTCATCCACGGTTCACCTTAATAATATGTTGGAACGATAACAATCACCCACACTACCTATGTAGGAGGTACATGTATCCGGGTGGGATTGTCAATCCAATAGATCTATTATTGAGTATCGTCGGCTTGGCCATAGCTAATGATTATGTAATGTTGAAACTCGTTGAAACTGTTGTTGTTGTCTAAATCATGAGGTATTAAAGTTTACAACTAGACATGCATGTAGAATTGCTTAAGTATAATGTTGCAAGTATGAAGAATTGCATAAACATGGTTACGTAAACTCACCTTAGCAAAGTATTAAGTCTCGAGAAATAGAATATGTGTAGCCCCAAAGTTGCCAATTACAAGAGCTTATAATCAAAGCTTCAATTGTAGAAGTAATAGACTATAGAAGAAAGGTATGAGGGAAAGTTTAATCGGATTGAAACAATCGATTTAGAGGTGCAAAGTATAATGGGTCATAGGTGGGTTTTTTATACTAGTTTTGGATTCAATTAGCCATTAAAATTGGTCAACACCATAAAGTAAGGTTTTATGATGAATTGACTATTTGACTAAAACTTTGACTGTTTGACTAAGACTTTGACTAGGACTTTGACTAGAACTTTGATATATATATATAATATATATATATATTAAAATGAATTTATATCTTCCTTGTTTGAGATTATAAATGTAATTGAAAAAATGATTAGCTTTAAATAAGAAATAAAGAAAATCATTAGTTTGAATTAGAAAATAAAAACACCGTCTTATAAAATGACGATTTTATAAATAGAATTAGGATAGGACATATGTCATGATTGAAGATTTTTTTTAACTACAATGATAAAATGAACTTAGAAAAAATAGAGTGCACGGATAAAGATAAGAATACTTAGAAATAAATTAGACTTTATATCATGGATCGGGAAATACTTTAATGCAAAATAAATGGGAAAATTCGTGAGGTTACATCAGACGCGGCCCAACTCCCTTCTCCTCCCCCCCTCGTACCTGTTTAAAATTTTTTTTTGCTGCTGGCCGGACTCGAACCCGAGTCGGACGCATGCAACACATCAGGTTAGACCACTACACCACATACGCGTTTTGTTGCTTAGAACTAGATGCTATTTCTTTTAACACCTCCTAAAAACAACCCAAATCTATTCCTCCTTCTTCCTGATTCGCTGCACGATTCCAACACCCGCTTTGGGTTGACCTTTTCTTAACATGGAAACAAAACAACTTTTGACTCGTGATTTCTTCATCATTATGGTACGGCTAATTACACGCATCATTACCACACCAATAATTATTCAAATCATACCAAAAATCACCCTTCACGCATAATTATAATCAAGAACGGGTCAAACTTTCCATTCACATTACCCGAGCCCTCCCACTATAAATTAAACACTTCACAGCAAGCTTTACTCGCCAATTACTCTTTCTTCATCTCCAATTTCTGATAAAACACCCTTGAAAGCTTCCATTCCTCGCGAGTTTGACTTTTTGTTTGACTGAGCATTATACACGAATTCGTGTTTGTAAGTTCAATCTTTTTGATGGGTTTTGTTATTCGGCATTCACACAACAATAACCCTCTGATTAATTGGGTTATTGTTGTGTGAATCAATCAATTGAAAAAAGCTAGGGTTCGATCATTTATAATTGAGGAAGAACACTTCAGTACATGGTGTTATAATTTAAACAAACAGAAACCAAACACAACCACTGATCTAAATCAAGTGGTTGTGTCTGGTGCCTTTGAACCGGCCCACGCGGGTTCGACCCCCAGCATCACCAATGTATTTTTTTTTAAAACAATCAAGCTTTATATATATATATAATTACTTATATTTTAAAATTCATTTTCAAATACTAAAACTCTTTTATAAATTCTACAAAAATTATTTTATGTTAATCTAGTGAAAAAGTTTAACATACAATTTTTAGTTTTCAAAAATTTATTTATTTAATATATTTAATAAATAATTCAAGTTTATTCCATTTTATTTATAAAATTCTATAAAAATATAAAAACAATTTTATAAATTTCCACAAAAATTATTCTGAGTTTTTATAACAATAAACTTTTCTGAAATGATTTTTATTTCTGAAAAATCATTTATTTAATATTTTTAATCAATTTTTGTTAGTTTTAATCATAAATAAATCATAATAAATTCATTTTTCAATATTTTTGCACCAAAATTTTATATAAATTATTTCTATTCATTTGGAACAGAAATACAATTTTTAATTTAATAATTCTTTAACTTTTGTATTTTTGAATATTAAAGTTATATTTTGACAATTTGAAATAAATAGATTTAATATTCTATTTTTAAGAAAATAATTTTATAAAAATTATTTTCATACTTAAAATTTTTATTGTGACCATCTTTAATTTAAAATTTACAAAAAGACTTTTGTTTATTTATTTATCAAATTTCTCTCATTTATCAAACATTTTATTTATTAATCAAACGAGCACTTATCCCCAATTCGAAACCCTAGAATATATTTGTAGACTAGAAAGACTTAGACATATTTATTACCTTAATTATAGGGTAATAATTGGCATTGTTGGGCAACACAATATTCTATTTTTTCACGAGACATAACATTTTGCTAAGGTGAGTTTTACATAGCCCCTTTTCTATTTATCACCATTTTTGGGGTGAAACATGTTACAACATTCTATATGCAATTCAATCATAAAGTGTCTATGTGTTTTTCTATGTTGCATTATGTCTTAAACATGACTAGGGTAAGCACAATTCTAGCATAATCATTAACATTGATCAGCCGACGGTATACAATGATAGATCTATTGGACTGACAATCCCACCCGGATACGTGCCTCCTACAAAGGTAGCGTGGGTGATTGTTATCGCATAACATAATCGAGTGAACCATGAGCGTATGGGATGTACCACAATATAACAGTCACAAGGGTTGATTATGCACTCGATTTACTTCTAGTATGTTTTCACATATGGACTAGACTTGCCATGACACTTGAATTGTACAAGTTTTATTCGATTATCAAAACCTATGTAACTCTCACCAACTTTTGTTGACCCAAAAATATTTTCAAAATTAACATGTTTCAGGTAACAATGAAACTAAGGCTTGAGTATGCATGAGGATTTATCATGAAGTTTATGTTTGAAGTTATTTGAAGTTGTTGATTTATTTGTTATCATGTATTGGATTTCTAGACATCACTTATTTTGGATATTTATGTTATGAATAAATTATTTAAAGTTTAATTTATACCATGTGCTACTGAAACAATCATCAATACGTGACATCCCGATGTTTCCGCCATCGGTTGGGGTGTTACATAGCATATTTTCTTGCTCTCTGGTATTATAACCCTAAGTGAAGGTTATAATACTACGAGTTTAGGCGAACCCTAACTTAGGAACCCCCCTCGGTGAGATCTTTTCAGTTTCTCGGCTTATTGTTTTTTGTAGAGTTGTCCTAAGGAGTTGATTGTACAGAACTTGTGTTCTGTTTAGCTTTAGGATTGGTCTAGGTCGTTTAGGTGTCTCCTGTACTAGGACCTGCGCTGGCACCTATTGAGTGATGAACCAGTGATCGGGATCACCAGAACAGCTTCGCCTTGTGTGTGTAGATCTGTGTGTAGATTTGTGTTTTTTGTTTGAATTGTGTGGTTTGCTTTGTGTGTTATTACTTGTATTCTTGCTGTTAATTGAAAATGGTTGATAGTGATACTGAGAATACTGGTGGTCATGAGTTAGGCTCTGGACCATCAGATGCTCTTGTTACTTTGGTTAATAGGCTTGATGCTAGTGATCCACTGTATCTACATGCTAGTGACTCTGCGAATTTGACTATTGTTAATATAAAACTTAAAGGAACCGAGAATTATATTGTGTGGGCTAATGCTATGATATTAGGTCTACAAGTTAAAAATAAATTGGGTTTTATTAATGGTGATTGTATTAAACCTGTTAATGATTCTGTGTTAGCTAGGCAGTGGGACAGATGTAATTCTATTGTGTTAACCTGGATTCTAAACTCTATATCTGAGGAACTGTATCTAGGGCAGGTGTATTCTAAGTTAGCATCTGATGTATGGAAAGACTTAAAAGAAACATATAATAAAGTAGATGGTTCTGTGGTGTTTGATCTATATCAAAAAATTAATTCATTTAGTCAAAATGGAATGTCTGTCTCTGATTACTATCATAAATTGAATATAATGGGGAAACAACTTGATCAAATATTACAACTTCCTGCTTGTGTATGTGATGCATCTAAGGAATTTAATAACTATAATCACATGATTAAGTTGATGCAATTCTTAATGGGTCTTGATAATGTCTATCAGAATGTTAGGACTGCTCTGTTAATTAGAACTGAACTTCCTTCTGTTAAGGAAGCTTTTGCTGTGGTTTCTCGTGAAGAGTCACATAGGAATTCTGTTGGTTTAACTAAAACTGGTCAGTCAGTCAGTTTTGCTGCAAATAGGGTTAATGGAGATCTGGTTAATAACCTTAGTACTTCAAACAATACAACAAATTTTTTTCAAAAGGAGTTAACCAGAACCTTAAATGTACCTATTGCAACAAAACTGGACATTTAGTAGAAAAATGTTTTGAATTAATTGGTTATCCCTCATGGGCTAAGCCTAGAGGTAATCAGTCTAAAAGAAATATAGTTAGTAATAACTGCTCTGCTGATACTACTAATGTTTCTACTACTACTCTGACTAGTGATCAAGTTAGTAGGTTGTTGAGTTTATTGAATGCTAAAGAAGGTGATAGTGTTCCTGTCTACAATCTAGCTGGTAACATTTTTTGTGCTTCTGTGTCTAGTACTAGTATCTATTGTTTTGCTAGTATAGGTGGGGAGTTAATTGGTATTGGGTGGATAATAGATTCAGGTGCAAATGAGCATATGGTTAATAATGAAAAAGGATTGTTTGATTATGTTGATGTTTCAGATTTAAACATAAGAGTTAGACATCCTAATGGCACATTTGCATTAGTAACTAAAATTGGAAAATTAAAATTGTCTGAAAAAGTTATTTTACAGGATGTGTTACTTGTACCTGAATACTCAATTAATTTGTTATCTGTTCATAAACTTGCTAGAGATAATAAGTTGTTTATTGGTTTTGATGAACATAAATGTTATCTTCAGGACTTAACAACAAAGAAAGTCCTGGTGACTGGTGAACAATCTGATGGTTTGTATTTTTGTGGCAACACTTCTGTGAATTCCAAGGTGTGTTGTAGTAGTGTTAGTGTGTTTAATATGTGGCATAGTAGATTAGGACATCCATCTGACCATGTTCTAAAACTTTTAAAACCTGAATTAAAAAGTGCATTAGATAATAATCATGATCCTTGTGAGGTCTGTCATAAAGCCAAACAACATAGGGAACCATTTCCTCTCAGTGAACACAAATCAACTGAGTTAGGTCAATTGGTGCACCTTGATGTTTGGGGGCCATATAGAGTGGCAGATAGAGATGGTTTTAAATATTTTTTAACCATTGTAGATGACTATTCTAGGGCTGTATGGATTAGTCTAATGAAACATAAAACTGAGGTGTTTTCTAATGTTCAAGAGTTTTCAAATTTGCTAGAAAACCAGTTTAAAAGAAGGGTAAAAATGTTTAGAAGTGACAATGGTCTGGAGTTTGTCAATAGTCAGATGAGTAATTTCTGTAAAGATAAAGGAATCATTCATCAGACTACTTGTGCATATACTCCTCAGCAAAATGGAATTGCTGAGAGGAAACACAGGCACTTATTAAATGTGGCTAGGTCTTTATTGTTTCAAAGTAATATACCTGTTAGATTCTGGACTGATTGTGTACTTATTGCTTGTTATCTTATTAATAGGACTCCATCATCTGTGCTTGCTGGAAAAACTCCTTATGAGTTAATATATGGTTTTAGTCCCTTTCTTAATCACCTGAAAGTGTTTGGATGTCTGTGTTTTGCAACAGTTTTAAATGAATCTAATAAACTAGAGAGTAGGGCTGAGAAATGTGTGTTAATAGGTTACTCTCTAGAGAAAAAGGGTTATAAATTGTTTAGTTTAGACAATAAAACCATTTTATTCTCTAGAGATGTTAGATTTTATGAAACTTGTTTTCCATTTAAAGAGCCTACTGTTTTTCAAAAATATAATGCTGTTGTTGACAAAAGTATAAATTCTTTAAATTTTTTCAATTTTTATGAAAACACAGACTTTGATAACTACTTGAGGGTGAATGATCCCGATGATGAGGGAAAGGGAAATGGTAATATTAGTGATTTAGGAACACATAGGTCTCAGCAATCAGCTGCTCATGATATTACTAATGGCATGGCTGGGAGTCAGCAGCCTAGTGATATCAGTAATGAGTCTGATAGGGTTGAGTGTATGATTACTGAGAATGATCTAATAAATCAAACTGAGGGTGACATTCCTCAAGATCAGGTTCAAATGTCTGTTAGAAAATCAAGTAGAATTAGTAATTTTCCTCAAAAATATAGTGAATTTGTTGTTGAAGGGAAAGTAAAATATGGTTTAGATAAAGTGGTTAATTTTTCTAAACTATCTTGTGATGCTAAGTGTTTTTCTGTTACACTAGACAAAGAATTTGAACCTAAACATTATAGTCAAGCTATTAAAAGTCAAAACTGGATTAAGGCTATGAATGATGAACTAGAAGCCTTGTATAGTAATGACACATGGGACATAGTGAAGTTACCTAAGGATAGACATAAGATAGGATGCAAGTGGATATATAAAATTAAGTATAAATCAAATGGAGAAGTAGATAGGTATAAAGCTAGACTAGTTGCAAAAGGGTTTAGTCAAAAAGAGGGTATTGATTATGAAGAAAACTTTTTCTCCTGTTGTTAAATTAGTTACCATTAGATGTGTGTTGAGTCTAGCAGTTCAAAATGAATGGAACATCTTTCAATTAGATGTTAATAATGCGTTTTTATATGGTGACTTGTTTGAAGAAGTTTATATGGCTTTACCATAAGGTTTTAGTCCTTCTGGTAGTAATCAAGTGTATAAACTAAAAAAGTCCCTGTATGGGTTGAAACAAGCCCCTCGTATGTGGAATCAAAAGCTTGTTAGTTCTTTGGTTGAGTTTGGATTTGTTCAAAGTCGTTGTGACTATTCTATGTTCATAAAACAATCTGATTCTGTGTTTCTTGTTATTCTGGTATATGTAGATGATATTATCATTACCGGTAATTCATTAACTGAGATAGAATTAGTTAAGGATAGTTTTAGATCTAAGTTTTTAATCAAAGATCTTGGTGAACTAAAATAGTTCTTGGGTATTGAAGTGTTAAAAACCAATGATGGTTTGTGTTTGACCCAGAGGAAATATTGCACTGAACTATTAGCCGAGTATGGTATGTTGGGGTCTAAACCTATTTCATGTCCTATAGAACAAAATCATACATTGACTAATATTGTTAAAATTAGTAATAAACCTTTGAGTAATCCTGTTGGGTATCAACAGTTAGTAGGCAAGTTGATTTACTTGTCTCATACTCGTCCTGATATATCATACTCAGTACATTATTTAAGTCAATTTATGCATAGTCCAACTGAAGCACATCAAAAAAATAGCGTTTAGACTGCTAAGGTACTTAAAATCTTCCCTTGGAAAGGGAATACAATTTTCTAAGAGTAAGCAGTATGATATTATTGCCTATTCTGATTCAGACTGGGCAAAGTGTATTCATACTAGAAAATCTGTTGCAGGGTTTTGTATCTTCTTGGGTGGAAGCCTTGTTTCTTGGAAAAGTAAGAAACAGGCTACCATCTCTAGGTCATCTGCTGAAGCAGAATATCGTGCTATGTGTTCAACTACTTGTGAAGTCATGTGGATAAGAAATTTGTTGAGTGAGTTAGGTGTTGAAGTTAAGATACCTATACAGTTGAACTGTGATAGTTCTGCTGCAATATCTATTGCTGCAAATCCGGTATTTTATGACAAAACGAAACATTTTGAGTTGGATTTGTTCTTCTTAAGAGAACAAATTACTAAAGGGGTTGTTAAAACACACAAGATTGATTCTGAGAATCAATTAGCTGATTTGTTTACAAAAGGATTGTTGACCCATCGTCATACCAGGTTATGTAATTTGATTAACATGTTAGATATGTTTAAGTTATAAAATTGTGGGGGGATGTTAAAAGGAATAAGTGTTATTCTTCTTTATTTATTCCTTTTACAATTTTATAACTTTTTATTAAATGATTGTTACTTTGATATGTTGCATAAGGTTTTTTGTAGGTTAAAGTTGTTGCTGTGTAGAAGTCGTGTTGTAGATGCATGAAGGTCAAGTTGTAGATGCATGATGTAGCTTGGATCACAATGTTGCTGAATATTGATGATATGAAGATAATAGCCGGCCCAGTCCACGTTGTGCATTATTGATTATGGCCCAGTTGGTTTTATTCACAAAGGCCCAGTTCGTATATAGTTGGCCTCAGGCCCAGTCCAATGGACGGATTGCCACGTTGGCAATCCGTGTCAAGAAACACAACTCATTCTGAATCGTTGGATCTATTATTTCTGGCCGTTGGATCATTATCAAAAAACACAAATTACCTCAGCTATAAATAGCTGAGGTCTCTCTCACAATAATACCTTTTTGTTGTCATTCGTATTATTTTTCTCTTAGTATTTTTCCTTTTCTCTCTCACATTTGTCTTTAGGGTTTCTGAGTTAGATCAGGATATTCTGATCTGTGAGCTCTGTTTTGTAACTCTGTTAAGGTGAAGTTCTTGTTATAAACTTCATCTTCTTTGTGTGAGTCTGTATTAGGTCGTTAGGGTTTTTCCTTGTATTTTAAGAGTCTGTGTATGTTGATCTGATTTCTTGAGTAATAAAAGTATTTTTATGTTTTGATATCATGTTTTTGACAACTTGACCGTTAAAACCAGCCATAAAAGCGACGATTTATGGGCTTGTGTCCATTATTAATTTTGTAATGAAATCGATGATACGCTTTGAATCGCTGAACTTATAGTCACATTGGCACATGACCCAAACTCCTATTACCAAGTTTATCAGGATGTACAACAATAGCGGGATAAAGAAATATAATTGGTCGGATGATTAAGTTATGAACCTCACCAAAAAAGAATACGCGTGTGAAATATTATAAAAGAAAAGCGAGCCAAAATGCCATGAATTGGTCCCTTCTACGGTAGAAGTTCTAAGACATTCACTTCCGCCAACTATAGCAACATCCTCTCAATGACTCATATTGTAATTTTATGTGTGTACGTTCGAAATCTACTAAAAACATAAGTAGGAAAAGTCAATTTGTTGTAGCTTCATTAAGTTACAAAATAATAGTTAAATTTTATTAAATAAAAGTGGCGAAAAAAGCAATCAAACTAAGTCCATTAGGTACATAGAAAAATAAAGTTGCTCTTCACATGGGGCTTGACTTGGAACGTATTGTTTTATACTCGTGACCTCTAAATGTAACATCCACTTTTCATACCATTTTCCCAAACCTCACAATCTTTTAGAGATAAGATAAGAATATAACTATACGTACCTACCAATTAAAGTAATTTGAGATCCCCAACACACATATATACAAGTATGAGAGAAGTTCTAAAGAGAAAAACCGAGTATCTAAGAATCACTTTAAAATGAGAACTTTTCCACCATTGGATCGGCTTGATAAAAATATTCGAACAAGATGCATTAGCTCAATTACCACACAAACATGTTATATTTATCAACGAATGCACTATATATAAGCATATAATGTATTCCTCAATGTTTTATTGTTAGATTTCAGGTGGCGTATCGGAATAATGAGTCACAACGAACACGCAATACTAAATGAGAAAATATGAAGCAAGATACACGAACACGAGACATTTATTTGGTTCAGTTCTAGTGTGAAACCTACGTTCACTGCCTGCAACTAGGAATATAATTTATTAAGGTTTTACAAGTTTTACAATTAGATATCATAGGATATATCTAAATGAATAAGAAAACTAAATGGGCTTCCATCCTAGTGCTCTAAACACCCAAGCATAATAGCAAATAAGTAGACCCAAGGACTTCATGCATCAAATCCAACAACCTCCCACTTAAGGGCCTTCTGATAAGCACCAAGTCTGTCAACAAGAACAACGCAATTCATGTCTTCAGCAATCCGTAAACCTCAAAGTCACACAAGAACAGAAGTCTTCTAGGTCTAATTCCCAAGAACAAATCAAACTTGAAACCATGTATCCCCAATCAACCTAGTTATAACCAGACCAATCATCATCAATAAACAAGAGGGTCGTTGAAGACCTGCAGGGCTTCAAGTTGGTCTTAAAAGACATCATCTTTATATCCTCATTCCAAACTGATTCCCATAGGTTCGAACGACCAAATATAGAAATTCTTAGAGGAGCACTCCCCACTCAGAAACTTCTTAGTAGATATTTCATTCGGGAATCTAGTCGGATTTCCAGATGGTGTCAGAATACTCCTTGTGCTCCCACTCCTACAAAAATCCCATAAACATTCTTACCTCCAAATACGCTCTAGCGAATTAACTAAGTCCTATAGTCCTTTTCTACAAATCGGACTGATTTAACTGTCAAATTGGTGAGCCAAACTTTAGGGTTCGTCTTAATAGGGGTGGTCACATCCCCAGATGAACAAGAACCATATACAACTGCGCATTCTTGAAACCCCCGACAACGACAAGATTACCCTTAACGGCCTTCCACTTTCTACCATCAAACTTAACGTCCAAACCATATTCATCCAACTGCCCAACGAAGACCAGGTTAATATATTTAACATTTGAATTAATATTGTTCAAATAAATCTAACATTCTAAACTATTTTTGTGTTTCTCCAAAGTTTTTATTAAGACATTTTCTTTTATAATACTTTGAAAATTAATTATTTTATGCTAAATTTTGGTATTTTTTGTAACCAATGGATAAAATAAACATGTTCATATTCTTATTATAAATACTTAAGATTCAAGACTAAAACTAAATTTTGGCTTATTCGGTTCGGTTTTTCTAGTTTTTTGTGCATTTCATTTTTTCTGCTTTTTTGTGCAGTTCGGTTTTTTCAGTTCTATTAAATAGTTTTTTTCGGGTTTGCTTTTGGTTTTCTGCTCACCCCTAAAAAGGATATACTATATGAAAAATATATTCTATATTTATTTATTTTTAACTCTGAGAATCTGTTGGCCAAAAAACATATGCGGTCTAGTGATTAAAGGAATTAGACGGTTAGCAATGAGACTGATTAAAATTTGTAAGAACCTTTTTTTTCTGGGTTTCAATGTTTTGGATATGGTAGAGGTAAATGCCTTTTTTTTTTATTTAGCAACACTATTCTTAACAAGTTGGTCTTGGCCCACAGATTCTTAGCAAACTAAGCTTTGTTTTATTAATGGCCGCATGAGTTTAGTATTTTACTATAGTACATAAAGTTTATATCAAAATCTATTGACCATATTTGTAGTGATATCCTTGCAAACGAATGAATGTTTATAACATGAATGCATTTATTCTGTGGAAATGGTTCGATTTTTTATGAGTTGTTATAACTAGATTGTCAATACCAACACTAAAAACATGACTGTATTGGTTTATGGAGGGCACACGTATTGGCTAAATACCATAAACATAATCTTGTTGCGCGATACAATTTTCTTCTTAATGTAGCAAAAAATGAAAATTGGGAAATAAGTAGCCTCAACTCTGTCAATGTGAGATAGCCCACTTGATAGAGGCTTATGTCACTTAGAGGGCAAGTTATAAGTTCAAATCTAGGCCATGTATAAATATAGTGGGAGCGTAACATTAACGGTTCAAAAAAAAAAAAAAAAAGCCTCAACCAGCACAAAACCTTTTGCTTTCACTTTCAACATATATCTACTTAGGTTAATAAGAAACAAATATGTTACACTTATTCCTTTGTAGGCGGTAGGCCCGAAAACAACCTCACATCCGCTTGCGCGCCTCAAATTTTACGTGCAATCGAAGCAATAATGTAATCCAAAAAATGTGTAGAAGTCAATTTGTTATAGCTTAGTTACATAAATTTTATTAAAAAATATTAGATATAAGCGGTGAAAACAACAATCAAGTGATTCCAATAGGTACGAAGCAAAATATCTTTTTATAGTCACTCTTCACATGGGACATGATTTGAACTTTTTGTTTTGTACTCATGAACATATTTTAAATTCAGCATTCACTTGCCACAACATATTTGAAAGAGTGATATTATTTAAACATTTTCTAATATTTTTCAAACATCCTCTATACGGGTTGTAGCGAGCACCACGACCCGTAAAAGGTTAAAAGCAGACGTTCACGGGCCGTAGAGGTCTCCACGGCCTCTGGAAAATGTGACAGGTGGGAGCATTTAAACCCTAAACGGCCCGTGGAGCGCTATACGGGTCGTCGTTGGATACGAGGTATGACATTCAGACTGAACTCCCTACTTTGCAAGGAGTTTAGTTTGAAAAAGCATTCGTGACAGGGCGTCCAGCATCCGTGACCCCTTGATTCATTACATACACCGTTGCATTACTTATTCTGTCAGTGAACGGTGTACATTAACGAGCGGGTCACGAAGCGGACCTATTTTACTTGTACTACATCGGTGCTTCGCCGAGTTCTTTGCATCCTATCCCCATAAGCAGAGGAGGGGGGATATAACTTGCGGGGGGATCATCAGTGTGATCGCACTGCATTGTGATCCAACTCGGTATTTTGAGCATAATGAGGGCTACTACTACTGCTGTTGCTGCTATACTGCTACTACTACCACCTGATACTACTAACACCTGCTACTACTGCTACTACTGCAACTGCTACTACTAACCCGGTTTTGCGTTTCAGCCCACTAGGTTTTTGACGATGATACAGGTGAAGCCAGCAGCGAAGACTAACGCTAGTTATTTGCTCGGACAGGATGGTCAGTCGTTTATACCCTAGCGGCTGGTACATCAGGGCATGACGGGTGGGGCAGCGGAGGTTCAGATTCCTTTTGTTGTCGAGGCGGAGGGAGAGGCAGATTCTGACGGCGATGACTAAGCAAGGGCGGGGGATGGACGAGTATGGGCGACGGATCGACCAGGTGGAGGCTGGTGTACGGTGATAGAGAGCGAGGTTGAGAGGTGAGAGGCAGCGGGTTTGTCGCGGCTTGAGCCACCGCCTATCGGCATGGATGCGCCGTCCAGCAGTCAGGCCGGTACGTCTCAGAGGCAGGAGGAGTTGTGGTTTTGATATGTGTGTGTGTGTGTTAGTTATTATTATTGTACGAACATTTAAATTATGTAAATACATGTTTGTATATTATGATTTATTTGGGTTGATTATTGTTTGTATCTCGTGGTTATTATCTTTATCTTTTGGTTTGATTACATAAACGTTTATGTTTACACAACGATAACCAAAACATTTTATAATTCTAGTTATTTTTAAGAACAACATTAAAAAAACATTTTATATAAATAACAAAAAACAAAACATTTTGTATAATAATTACTTAAAATCCACACTTTATAATTATATTTATTTTAAAACAACATTTACAAAAAAAAAAATCAATATTTTATATAAAAAATAATAAATAACATCCATTTTCATCTCTCCAACACATCCCAAACACCCATATGCATCCCTTTTCATCTCTCTAACTCATCTCAAATACCCATACATAAGCTGATTAAAGGACGGCGAAAGAAAACCCTAAGAAAAAACTTGATTTATGCGAAAAATGACCTGAAAAGCCAAAAAAAAAATGATTAAGTAAAAAATAGTTAGATTATTATATTAACCTTTGGACATAATGATGGTAAATATTAATAACCGCCCTTGACAAGGCTGCCACCTATCACATCAGTGGTCATTTCAAATTCAAACCCAAAGGCCTAACTGCCTTAAACCGAAAAAAGCTTCCAACGCTTGAAGCCTTTTAACATATAAAAGTTGTATAATAAGTCAGAAGCCTTTGAGCTACGCCACAAACACCTCTGACTTGGGGGCTGATGACGTGGGTTGTTTAAGGTTAAACAAACTAATTATATTACACAAGCTTGCTTGAAAGGTTGAAAGCTAAAAGGAATTAGAATGTGACAACCGTCACCAGCAGAAAGAACAAAACCAATGATATGTCTTGTCATTACTTTTTATCGGTTGACTCCACCAGCTGGTCACACTCTTCACGTGTACAAGTCACACCTTATTAACCGCAAGTCCCAAGCCTTTATCGGCTTAAGTGGAAAGTCCCTAGTTGTATCTTGGATCTAGAGTTTTGACATGCCTATTATAGAAGATTCCTCTTCAATGAATCAAAGGCTCCATCTGACGATCAGATTGTTCCTTACACCCACACTCTTCTGTTCCTTTCTACTATCACACTTCACGTGTGATCTCTTCTTCACTTCACTCAACACATTAATAAAGTAATGAACAACATTCTGACTTTAGGTAGATCCTAAATCAGAATCATAACAACTAAAATATCAAAACTGTTTGTTGTTAACACTATAGACTAGAGAACCTTTAAGGTTGTAAAGAGTGAAGACCCTACGCCTTAGGGATACCAACTTCCAATGGGGCACATCGCTAGTAGGAGGGTTAAGGGGCTGGCCTCTATAGGGTTCAAGGGGCATCACTAATGGGTTTGGTTGCTCTAAAAAGCATCGGATTTGCATGGACTTGATGAAGGTCACATGAAAATGATCTTCAAAAGTAAATGGAAATTAGTAGCAAAGTTGCAGTGGCTTAGTAGAAACTAAACTATTGAAGGATGATAGTGTTAGAGTTGCTACTACATGGTAGCAACTTTCTATACTACAAGAAATTGGGGTGTTTACCCACATATAATTTAATTACCTACACATGTAAATATGTGAGTAAATATCTACACATATTTTTTTATAAGTGTGGGTAATGGTTGATGACAAGTTTTCATAATAGATAACACTTAATATATGTGGATATTACATTTTAGCTACACTTGGTGTTGATGGGAAAACTTCCTTCCCAAATTGACAATCAATTAAATATTACAATTACCCACACATGTGGCAATTTTCGGTAGCAACAACATTACTGCAAAGAGGTCATTGATGCAACTATTGTACCTCTTTGTTGTTATTCCCCTATTCGTATAACTATCAATCAAAATGTTGCACCAGTTTAACTTCATATAAATTGAAGTCATCTAGTCTAATTTACTTATCGTTTTTTTCACACTTCGGATTTTAAATAGAAAACTTCTCATTCTTAAAGTAAACTTTCAGTCTTATCCGATTATGAATTTCATGTATAAACGAAATACTTTAGTAAAAAGTGATCTCACACTATTAAGAAAGCATCCAATGTCCTATTGAAATGAACTCACAACACCTACAGTCATTTTCTGATTACTTTTTTTAAAGTTACAAATGCGTACACTTTTTGATAATACCCAAACTTATAAGCGTATAAATTAATAAGAGCGATTAAAAAAGATATCACACACACACACACACATATATATATATATATACTATATAAATACTAGAAGTGACCTTGCGCTATGCGACGGGATAAACTAATTTTAGATAAAAGTTAAATGGAAATGTAGACAAAATAGTAATAATAACACTAATAAAAAAACCTACAGTTTTTTCTAATGATTCGGGAGTGGGACAAGGTAAAAGTCACTAATTTTGTTTATTAATTTGTACCGTTTACAACTCCTTATACAACAAAAAGGTCGTATGTACAACTAATGTTTCTTTATTTATACAGGTTTATCATTAGGTGTTGTTAACCTTGCAATTGTTATATACCATAAGTATGATTACACGTGCATTAAATGTGAAATTATGCCTTCAATTAAATTGACATGTACAAGTGAGTTTTACAAATAGGGGTAGTATTGAAAAGTTTTTCATGATATTTTAGGTGTAAAGCATAAAACTCTTCATATGCCATCTTAAAAAAGGGAGCAAATTACCTTATTGCCCATCTAGAATGTATTATATAGTAGTATCGATATAATACAATATTCTAGATTGGCAAGTTATTCATTTCATATTTAAAAATTGAGTATTGTTCAATGGTTGATCTCCTCTTCTCATTAATCAATAATTTATAATACATGTCGGTTGACTATATCGGGAAACATATTAAATATAATAATTACAATATCAATCACAATATTATCTATTACACCCCCGTAGTCAAAGCCGGAGGTGACCGAATGCTTAGACTGGATCGAAAGTCTTCAAATAGTACCCGTGGAAGACCCCTTGTAAAAATATCAACAACATGATATCGAGAGGAACATGTAAGATTGGAACTTGACCGCGTTGAACCTACTCTCTGACGAAGTGGATGTCAAGCTCAATGTGCTTCGTACGCTAATGTTGAACGAGATTCCAGTCAAGTATATGGCACTAACATTATCACAGTAAACTAGAGTAGCTTTCGAGTGCAGTCGGTGGAGCTCAAGGAGAAGGTTGCGAAGCCAGCAAATTTCAGCAACTACATTTGTGACCCCACGATATTCGGCTTCAACACTGAGCGAGAGACATTGCTGGCGCTTAGAGGACCAGGAGATGAGATTATCCCCTAAGTAAACACAATATCCACTGGTGGAGCGTCTCGTATCTGGGCAACCGGCCCGGTCAGCATCTGTGTAAGCAATGAGCTGGGGATCTCTATGTGGGCATAAGGTTAGGCCGAATGATAGGGTTCCCTGTATATAACGAATGATGCGTTTTAAAGCATCCCAGTGACTTGTCTTAGGTGCATGCATGTGCATACAAATATGATGAATTGCATAACTGATGTCAGGTTGAGTAAAAGTAAGATACTGGAGAGCCCCTGCCAGGCTACTATATAGAGTGGGATTAACAAAGTTACCCCCTGACTGTGCACTGAGCTTAGAATTAGTTTCAACTGGTGTAGCAACAGGCTTGCAAGAGACATGCTTGCACGCTCCACAATGTCAGCGGCATACGTGTGCTGAGACAAAAACATGGTGTCCTGCTGACGAGTAACAGAAATGCCAAGGAAGAA
This sequence comes from Ambrosia x helenae, assembly GCA_030844895.1. Classification (NCBI taxonomy): domain Eukaryota; kingdom Viridiplantae; phylum Streptophyta; class Magnoliopsida; order Asterales; family Asteraceae; genus Ambrosia; species Ambrosia x helenae. Next base: position 16,558,150 of record CM061229.1, on the reverse strand, counting down.
GCTCAATGGTCCTAGGTCCTTCATGGCAAATTCTTTTGGACAGGTGGCTCATGAGTTCCTTTAACATCGCAAAATTTTTCCCTAAATTTTAATAATTAAAAGACCTTATTTATTTCTTTTATATACATATTTACCCCTATTATCATAAATTTTTACTAATAGGCATGTCTTTATCTTATTTAACTCACAATTTATGTGTATATTTATATTTATATATTTAGTAATAATAATAATAATAATAATAATAATACATATAAATTTAATTTTTTTTTTGAACCAATCCATGTCAAAACCCAAGCCTGTACCCACTTAATTCCCTTCCTTCTTGCTGTTCCTTTCCTTTTTCGTAGACATGAAGTCTGATTTGACCAACACCTTTGACCACCTAAATTGAGTCAGAAATGGAAACCATTCTTGAATTACATAGCTCGGTTTTGACCAACACATCATCCCGCGTCAATTACAACCTTAAATTTCGCTCAATCAAGTCCTAATTGAACCTAATTTGACTCGGCATTAACAAGCTTGACCGTGAGATGGTCAAGCATTCAAACCTTCCAATTCGGTAACCATAGTATAAATTGAACTCGTGGTGTTGATCAAAGGCAACCGATAAACATACCCTCACTCCAAATTTTCTCTTTCTTTTCTCTAAATTCGCAATTAAAGCTCGGATTGACTTTTCTGTTGACCGAACGATTCATCATCCATTTCTGTCTGTAAGTTTCAATTAATCATATGTTTTTGTTAGTCGACATCATCCAAACAAAAGCCCTATGTTTTCTGTGGGTATTGATCGTTATTTGTTTGGATTAGAAAACTAGGGTTCATAGGTAAACGATTTGGGGAAGATGACTATCTGCAGTCATCCTTTATATAAAATACGAAACAAGAATATTAACCAACTGATCCATAGATCAGTTGGTTATGCACGAGGGCTCAGAAACACGAACCGGCCACTGGCCCGGGTTCGATCCATGGCACATACAACCTTTTTATTTGATTTTCCTTATACTATATAATCTACAATTATTTTAAAAAAAATAGATTTTAAATACTAAACATGATTTATAAATTCTAAAAAATTTATTTTAAGTCAGTCTTATGATAAAGTTTAATACCCAACTTTTAGTTTTTCAAAAATCATTTATTTATTATATATAATAAATATCACAAATTTATTCAATTATAATTATAAAATTCTATAAAAATATCAAAACGACTTTATAAAATTCCACAAAAATTATTCTAAGTTTATAAAACAATAAACATTCCAGAAATGATTTTTATTTCTGAAAAATATTTTATTTAGTATTTTTAATCGATTTTTGTTATTTTAAATCATAAATAAATCTTGATAAATTCATTTTTCATTATTTTTGCATCAAAATTTCACATAAATTATTATTAATCATGTAGATCTGAAATATAAAATTTTTGATTAGAAATTTATAAATTTTAATATTTTTAAATATTAAGTCTATATTTTGTCAAATAAATATTAATATTTAAATATTCATGAATTAAGAAAATAATTTTATAAAAATTATTTTCACATTTATTACATTATAATTCAACCACTTTTAGTTAATTTTGACCAGAAAACATTTTCATTAATTATTTCCTTATTTATTTAAATTATTCAAAATTTAATCATAAATCAATTCTTAATCCTCAAATTAGGAACCCTAGCACATTTTAGACTAGAAAACTTAGACTTATTAAGTTTTCCCCAACACTTATTTATTACCTTGAAATAGGGTGATATTTGGATACACACGAGCCACATTTACTTATAACAAGAGTCTCCATTCTAACACTAAGGTGAGTTTTACATAGCCTCTTTTCTATTTATCACCGTTTTTGGGGTGAAACATGTTACAACATTATATATGCAATTCAATCATCAAAGTGTCTATGTGTTTTTCTATGTTGCATTATGTCTTGAACATGACTAGGGTAAGCACAATTCTAGCATAATCATTAACATTGATCAGCCGACGGTATACATTGATAGATCTATTGGACTGACAATCCCACCCGGATACATGCCTCCTACAAAGGTAGCGTGGGTGTTTGTTATCGCATAACATATTCGAGTGAACCATGAGCGTATGGGATGTACCACATTATAACAGTCACAAGGGTTGATTATGCACTCGATTTACTTCTAGTATGTTTTCACATATGGACTAGACTTGCCATGACACTTGAATTGCACAACATTTTTATTCGATTATCAAAACCTATGTAACTCTCACCAACTTTTGTTGACCCAAAAATATTTTCAAAATTAACATGTTTCAGGTAACAATGAAGCTGAGGCTTGAGTTTGCATGAGGATTTATCATGAAGTTATTATTTGAAGTTATTAGAAGATTGTTTCTTATTTGATATCATGTATTTAAATTTCTAGACATCACTTTATTTTGGATTATTATGTTTTGAATAAATTATTTAAAATTCAATTTATACCATGTGCTACTGAAACAATCATCAATACGTGACATCCCGATGTTTCCGCCATCGGTTGGGGTGTTACATTCCTCACGTAGAGTTGTCGATGAAGTGACCAGGATAATGTCATTGACATAAAGAAGAAGAAAAGCAGTGTTACCTTAGCTGTTGAAGATAAACAGAAAAGCATCACAACCACTGTGGTGAAATCCAAAGAAGAGGGCATAATCCGTGAACCGTTGATACTATACCAAGCATGGGGAGCTTGTTTCAACCCATAGAGAGATTTCTTTAGGCGACAAACATGATCTGGGAATTGCTGGTTCTTGAATATCATTGGTTGATGCATATAGACGGTCTCAGCCAAATTGCCATGAAGGAAGGTATTAGTAACGTCCAACTGGTGAACCTGCCAAGAGTTAGATAAAGCAATAGAAAGAACAGTCCGAATAGTGGCCGGCTTCACGATCGGACTGAATGTTTCACCACAGTCTATTTTAACCTGTTGAGAGCAGCCATCACAAACAAGTCGGGCCTTGTACCTCTCAAGAGTACCATCAGATTTAAATTTATGCTTGAAGAGCCACATACTCCGAATAATATTCATGCCTGGTTGTTTCGGGACTAACTCCCAGGTATTATTCTTAATAAGAGCATGACTCTCGTTAGTCATGGCGTCGCACCATTCCAGTGAGGACAAGGACAAAGTCGGGTTTTTCGGGATTGGAATTAAGGTGGTGGCATTAAGGTTGAAGGGTTGTTTTGGTTTGTAGATACCATCCATGGAGCGGGTTCGCATGGTACGGGACGGTGGAGCAGGTGGCGGTATGTTCTGGTGAGTGCCGGTGTGAGGAGGTGGGTTAACGGGTGTTGATGTATTTTGGTTGAGGGCCGGTGTGGGCTGGTGTGGTGAGGGGGTTACGGTTGTGGGCCGAATGGTGAGGTGGGCTGGAGGTATTGGGGTTGGTGTTTTGGGGCAGAAGTGTGACAACCGTCACCCTCATCTTTTAACATGTTGTCAATTATAGTCCTTCATGTATTCATATGTTTCTATTTTAGTCCCTGTAAGTTTTTGTCGTTTTCAAATTTAATAAAAGAGTGAACTCGATGAATATCATTTGTATTTATTATGGACCGTATCTACGTTTTAAGACCTATGTGTATATTGAACGATATTTGACTTTTATAAAATTTTCACTTTTAAAGTTCGATGGATTTTTGTTAAATTTAAACAAATAAAGTTTATCGAAAGTTGTGGGAAACATCAAATTTTTATGTTAAAGGTTTAAAAACATTAAATTTATTTTGTTATTAACTAATTAAAATGTAATAAGTTTGATTCATAAAAGTTTAAAAACATTTCAGTTAAACTTGGTTAGTTAGGTTAAGCTTTATATAAGAAAATCTAACCAAGATGATAATTAAACTAACCTAGTTAAAACATGAGGGGTCATTTCTGCCAATTGTCAAAAGTTTCAAACCTGAAACTTCTTTTCCACTCTGCACATTTTTCCGGCACGGAATCTGGCCACCGGAAAATTTTCCCACGAACACCAACGTCTTGATAACTGGCCTATTTACTCGATTTAACTGCACCATTTAACTTTCTCCATCATTTTCTTTCACTTTCAAGCAATAATAGGTGATTGTAATGCGCTTTTAATCAAAGATTTAATCCGGTTTAGAGTTGTAACCGTCGATCCTTTATGACAAACTTAAACTTTCGGATTTTCCTAACATTATAAATTGATCATTGCAATACATAACCCATACTTCACATGACATAAACCAACATTAAAAACATCATAAACATGCCCAGAATCGTGATAATCGACTCTCATGAGCATAGGCCTCTTTTCATCGTTTTTGGTCCGAAAACATAATGTAAGTCGATTATGTTTATGCCGTTTTAAATGTTGTATATTTGACCCTTTACAATAGCCCTATAAGTTCTGGTTATATGCAGATCGGATTAAGGTTGATTGTATTTGAGGGTAGGGTTAGGGTTTATGTTGAATTGAGGAAGAAAATGAAATTTAATATAAATTTAAATATGTTTAAATCTGAACTTATTCAACATAATTGACATGTGGTGTAGTGGTTGTGATTGTGTTGTTCTACATTGGGTACCCGGGTTCAAGCCTAGGTATGCCCGATCAGTTTCTTTTTGTTTTGTTTTATTATTTCATATTTAAACCTTTATTTGATCATAAAATTTAATTAAATTTAGAATATTCCTAGAAAATTCATTTTTGCTTCAAAAATTATGAAAACTTAGGTGTAACATCTTGACATCATAAAGAAAATTATCACATTTTTATTTTCTGGAAAATACATTATTTTCGTATTTTCCTTGAATTAAATTCTTTTAATCATAATTAACTGATTAAAAATTCGTTTTTAATGATTTTGATCTCAAAGTTTTTGGAAATTTTTTTATAAGTATGATATACTGAAATAAAAATTATTGGTTTAGAAAATATTTATTTTTATTGGTTTTCCAATTTTTAATCATTTAAATATGATTTAAATTCGTTAAATCTGTTTTAAATGCAAATAAATTGAGAAAAATTATGGAAAATATATTTTGATCATTTTCCATTAGAATTTATTTATTTTTCACAAAAGTATCACTTTTGAGCCATATTTTGTATTTTAGTTTATATTTATGCTTATTTTAATACATAAATCATTTATTAATTCATAATACATAAAATTTGTTTTATAAATTTTATGTATTATAAAACAGGAAATAGTTTTATTTTTCAAATTCATAATCGTCAATATTTGACTCGTTTGCGTAACTTATATTTATTTGTTCAATTCTTTTGTCTAATTATTTGGAACTACCGCGTCCACGTGGCCAGAAGGAGCGACCGCGGACGCGTCCCCTTGACCGTCCGCGTCCACGGTTGGTGTAGCTTGATTGGTCTTGGGCGGATGGCTGAGGTGGGTTGGGTGAGAGCGGTTGTTTGGTAGTGGATGCAGTGAGTGCATGGGTCGCCTTTTGGGAGGCGTATAACGCTATCTCGGCCTTTTCACTTTCAATCCGGCATAATTGAGACTGAACTTCATAGAAGGAGGGAGTCGGTTCTTTTTGTTGGAGGATGGTGGAGATACCCTCATACGAGTTCATGAGACCCGCAAGAAGGTGGAGAATAAGGCGTTTGTTGTCGAGAGGCGCCCGACATTGGCAAGTTGGTCAGCTAGGGTTTTCATGACTTGGCAATAAGCCGACATGTTTTGGAAGTTTTCAAGACGGGTGATGGCAAACTTTTGCATGAGTTGAATGGCATGGGCATTTTTATTATCATGGAAGAGACTTTCCAAGGTTTTCCATGCATCGTTCGAGATAGTACCATAAATCCATTTTAAAAAAATGGTGTCTAGTTTATCCCAATGATCATTATTAGGGTTGGTGGCAGTAGGGTTTCGAGGGGAGAGATTGTCTATAACCTGGAAGGCACGACAATGGATGCGAAAAAGTTCACACCACAGGGAATAAGGGCCGGTTTCGATTTCCAGGATAATAGGAATGAAGTTTTTAATGCTTGAGACGGTTATGGCGAGGTGGAGTTAATTATCGGTGGTGGGAGGTGTGGCCGGAGGGATGGGACTGAAAAGTTAAAAGTCATTGACATTACCAACCTTTACTAATTTAGCCACCAAGGATTTCATCCTAGTACTCACTACCCGTACAGGGGTGGTGCCCCGCCCTCTTTAAGTACCCTAATATGGGTAGTGGGTTGGGGTTCTAGTACCCTTGTGTGGTAGGAGAGAGATAGAGAGAGAAGAGTGTAAAATGTGGGGTTCGTAATTGATAGCAGTGTTGCCTCTAAATAAATATTTGATGTAGTGAAGTGGGGTAATGAGGCAACACTACTTGATTGGATGGAATCAGGGAATATTATGGTGACGCCCCACATGCCCTTATATTATTATAATTATATATAAGTGCTTTTATTGGTTAATTTTTTTGAACTTTTATTGGTTAATCAATTCCCTTTCTAAATCACTAGTACAGAAGTCTTTTGTTGGTGCGATGCATTTTATTTTGATGGTGTGGTTCCCTAAAACACCGCACATCAATATGTTTTTTAGAAATTCCCCCAAATTTACATATCCCATTTACATTTTCCCTCCCTCATGTTTCATATTCCGCTCAAGTTTTATTCCCCCCCCCCCCACTCATAGTTTCATATTTCCTCTTGTTTCCTACCTTCATTAATTATACTTTTCACAAATTTCTCACCCAAACAAACCCTAATTGAATCCCAAGTCTCTCTGTCACATCCATCTCGTTCCCTTTGATACCACCCACTACCAATACCATCCAGTTATGGGTGAGCAAAATTGGGCCGAACCGAAAAAAAAAAAACCGAGGACCGAACCGAAAATCCAGCAAAACCGACCCGGGTATGTTATGTAGGTTCTGTAGCCGGTTCAGGATTTTCCTTCCATCCGGTTCTCGGGTCGGGTCGGTCCAGGAACATCTTGAGACCGAGCAAAACCGATGGACCGAAAATAACTTATAAAACTAACTAACTTCAACTATTTTAGGCTCCAAATAATAGGCCTAATACAATGGTGATATGTTATAATTGATCATTCGATCCAAATCTAATATAAGTTATACTATAAGTCTATAACTGTTATAGGTGATATGTACAATCATAGGAGCCCAATGATAAGTTTTCTACAATGATACAATCATTCTGTTGCACCTTTCATATAATGAAACATCATTCTGCTGCACCTTTCATACAATCATTCAAGCCAAACTACATATGAGATTATAATAAGAGCAGTATGATACAGACCCATTGGTTACATGTTGTGATTACAAGATTCTGCAGATTCGGGAAGCTGCCATGATATAACTGTCACAAAATGGAAGGTTTTTTGTCGGTTCGGTTTTTGGGATGAAGGACCGAAGGACCTGATTGGACATGGATCGAGGACCGGACCTGGTATTAGGGTTTGAGGTCGGTTCTAGTTTTATGTAACTCTCGGGTCTCGGATCGGGTTTGGTCGGGTCGGGTCGGGTTTGGACCATTGCTCAGCCCTACATCCAGTGCACCATCGCTACCCTCCTTTGCACCGTCATTGTCTTCTAGTACAACTCCACTGTCCGCTAACCCCTCCGTATGTTGTGGCTAAATATATATTTTTATTCGCTCATTATGATGTTTAGAGTATATGCATACTAATTAGTATTTGAGCTAATGTTTGTGCTTGTTCCCCTTCTAATTTTGTTCACATTTTTTCTAAATACCATGATTGGTTGCATTAATGCCTCTACTAGAAATGTTTTTTATTTTAGATATAAGAAAAAAAAACCTATATTATTTATAAAAATTAATTGTTATTAATATTTGAATTGAATATGTTAGTTTTGTATTTAAGCCGTTTAAATTGAAAGTTATTGATTTATACAAGGGTTTCAATAATTTTTTTTCAAATAAATATAACTATCATGCATATCATGATGAGATTTTTTAAAAAGAAACTCTGATATAAAACTTATACGTTGTTTTAAATTAAATCCTTTATATAATTTATATGTTTGTATAATGTACAATACTAACAATGTAATTGAACAAATGTTACCTTCAATCGTAATGCAATCCTGCTGCATTGCACGGTTCCTGCTAGTATGAAGTATTTTTCTTTTAAAAAATTTCTTTACTGAGTATCTCAAATTTATCTTACTGTTATGGAAATTTAAAAAAAATCATGTGCAAAATCTTACACCAATGTAAAAAAAAATCACACCAGTATATTTTTCTTGGATTTCAACGTGACTTAATTTTATGTCAGTTTCTTTACACTGCTATAAGGTCATTGGCAAGAAAAAAAATCATGTTTTACATATTTTTAGTTAGTCATTTTTACATTCTTGAATAAAAAAAATATGTCAAAACAATTTCATGGGAGGTCGGCATTCTCATGGTTCTCACAACTCGACTGAGTTCTCTAATTATCCCGATCATATATATATCCTTAATTTGCCATCAATATTCTATTTTTCAATGACAACATGTGTGTGTCATTGTGTGAGCTTTGAGTTTGAATAAAACCTCCTCTCTTTGAATGTACATGATGCACATAAACATAAAAAGTACTACACGTATATATAATATATATGTCTGTGTATTGATGTATGTATTGCGTTCATATTGTGATCATAGTTTTCATTTAATGCTATTCAAAAGATATCACACACATATGAGATTAAGTAGGTCTCACAAGTTTAGACAGAATAGTTCTTTTGTGGATAAATTGTCTTTAAAGGCGGTTAATAATCAACAACAAAACGAACATCGATTTTTTGGATACAACCCGTCTAAATTTGTTTTTAACAAAAATCAAACTCAACACACCAAAACATGATTACAAGATCTACGACTACTTACCAATGCGTGCGGTGGTGATCCATTAGCAAAGACAAAGCCTTTAAAACACCTAGCTAGGTTGTGGGAGGTCACGAGTTCAAGGTTCAAAGACCATCGGATTAAAAAGAAACTAGCTTAAAAGAAAAAAGATCTACGACTACATCTACACTAAAAATTAAATTAATCCTATTCTAATTCAAACCCAGTTAAATAAACAAACCAAAAAATCGCTAAACCTACAAATAAAACTAAACATTTAATTTAATTAAACCTCTTAACTTAAATTATCTCTTTATATCTTTTCTCTTGACTTATTGTGTTGTCCTTTTCTCAATATGATCCGATTATTCGAACAGTTTCAAGCTTTCAATTAACTCTGATATTATATGCTTAATTGACGATAAAAGAGTATCCTATTTCTTTTTATGGAAAAATAGATATATTAAAGAGTAAATATTAATCTGTACTCAATTCACAATATAACTATTTGAGAAAATTATCTTACATATAATAATAATCTATAATTCTATATTGTATATGTTACCGCAAGAACATCACATGTGCATAAGCATACATGTGTCCACTTATTAAGCACAAACAATCCTTCTGGTAGTAATATCTTCACAACATATATAGAAAACTCCCAACAGCAAGACCATGTTCATCACTCTATATTGTACAAATCAACCTAAAATTTGTTCCTTGGAATATAAGAAATATATATAAACGTCTTAACCTTTACCATCCCAAACCACCTTTATATATAGATATAGATGCATCTTCTTCACCAGGATTATATATGCACACACTAACCCTGTACCAAAGGTAACACATGTATACCACTTGTGTGTATATATATGTATATATGTAAGTGTGTAGATATATGTGTATATATTCAAGTGGTAGTGTAGAGATCCACAAGAGTTTTCATGACATCTACCTGGGCAGCAAGGCACTTGATGTAATCAGCAGTTTCATCCATTAAACACCATGAATCCATGGTTTCAGCACCAGGAACCAGTTTCCTCAGCTTTGATTCTTGACTTGAATTCCTAAAAGGATTGAAATAATATTGTCTTTTAGGGTTAGGGTTTCTTCTCTTCAAAGACATGACCTTTGAGTGATGATGACAATTAAAGATCTTATGATCAACCCTCTTTCTATTCATCCTTAGCAACAAACTCTGAATTCTTGATCGCTTTCTGATCCTCCATAAGACTGCACGGCTCCATGCTCTTCTAGATCCAACAACAGAAGCCATAGCAGTGTATGCTGCAATCTTGACACGACTAGTTCTTCTACACATCTGGTTATGACCATGAGATGATGATGTTTTTGTGTGGTTTAGGTTGTTTAAAGCTCGAACAAAACGATGGGCGAACTGGTTCTTGAGATGGGCAGAGTTTGTGGATGTGGTTTGTAGAGATGGTGACATGATGAGGATGAAGATTAATGAATATTGGATTAGGGTTTTCTGACACAAAGGAGATGAATTTAAGATTTTATTGATGACACAAAGGGGTCTCAAGAAGGACAAAGATAAGGATCAAGAAACCTGAAATGCACTTTGTATCTGACACAAAATCTATAAAGATGGAGAGAGATGTGGCTTGTGAGGAACAAACATGTGAGGGGATAAAAAGCTAAAAAGAAAGAATATATGAAGAGAGAGAAGATTGAAAATAGGTGTGTTAGAAAGAGAGTAGACGAGACTTGAGGCTAAGGGGTGTGGGTCGGGGAAATGCATCGGGGAGCTGATGTGGCACCCCTCCCCCTTCGGGAACACCGCGCCCCCCCTTCTAATTTCGGTGAGGAAGGGGAAATTTCCCCGTCTGCCCCGATCTCAATTTATTATTATTATATTATAAAGTAGGTAGAAAGTGGAGGGAAAGAGGGAAGGGGGAAGGGGAACACCACCCCCCTTGATGGGGGAAGAAATGGGGGAAGGTGATGTGGCATCGGTGAGCTCCATACCACACCCCTTAGCCTGAGGGTCAATCTTTGTGAACACTAGGGATGAGCATACAAGGCCGAATACCGATCTCATCCCGTTCCGATCCCGATACCGTACCGAACCGATACCGAACTGAGGGGTTTCGAGATCAGTATCGGTATCCATATTTATGGATTTTCGGTTTTAATATTATCGGTATCGGTACGGGATCGGTATGGTATCGGTATTTTTAAGGTAAAAACCGATACCATACCGGTACCGTACCGATACCATACCGTACCATATGTGTTCAAAACTGTATATTTGTACTTGATTACTTTCGAGTTAGCTCGTTGAATAGGTCAACTCAAACCCAATTCATATTGTATATGTATCTTCTTTGTGCCGAACACATTTAAATTCGTGTTGGTTTCATGTTGTGTTTTGGGGTTAAGAAGAGAAATCGAAAAAGGATTTTTGGCTCATAAAATTATGACATGTGCCGCAACAAGCTACTTATTTATTATATGTGTCTGTGTCTTTGTGTTCTAGTATTTTATACAAATATCAATCTTAATTTTATAAATGTGAGCTTAAATTTCGGAAGATATAAGTATTAGCGTATTTATTCTAGAAAATCTAGGAATCATAAGTTAAAAGAAACTAAATGAGTAAACTTTGTTTTTGCTCCTAGAGGTTTGATACTTCTAACGTTTTTATCCTAATAGTTTGAAAATGGCCGTTAAAAAAGCTCCTTGAAGTTGTTGTTTTGTTCCCCGCCACTAAATCCATTCACTTCTGGTTGTTAAATACCACCCATGTGAGAGCATTTGTGTCTTTTTGCAAACCTTTTTCATTTTTTCACATTTTCTTAATACTCTTAAGATAACAGACACTTTCACTTTCACCTAGATGAGAGAGAGGGGGGGAGTGCTAGTCACCACTTCGGGTGGCTTCTTTGTTTTCCCGGCCACTCCTCGTGTATAGGTCGAGGGTTGCCCTTTGTTTCAGTGGCGAAAGAAGCCCCGTTAGAGACGGTGGTGGCTATTTATTTCTTTGATGGTGGCGATGTAAGAAGTGCCACAACAACCTCACGGGACTGAGGTGAGTATACGGTAGTTGTGGTTTACCAGAGCTAGGGTATTGTTGAGGTATGCGACGGTGGTGTATTCAAGGTTAATCTGCGGTTGCGGTGGTAGTGGCAGGGTTGATTAGGGTTTTCCGTAGACTCGGATCCTTCTACCTCATCTTGATTTAAAACTTGATATTGTGTCGCATCTGAAACTTGCCAGAGGTGGAGAGATAGATGGGTTTGAATGGCCGACAATAGTGATTTTTGGTTTTAGTTTTGATTCAAAATCAGATTTGTTGCATCTCGATGAAAGAGAGATAGAGAGAGAGAGTCTACAAGGTTGGGGCCTGGCTAGAGGCTACAAGGTTTTTGGTTCTGATTCTAAACCAGATTCACAATGGGTGAGGGGTCTTGCGCCAAATTGACTTGGGGTCCGGTTAGCTGCTACAAGATTGTTGTTGTTGTGGGTGGTGTTTTATCTGAAGTTTGGATGAGAGAGAATGGGGAGAGATATTTTTTTTTTCACATCTTACATCGTTGACGGTTTGGTTAGTGATAAAGGTGGTTTAACGGTGAAAGGTTAAGTACTTAAGTGTGGTGGTGATGGTGGTTTAATGGGAAAGGTTGGGTGTTTTGGTGATTTCATGTTCGTGGTGATATGAATTAGTAAAAATAATTCAATCCATCCCATGGATAAAGATAATGTTAAATGAAAATTAAAAAAAAAAACAAAATTGAAAAAAGTTACAAACTGTTTTAGAGCTTTTACGTAGGGGTGAGTAAATTAACCATCATATATAACCGAACCATAACCGACATAATAGAACCGATTTTAACCGATAACCGACATAACCAATGGTTATGAAATTTCTTTAACCAACCAAGTTGTTATGGCTATGATTATGAAGCTTTTGTTAACCGATATAACCAAAACAGAATTGAACTTATATTGTTGAGTCTATATAATAGAATTTTGTTTTACATTAACCATGTAGAGGTTTTTACTAAAATAAAAGTATGTTATTTACAAAATCATCTTGATGTGGTGCTTTTTTTGTGATAAATTGAACTTGTAATCACTTTCTTAAGAATTTTTTTTTGTTAATATTGTATTAAAAGGGATCCCATGTTGGTAGTGTAGCTAATGATAGTCATTTGGACGGATTTAGTAATAATTGAGAAACGTTAGTGGCTCATGTGAGGAAAAAAAATTGGAAGGATCTAGCAATAATAAGAAAACCTCAGAGATGATTTTGACTATTCACTCTCTCAGGCAAAAAAAAGTATCTTGAAAGAATATAAATATAAAACAAATTCTACCAAAACTATTTATTTTATTTAAATGGTTATACATGTGTTTGTATTCAAAAGTCCCAAAAATAAACTTATGTAAAAGAATTTAAAAATGACGTGTGAAAAATATTTAACATGAAAAATTAGTGTTTCGTCGGTTTCGATTTTTTTTTTTTGGAGTTCCTCATCGAATTGCATACTATATAGGAAGGCACAAGGGGTTAACTTGTGGGTCTTACGTTGCAAACTGGGTGGAATGATAATTTAGTATTGTTGTTTTTCTCTCTTCTCATGTGCATAACACATGTATACAAGAATGACCTCGGTATCATACCGTATTGAATTGATCCCGATGCTGAATTTAGCAATACCAATTTTCGGTAAAGCTATATACCGACTCGAAGCGATACCGAAAGTCACCAATATTTGGTACCAAATTGGTACCGAAAATGAACTGGTATCGGTACTGGTTTGGTATTAACATTTTCGGTATTTTTTACCAAAGTGCTCATCCTTAAATGCATATTCCCACCATTTTTTATATATTCTTAACTTTTCATATGTTAGATTTTTTTTTTAAAAAAAAAAGATACATCATATTAACGAGAGTTTTTTTTTTTTTTTTATCATTTCAACGGGTATCATAGTGTTTATAAAAAAAAAACAGATCATGCAGCTATAGCATACTTTTTATTTAAAATTGATGAGTTTTGTACTTTATGTTTCAAAATCTTGAAGGTATTGTCCTTTAATTCCAACACATTTATTTTTCTCTAGTATAATAAAATTATACCGTGTGCCTTACTTGGGGGCGCTATTGTAATTTTATCTATATAATTAAAAAATATATCTAATTAAACAAAACCATATTGTCTCAAAAGTTAACAATGTTTTGAGGTTTTTTTTAACTTCACTGATTTTTACAAATTCTGCATTGTCATATCATTTAGCTTCACTGATTTTTAAAGGTAGCACTTCACTGATTACTTATTTATTTTTCATTTAAATAAATAATATAATATTTAAAGTTTTCTTTTTTTATATAAATATTAAATAAATATATAAACAAGCAGCAACACCAATTGTTTCCCCTCTTCCTGTTTCCCCTCTACGCCACCACCTCAACAATCATCATCGATCACCACCATCTGTAACCATCACCACCGCCCCTAAAACTCCAACAAATCCAGCAGCAACACCACTTTCCACCATCATCTTCCGCCACCCATCACCATCATCTGCAACTGGTTTAGATCCGAAAATGGATGGTGGTGGTTGTTCAAAAAAAAAAAAAACATTTTCTTTTCAAATGGCTCTCTTGCCGCTGCAAGTGGTTTAATAGCCGGTAAACGCTGTAAGTGGTTGTTCCAAAAAAAAAACATTAAAGGTGATGTTGGTTATTGAAGTGAAGAAAAAAAATAAACTAAACAGTTACACGTTCCTTAAGTAGTTCACATAAAACCTTCACGGGACCACTACCAGTATCACTGGTGACGATGTTACCGTGCTGATAATGGGATACCCGTGAGCAATTCTGGTTGTGTCAGTCCTAAGGGTGTACAAAATGCTCGAGGCTCGAAACTCGCTCGAAAAATGCTCAAAAAAAGCTCGACTCGAAAAAGCTCGTTTTGTTATCGAGTCGAGCTGAGCTGGCTCGATTTGTAATCAAGCCGAGCTCGAGCTAGGGGTCTTGGCTCGTGGCTCGGCTTGATGGCTCGACTCGGTGGCTCGGTTCGATAAACATCTTTTATATACTTAATAATACTTTGAATTAATCAATAAAATATGAAAAATAATATAACAAAAACACAAATTATACAAATAATACTTTTGTTATGCCTTTCATTCATTAAAATATTAGAAAAATATACATGTATATGTGTAATTTTATTTTTACTTTTTTAGTTTTTTATTTTATAATTTTTTTAAAAAAATAACGAGCTGGCTCGAACTAGCTCGAGCTCGGCTCGAACATTTACGAGCCAAGCTCGAGCTCGGCTTTTCAGCTCGAACCGAAAAAATGAGCCGAGCCGAGCTGGCTCGTTTAAGTTCGAGCTCAAGCTCGAGCTTAGCCTGGCTCAGCTCGGCTCGGCTCGGCTCGATTACACCCCTAGTCAGTCCCTCCTAATCTCTTTAAACTCACTTTCACACACAAGATAACTTCAAAAAGAAAAAAAATTGTGAACTTCATGAAAACATCAAGAACATCCAACTATAGCATCTAATGCTACAAAATCCAAAAAAAAAAAAAATGAATCTTGTTCCTTGTTGCACCAACCACCTCCTACTAACAACAAAACTCTTCACCTTTTCAAAAGTTAAAAAAAAAAAAAAATAGCCAACCATTAGAAGTAAAGGCATCATTTTCAAACTAGTTGAACAAAATGGTTAGATGACCAAATCACATACAACAAACAAGAAGTTCACTCAAACTAAACATGGGGTGGGGACCCTAAATGGCCGGCCCCGTGTACCCACCATCCCGACAGGTTCATCGCCGTCGATGATCCGGACAATGGGTTCTGGGTACCGTTTCCGGGTTCTAGCTCACGCGTACAAACGTGTATGTAAAGGAGAGAGATGTAGAGGAGAGAGGGGTTGCCAGGTGGTGCCGCCGGAGGGAAGGGATCTCAGGTGATGGTGCGTGGGTAGTCAAGGTGGCGGGCTGTGATTGATGCGATGAAGGGTATACCGGATGCTTCATTAGTAACGCCCCTCCCCCTACGAAATTAAAAAAAAAAAAAAAAAAATTGAAAGGAAGAGATTGGTGTGACCTACGTAGGCCCAACCACCTCTAGTTTGCACATGGGTTTCCAACTTTCCATTGCACACTGTAAAGTTAGTGGTCCTAGGCTTATTCTATTTTTTTTTATATTTCTAAAACCATTCTTATGTGATTAAACACTAGCATGTTCGTATGAAAGCGAAATTCTTTGGACTATGTTGGGTTTATAACAGATTAATTGAGTAATGTATAAAAACAATATATCAATGATACAGGTTAAATCGAATGAAAATTACCTAAATATATTTCCAAACGATTAAACGTTATAAATTATGTATTTATCTTGTAAAAAATTACAATTCGCATATTCATTTAAAATAATAGATTTTAACTAAAATAACCTTTATTATAGAAATGATAGAAAAGAATTTATTCCCCTGATCTAAGAAATTAATAACTGAGATTAAACAAATTGAAGCAACGAGTATTTGGTTCTCTTTATTTGCATTTCTTATTGATATACTTAAAAACAATTCAGTAGGTTAACATAATATAATTATCACACATAATGTGTGTAATTATCATCAATAGCATTCGTAATTATCATCGAAAACATGCATGATTATGTAGGTTGTGTGTCCGGATGAAATTTCCCTTCGTTCTAAGGATACATGTCCTCTCCCGGATGCATCGTATCCCTTGTAGGTTGATATGTCTTTGTAGGTTAACTCACCCTATAATTATAAAGCAATAATAGCAGCAACAACAACATTATTAATTTTGATGATGTGTGAATTGTAATTTTATTATACAATTACATTTTTTTAATTTCATCGTAGCCCTTAAGTTTTAAATAATATACGCCTTTTACCTTTTTGTTTTCTTTTAATTTAATTATTCGCTTTCTGTGTTGAATGCCGATATCATAACGGATTAAACTGATACCGAATAAAAGGCATATCATGACTTTGCTTTTTAGATTTTCTTTTTCAGTTGCTATATGTAACATAAGGACTAAAAGGAATTTACGTGTTTGCTTTATTAATTTTATTTTATCACTCGTTAAACATTCACATTAATTACATGTTAAATTAAACATTTTTCAAAACTAAATTAATATACATGTTATTTTGCATGGACTATAAATAATAACTTTATTAGAAAATATTATATATTAAATTTACTTTTACCCATTATACTCTACATAATGTACGTATTTACCAAGTTAGTTTTTATTTAATTTGATAGTTTTTGATAAGTTGTGTTCGTCAACTTCTTTTTAAATATACTACGAGTTGTATTCAAATTTGATATCATAATCTATACCGACAACTAGTATTTATCATTTTCGTAACGAATCAAATCGATACCCATCGAAACTACATGAATGTCGCATCACGTGAGGGAATTAACTAATATGTATAAGGTCATTGCATCCAAAGTTTTTAATGAAAAAATGTTTTATTTAATTTTATTTATAATAGCTCTTAAGCATAATGTTTAGTAACAATATTTCAAATTATGTAAATTAATGTTTATTGAATTCTTAATTTATAGAATGTGTGGTTTATAGTAGGCACATCAACCTCGGGTTTTCATGCTGTTTTTTGCATTGGTTGCTATTGGATTTTTCTTGTATGTATTAGTCACTTCTTTGTTTTTGTACCATTGAGACTTTGTTAAATGTTGTTGGTATTGCTGCTGGTGGTGCTATTATTATTATTATTATTATTATTATTATTATTATTATTATTATTATTATTAAGGATTCATCTACATTTGTGATGGATTTGATTGGGCGCTTACATTCCCAGTTTGTACTTAAGGATTAGGGCACACTTTCCTATTTCTTGGGTGTACATGCTACATTCACAGATAATATTCTACATTTATCTTAGCAACGTTATTTACTTGACTTACTTCGGCGTACTATTCTTGCTAAGTGTCGACCTTTACTGACTCATTTATCCTCAGGACAACAATTATCTCAGTATTTTGGTTCTCAATTATCTTATATCACATTATACATGAGTACAATTACTGCATTGTAGCACACTAGCACATGATTTTTGTCTCGACACAAGATTGCTTACGCTATCAGTCAGGTGTCTCAGTTTTTGCATATACCTACTGATCAACACTGGGTTATAGTCAACTGTATTTTGAGATATCTTCAAAATACTATTTTTTTCATGGGCTATGTATTCGTCTATCTGATGTTTAGCTATGCATGCTTATTCTGATGCTGATTGGGCTGGTTTACCGGATGATCAATGATCAAGTACAAGTTATTTTATTTTTCTTGGACCCAATCTCATCAATTGGGGTTCCAAGAAGCAAATACTATTACAAGTTCTAGTACAGAGGTTGGGTATCGCGCTTTAGCTCATACAGCTACTGAGATTTGTTTGACTACTTTTGTCTTGCATGAGTTACACACTGATTTGTTTGGTCCACCTACTTTATGGTGTGACGTTGTTTGAGGCACTTATCTTGTGGTCAATCTCGTGTTGCATTAGTGTATAAACCATCTTGAGATTGATTTGCATTTTGTTCGTGATATGGTTTTGGCTCAGATTTTACATGCTTGTTATGTGTCTACCACTGCACCCCTTGCAGATATATTAACCAAAGGATTACCAGCCACTCACTTTGACATTCTGAAGTTGAAACTTTACGTTGTTGTACCTCGTTCAGCTTGAAGGTACATATTAGAGTGTATGTGTATAGTTACTGAATTGTTATGTCGGTTGTATGTGGTAGTTAGTGGGGGATGGTTGCACCGCCTCTAAATCAGAGAGGGTTGTATCTTGTATTGATCACGTTATTGACTACAATCAATGCTTTTTTTTATAATTAAAAAAATTGTATCCAAATAAATGTGACATGCATTATGCAAGTGATGAAAACGTAAAGTACAAGCAAACATAGCTAAAGCACCTGGACCGGACGGCTTCAATTTTAGATTTTTGAAAAGGTGTTGGAAGGGGTTAGAGGCGGACTTTGTAAAACTATTCCAGGAATTCTATGATGATCCAAAATTAGGGGCCGGGAGTTCTTCTTCTTTTATCGCTCTAATTCCAAAAGGTGATGACCCGTTGGGGTTTAATGATTACCGGCCTATTAGCCTTGTGGGGTGTATTAATAAGGTTATATCGAAAGTACTAGTTGCGAGACTAAAAGGGGTTATTGATAAGTTGGTATCCCCTGAGCAGTCTGCTTTCTTAGCTGGGAGGAATATAACGGATGGACCGTTAATGCTTAATGAACTGATTGGGTGGTTAAAGAGAACGAAAAAACAAGGTCTAATCTTTAAGGTGGACATTGCAAAGGCGTATGACTCGGTGAACTGGGATTTCTTGAAGTCGGTTTTAATGCAGATGCGGTTCCCTCAACGGTGGGTGTCGTGGATTATGACTGTTGTGACTTCGGCTAGGGCTTCTGTTCTAGTCAATGGCTCCCCTACCGCTGAATTTAAATGTAGCCGTGGGTTAAGGCAGGGTGATCCATTATCGCCGTTTCTATTTGTGTTAGCCATGGAAGCCCTCTCCGGTATTATGAAACGGGTCTCGGCTTGCGGTCTATTCCGTGGGCTGCCATGTGGTAGCGGCTCAATGGTGTTATCCCACTTTCTCTATGCAGATGATGTGATGTTCCTTGGCGAGTGGTCCGAAACGAATGCCCTAAACCTTAAGCGCATTCTAAGGTGTTTCTATTTAGCGTCCGGGTTGAAGGTGAATCTAAAAAAATGTAGCGTCTTTGGGATTGGAGTAGATGAGAGCGAGGTAAATAATATGGCGGGGCTGCTGAATTGTGGTGTTGGGAAGCTACCTTTTACTTATCTTGGGCTACCGGTGGGGGCGAACATGAACCTTCACAAATATTGGAAGCCGGTGATCGATTTGTTTCGGAAACGTCTATCTACCTGGAAAGCAAAACAGTTGTCAGCTGGTGGCAGAAGTGTACTTCTAAAATCGGTATTAAATTCCCTCCCCACTTATTTTTTCTCATTGTATAAAGCTCCGGGTAGAGTTCTTGATGAGTTGGATAGAATGCGGCGAGTTTTCTTTTGGGGTGGGTCAGATGAGAAGGCAAAGATGAATTGGATCGCTTGGGATAACGTGGTGGCCCCGGTGGACAGAGGTGGTCTCGGTTTTGGATGGCTAAAAGATGCTAACTTGGCATTACTCTCTAAGTGGTGGTGGCGGTTTAAGATGGAAACGGACGGGTTGTGGAGGAAAGTTATATGGGCAATTCATCAGTCGTCTAGGAACTGGAACCCGGTTCCGGTTCGTCTTTCGTGTCCCGGTCCTTGGAAAAATGTTGCGTCGGCAATTGGGGTACTAAATGGGGGTGGGGTGGACATCAATCGGTGCATTAAAGGGGTGGTTCGGGATGGGTTGGGTACCTCCTTCTGGCTGGACTTCTGGGATCCTGGTGGGCCTCTGGCGAGCCGGTTCCCAGTTCTGTTCGCGCTAGAACGAGATAAATCAGTCTTAGTTGCACATCGGGTACTACAAAATGGGTTGGGTTGGGTGTGGGACGACGGGTTCACTTCTTTTGGGGCTGCTGCTTCGGCAGAATTGGATGCCTTGATCCAGCAGGTGGCGCTTGTCCTACTGTTGGTGATGGGCGGGACACATGGGTTTGGGTTGGGAGGGGTGGGTCGCAATTCTCGGTAAAAGCTGTAAAAGAAGACTTGTTCGCTGCGAGATGTATTCCATGTCCGCGTCTTGTTGAATGGAATTCATGGGTGCCGAAAAAGGTGGGCATACTGATATGGAAAGCGGATAAAGGACGATTGCCAACAAAGGATGCGCTCAAGAAACGGAACATCAACATCGGATCTGATCTATGTGCCTTCTGCGGTGATTACAAGGAAACAGTCGAACATCTTTTTGTGTCTTGTGGGTTCGTGCAATCAGTTTGGCAGCTGCTCGGACAATGGTGCAATATCGGGCAGGTGTTCTTGTTCGATTTCAGGGATATTATGAAGCTTCACACTTATGTAGGGGGCTCAAGGAAAGCTCGAAAGGTTCTACAGGCGATCTGCTATACGGTTATTTGGTGTATATGGAAAGCACGTAATGAGGCGATATTCCGTCAACAACAATGCTCTTTACAAAGGATAATGGGAGATATCAAAACGCTCAGCTACTTATGGGTCAAAGAAAGGGCGAGAATGACGAATTTGAATATGGAGAATTGGGGTGGTCTGTTCCTAGCTAATATGTAGTATATGTAGTATAGTTGCAGGTCTCCTTGGTCTATTGTTATGTTACGAAACTTGGTGTAATGGGTGTTTTTTAGCTAGTTTCCCGCTAGCTTTCGGGTGATTAATAAAAGTTTTTGTTGGCCGTTCAAAAAAAAAAAAAAAACAAGCAAACATAGCACATTTGTGCTATTTGAGTGAGCGTGGGGTTGATTGGACACATAACACAGAAATGATGAAGCTAGGAGCTTAGATGTCAATGAAACATTGTTTTCCCTAATTGCAAAATAGAACATGGTAGACCCATTTTTTGCCTCTTAGTCTACAAACATTAAGACCTTTTAATACCAAGACTTTCCAACTAATCTCATAATTTAACATTAATTAGCATTATATCAACATCGTATATTGGTCCCGAACGCTACGCATTTGACACGTGTCATCCTTCGTTTCCGTTGGATTACGATGTACATTGTCATAATAAAATAATCAACTGGTTTCATGTCAACGTTAGGGCAACTCAATCTATTATGTCGACTTCAAACGAAATTATAATATTGGTCACTTTTGTTTATATAAAAAACCATAAGATAGTAAACATCCTCTTTGTTTAGATATCACATCCTAATATTTAAAAAAAAAAAATTAATTTAATCACTTATATAAAGATCGTTCATCTCATGTTAACAAAAAGAAAGAAGTTGCTCGTGACTAGACGCACGAAAATTGGGGGAACTATAATAGCTTTTGAAGGGATGATAACGATTGACGGTTAGTTTTATTACAAAGTGGGAATCAAAATTATTGGCTTGGTGACATCGTACCATGTAGATAACGAAAGACAAGCCAAAGGCATTACAGCCCAGCGACATCTTGGTGGTGGGATAAGACTTAGGGACTACAAAGTCCTGAGTTCGAAGCTCACAATGCGGTTTTCTCATAATTATGAGTTTCCTCATGGATTAGTGACTTGGTTGTAGAATATGATCGCGTGGTAACACTGGTGGCACGGTGACACTCTAGTGGTCCGAAAGTGATTCCAAATGACTGCTAAAAAAAAGATAACGAAAGACAAATAGAAATTAATTGATCCATAATGTCTTAAGCGTTAATGTCAACAAGAGGGGAGGGGGCCAAAACATGAATTAGGGTAGAGATAAAATAGTATGTTGTCATGATGGGAAGTAATAGATGTCATTGCAACAAAAGCACATGTCAATCTTTGTCAACCCACCACCAGATAGATACATAGGATTATATAAAACAATCCAAAATAAGAATACCAGAAACAATATGATGTCCTACCTTTTATTGGTATAATCGGGTAGCGTTTCATTTCTAAATCGAAGTAGAGGTGATCGATCGGACTGGAAAAGAATGGAGGTAATCTCATAACTTGGAACGCTACGGGCGTAAAGAGGTGAAAAAAAAACAATTTCTGTATTGATATGGTGATATATTAAAGCCGGTTTAGGTTTGAAAACCGGTTTATGAGTTCTAGAGTAAATGGAGGTTAGGAACCGATTACAACAACAACCTTACCCAGTAAATCTCATCATTAGCAAAGCTAAGAGTATGGTCTGGGGAGGGTGAGATGTAGGCAGACATTTCCTCTATCATTGCAGATAAAGAGGCTGCTTCCAGGGAGACCCTCGGCTCGACAACACACAATCGAAAGTAAACAACACTTAAAAACAAATAAAGGACTACTAAATTTAGGGAAACCATGAAAGCGTCACGAAGTAAAATAAAGACATATGTGCAATAAAAACAACAAACTCATCAACACCTAAATACAAGACACCCTTAAAGGCTTCCTACCAGCGAAAGAGAGGCCTAAGCTCCTAGAACCAGCTACGATATCACCAAACCCTCCCTAATAATCTTTAATCTTGTGCCTCCACGAACCCCTATCCTTGACCATGTCCTCAGAGAGATGCATCTCTACTAAATCATGCCTAATCCGCTCAATCCAAGTCAATTTGGCTCTTCCTCTACATCTCTTCCCCTCTACGGTGAGGGTTTCCACAACTCTAACTGGGGCCGTCATTTCCCTCCTCCTCACATGCCCATACAATCTTAGTCTTCCCTCCTTAATCTTATCTGATAAACTAGCTACCCTTAACATTTTCCTAATAACCTCATTTCTAATTCGGTCTACCCTAGTGTGCCCGCACATCCACCTTAGCATCCTCATTTCTGTTACGTCCATCTTGCGAGCTTGTGTATTTTTTATGACCCAACAATCAGTCCCATATAACATAGCATATCTCACTGCCACCCTATAGAATTTTCCCTTTAATTTAGTTGAAAACCTTTTATCACATAAAACCTCACTGGCGACCCTCCACCTACATACATAACTACACATATACGCATACAAAAATTTTAGTAAATAAACAAACATGATATTCATTGGGTTTATATTATAATTTAGGTATTTTTTATTTTTGAAATATTAAAAAACCGGTTTTTACCTAATCATTATAATAGGTAAGACCATGTGTAATGGTGGGTGAAATTTGGTGTCAACATTTTTTGACATGTGGCATGTGGGCCACATGCTATTTTATATTATTTTTTATATATTTAAAATAAACAAACTAGTATTTAATTTAAATATTTAACTAAATAAACATAAAAAAAATTACATTAATTCACTAAATTAAAAAAATACAGGAAAAAAAAGCGAACATCCTAAAAAAAACAATCTAAACATTAATATTATATTTTGCAATGATTTGTTGCTTGCGAAGATTAAATAAAATTAGCGCCTCCTGTGTGAGTCCCTCGGACGACCTGTTGAGGAACTCGATGTCCTTCTCCAATTAACGCGCCTCTTGAATCTCGACGAACTTCTTGTTTTCGGTGGCCCTCTCCTGCATGGTCTCCAACCGCTTTTTTCCAAGGTCTTGTAAACTTTCAAGACGTCGATTCATCACCTCAAACTCGTCTTTCAGCTCGACACCCATCGAAGACGACTCCGCACGTCCACCCTTTCGCACGCTTCTTCTTCCTGGTGGTCGAGGAAACTCTTCTTCTTCTTCTTCATCACCCTTTTCATTTAAACCCACGGTCTGAGCATCTGAATTGGGCATGTCTGGATCCATCGTAGAAGATGTTTTCGACCGTTTGGCTTTGCGCCTACCCCCCGTCATGCTTGGTACGTTTGCCCATTTAGGGCTTCCCTTTATAAGCTCCCAACACCTCATGTACGGGAATGTCCCACGATCGGCGTTGTACTCCTCCAACGCTCTCGTCAAACTATCAACATCGCCATGACCGCTACCCCAATTATCATACAAATATTGATAATATTCTTGAAACCCATGGCATTTTTGATTGATGTCCGTCCACTTTCCCGAAACCGAGTCTTTATCCCGATATTCTCCTCTACCCATCGCGTTGAAAAATGTCTCGCGAATCCTTATCCAAAAGAGAGGTAAATTTTGGTAGTTCGCTACAAAAAAAATATATAACATATATTAGTATACAAGTTGCGGTATTTTAAAAAAAAAAAAATTAAAAAGTTACGAATTTTAAAAAAAATACAAAGTTGCGGTTTAAAAAAAACATACCAACTTCGGGATTCTCCGAAATGTCTAACCACGCTCGGGCGAGCGCGAGCTCCTCGTCTTTGGTCCATGGTTGATACGTCTTTCTTGTTTTCGGTTTGGCCGGCTCTCCTTTTTTTTATGCGACCGCTTTTTTGGTTGGGAGCTCTCGGGTGGTTGCGTCTCCGGTACTTGCTCGGGTTCTTGTTGAGACCCCGACATACCCCCAACGCTAATATTCATATTAGCGTATCCCGTAGGACCTTGGAAGAATTGTTGGGGCATGTTTAGTAACTGCGAAAAGCCCATGTTGCTCGTGTCAAAATCTTGAAAGTTATACGATTGTTGAGGTTGGGTGGTATTTGGCCGAATAGTGTTTGGGTTGCCCGGGCGAGATGGTACACCGAAAGGTGGGCGGAATTGTTGCATTTTTTGATTGATGGTTTATAAAAAAATAGTAGGATTGTATAAAATATTTGGTGAAGGTGAGTAAAATTGGTAGTGAAAAAATATAAAGGTTGGAGGTTATTTATATAGGGGTAAAATTAATTAAATTTTTTTTAAAATAGCCCAACGGCTATATTTTTTGATCTGTTGCAAATTTGACCGTTGACCTTTTTTTAAAGCTGCCACGTGGCAGCATACCATTGGCTGGGCAAATATTTGGCTTGAGCGAAATTTTTCGCGGAGGAGGCCTTCACGCCCAGTTAACCCACATGGGGGCGGTGTTGCTGGGTGAATGGGGCGCTAAAATGCCCCTTTAGCGCCCATTTAGCTAGCCATTACAGGTGGTCTAATAGTTTTTCACCACGCAAAACCAGTTATTACTCTAACAGGTTAGTTTTATTGCCAGATTATATATGAACAAAATAATCATTTCAGTATGTATTTTCATGACTTAGGGTTTTACAATTAAATTAAGTGTTAAGTTATCAATAGGTTGACTAGGCCAGTAATTATGAATATAATTGTATATATACATATATTGAGCCATAGGTAAAGTATATGGAGGAAACCCTCCTTATTTGGTAAACTCTGGAAACTCTGACTTCCCAACATTTTTTTTTTTTTTTTTGAAAAAAATAGGGTATGTAATATACATTTTTTAAGCATTTCGAGCCAAAAAATCGAAAAAGCGCCGAACGGTTTTTTTTTTAAAATAAAAAACGTCTACTGTTTACATATAGTTAACACATTGTTAACACCTGTTATTAGCGCTTAACATGTGTTAGTCAAAATTTTATTTTTTAAAAAAAAAAAAATACTTGGCGCTTTTTTAATTTTTTTGGCCCAAAATGCTTAAAATCATGTATATTACTTGCCCTATTTTTTTCAAAAAAAAAAAATATTGGGAAGTCAGAGTTTCCAGAGTTTACCAAATAAGGAGGGTTTTCTCTAGAACCATTCCCTATTGAGCCAAACCCAATATAGTGGTATGTATAAAAATATAAATATAATTGTAATTAATATAATTATATATATGATAAATCAATAAAAATTATATCGAGCCGAACCGGGCCGGGTCGAGGGGACCTTTGCTCATGCTTGGCTCGTTTACAAACCGAACCGAGCCGATTGACTTGTTTACAACCGAACGGAAAATCGAGCGAGCATTTTCTGTGCAAATTCCAAGCGAGCAGCGAGTGTCGAGCGATTTGAACAGCCCTACCCGTGATACCATGAGTTACTCGATATTAAATTTGAGCCCAAATTCGAGCTTAAAAGTTACGCTTGTAAACTATAAATGCAACTCAACTCTAATATTTCGGTTACAAAATCACCCTAAACCAATGCATAATTGAATATTCAGTTATAAAATTAGGGGTTGTTTGGTTGATTAAGTGCTGAACTATTAAGAGGTCTAAATGGTTAAGATGCTCTGAATGATTAAGTGCTAAATGGTTCAGCTATACACCAAGTCTGAATGATTCAGCTCTTAACCATTCCATTCAAAGGTGTTTTTTAGGTTAAAACAAACAGTCTAAATTAGCTGAATGATTTAGAGCCTTATTAATTAAGATACTATCAAACAAACCCTTACTCAAACTGGTCGGTTCACTTAAAAGAGTGGGCCGGATGTCGGTCTTTAAGAATCAAGAGTGGTTGATTGTTGAAAATCTGTTGAACACCATATTTTAAGCTTTACTTTGGACCCAACAATCCCTTTTCTTCAAATTTCAACAGTCTAAATTAGTGTTTTCTTTCGGCCCAGCATTCTATAAGCCTAAAGGAGTGACTTTTCAGTTTTCACTCATGATTGACGTAGCAACACAACAAAATCTTATCACAATTAATATCCAATATTTTAAAAATATAAATACAGTCGTTTAATGCTCTTTTCAGCTCGACATAATATTTAAAAAACAAAATTATAGAAATTAACCTTTATGTTTTATCAAAATTGCATGGTAAAGGTTTAATTTGCACGAAAAACAACTTTTCACTATGATTTTTTATGCTTATAATGTAGAGCTGTTTTAGCTCTTGTCTTTATAATTTATGAATGGAGAGCAAAACAGAGAAGGGGGTGTAAGTTCTCTTAGAGCAGTCGCATCTCATCTTTTCTATCTACATAATTTAACCTAAAACACATTTTTCTCTAAAATTTATTTGTTTTTTTTTTAAATATTAGACATCTCATTCTCCGTCTCCATTTCTATTTTGTTGCTACTTACAAACACTTATTTTATTATTATTTTTTTCTTGTACACCCACAATAATTACAGACTTGCATTTGAGTCTATAAATATAAAGGTTTGCTTTTGTTTTCTTTAAATTGTTCTTTATTATATAAAAATGAGATTCAGTTATATTTGGGATGGTTTATTTATATTATTCTCTAAGAAATAACGATAAAAAGCATAAATAGAATGGGATGTGAATCCTCGCATTTACATCTCCTCAATTTACTCTCCTATAATTTAACTAAAAGTTATACTTTTTAAAATGCATTTCTGATTATAAAAAACATTCCGCATCATATCCATATATTTAGTTTATTGTATTTCTCATATTTGTAAGTTCACAATAAATTGATTTAGAAAGAATAGTAGATTTTCATATATGAAAAGACACTATAATAACTTTTCAAAATATAAGCTTGGGGTAGAGGAGTGATAGAAGGGATGTGGTGAATTTTTAGTAGTTTTTTTTTTTTAAATTAAAAGAAAAAACGATGAGAGTACTTGGCCTTATCTATATTTATATACTATATTAAAGAAACTCGATAGATAGGATTGTGATTTTGTCACACTTTTAAAATGGCATATGAAGAGGCACAATGTAAATCTTTAATTTTTACCCATTTTCTTCCCTTTATACCTCTACTGTACAACCTTTGATAGCAATTATACAAATAACTAATGCAACTCATTCATCCATCTTCCTCACATTCAATTCTTTGATTATTTGTAAACCATTTTTTGTTTGCAAACGGAAAGCCTTGAATTGAAGTTACCAATTCAATATCAAAGAAGTTTCAAATCCCCTCTATTTAAACAAAGTTCATACTCGATTTCTCAATTATCGGGTGTGATTCATGTTCTTTTCTTCTTGCATTTTCTGTATTTGTTTACCTTGATTTCATATCACCGTAGAAGCTTGCATTTGCCTTCTTTGTCTGGTATGTAAATTCGTCTCTTTTTAGTTTGAATTGCTATGGTTCGTGTTGTGAATTGTGTTTAACCGTCGATTGTGATTTCTATTATTAAATTGAGTTTTTTTTTTGTTAGATTGTATATTGTTGAAATAGTTTTGCTTTTCTTTTTGTTATAGAATTTGATATATAAACAATGATTTCTTGATTTTAGATTGAAAAGGAAAGGTTAATTGTTTGAAAACTTGATTGGAAGTTTTAATAGTTGTTAATTATTTTGAAAGCTTGTACCCAAGTGTACTACATGAGTGGAGATGCATGGAAGGAAGAATTGATGCTGCTGGTAAGCCTTCTATTTAGTATCCCCACCTTTGCATTTACTACATAGTTCCATAGAAAAACAAGAAGAAAAACCCGTTGAACCACACACTAACGGCAAGTGCACCGGTCGCAGTGTAGCAGAGCAAGTAAGTCCGGAATATCGATCCGTGGACACAATGTGGCGACTCTCGGTACTAGACCTCTATCGACTCCTAGCCTAGCAAATTGGATTTTTGTGATTTTTTATATTAATTAATTACTAAAGTAAAAAAAATTAAAAGGCTTAAATTAACATATAGCAGAGGATCACTAAGGAAGGAAATCAGAGATGGGAAAGGCAACCACCTAGGTATCGAATCCTACTAATGAAATTGGAACTGCCCTAGCTTTGAAAACTATGTTGGCAATCAGAATCTTATAATATTCACCCCTAGTATCCTAGTGGCTCCCGGATCATTTACCAAGACTGACCTAAAAGGAATCCTAAAGGCTACTAATCTCACTGATTGGTTAGATCACCTCTCGGTCTCACTAACTATGCTAAAGTACTCGCTAGACTGGTTTAGATTTCTCACTCTCCAATCACAATACACCCTAAAGTGCAAGGAGTAACCTGTAAAGCCAATCTATGACACAGATAAGCAAATAATACTAGAGAACCTAGGAAAAACCTGATCTCTCAGCGTTTCTAGCCTAAACCTCTAACACCAAAGACAAACCTGACTACCTATCACCTCTCGGTCTCAAGAGTAGGAAGAATACTAATTACCTCTAAACTCACAATCAATGTTCCTATGGAATTTAGGCCTAAAACCATAAAGTAAACTACAAGCACAAAGCAAGTAATTCTAACAAGTGTCCAAACATGAAAGACATTCACTAAGACACTCGTGGAACATTAAAAGATCATAAATTAGTAAAAAGTACGCACACACATCATAGAATCATAAACAAGTTTCTTACTAAAACATAAATCCAACTATAAAATCCAAAACCGAAATATAAACCAAAATCAAAAAGTCGTCATGTCAAACCTAGGTGGCCACTAATGTTTTAGCCAAACATAATAGTAATGGAACAAGATAAAAACATAGGTTCAAAATATATCAAAGTCATGGTACCAATATTCATAGACACAAAGTAAATAAATATAAAACCTATAACTTGCAGTGATTAAACTCGAGCCTTCAATACTTGAACCACGCCTTCCTCTCCAAAATAAACCTCCCTTGTGGCTCGAACCCGATTCTGCTGTGGAGTACCTCCCCTCTCGATGCGACTGTTCTATCCCCCCTTAATAAATGTGTCGTCCCTTTTTTAAAAGGTTCCACCGTAGGGTTTTTTTCTTTCTCTAACCATTGGGCTTTTTTTGTTCTTTTATTTCTTCACGTGGCCTTGCCATAATCAATCACTATTTTATTATTATTATTATTATTATTATTATTATTATTATTATTATTATTATTATTATTATTATTATTATTATTATTATTATTATTATTATTATTAGTAGTAGTAGTAGTAGTAGTAGCAGTATAACTGCATGCTCTTGTGTCGGGTGTTCTTGGCTTGACCAATGTTGGTCTTTTACTCTCCAACGTTCATGAACACCAGGTGCTCGCGTCTTGATTATTTTTCACTGTTTTAAGCTTCATTCTCACGAACACCTATAAAATAATGAAATAAATAAATAAATAAATAATAAAAACAACACGAAACGAATAAAAACATGACTAAATAATATACAAAATATATAGGAAAAGATATGTGTTTTGCAACACATCATAAACATAATGTAGTGTAAGAATATGATATCATCTTGTTTCACATAAAAATGACAAACAAGTATATTTAGTTTTTAGAGGTTAGTACCTACTTCAGTTTGAAACCAGATTAATTATTTCATAGGAATTAGAGAACATGTTGAAAACCAAATGCACTTGGACATATATAGCATGCTTAACTTAGATTCGTTTACCAATAATTTTCATTTAAGTTAGATTGATTTGATCATGTAGAAGGATGACAATGAAGCGAAGACATGCAAACGAAAGTTACTTGAGGCTTTAATTTATGTATTTATTTGTCAAACATGGTGTTAACTGTTGTCAGTTTTAATCTAATTTTTTTGGACCGGCTAAACTCCCACAATCCGAGCCCCCCGCAGTAATTGGGCAAAATCCTGCACAAAGCAGGACTCGAACTTGCAACCCCAGGGTAGGAAACAGGCAAAGCCTTAAAACCTCCCACCTCCACCACTCCGTTGTGGCTTCATTGGCTAGTTTTAATCTAATTAGTTACCATATCTAAATTCCCCCAATTGACCTATAGTTGTTTTTCCCTTCCATTATTTACTGATTTAAGAATCTTAATGGCGTTTATGCAATTTATGGTTACTAAAAGGCTAGGTCTCATCTCTCCCTGTCTTAAATTCTCCTTCAGTAAGCATTCTTTCAATCCCGAATTTCAATGGTTGTTCAATTTATAAGAACTTACGTATATGTATGAGAAGAATTTTGATAACAAAAGATAAATGTGTAGTCATGTCATATATCAGCTTCATATGTGGATGCTTTATATGATTCGGCTTTTATTGAGATGATTTACCACTATTTTTACAAGCAAAAAGCTCTTCTTTTGTCTGTTATCAAATCTTAGTTTTAAAGTGTTACACACAATTTTTAATGAATTAATATTAATGGGTGTTGTAAGAGATCACAAATGAATCGGCATGATATGCTTTAAACAATGTCATATACTTGCTACCATCCTTTATTTTTATTTTTTCTAACCATTGTGTCATGTGTTGGTTAATATTCATATTTGGGAATGTGTTGAAAGGGGAGATAAAAGAATGCCTACAAACTGTTCAAGAAATGGATACTTTAGTAGATCAAATATATACTTTGGCTTGATAGAAATTAGCATGTCAACTTAGTCACATTACATTTAACGAGTAGATAAATATT
This sequence comes from Ambrosia x helenae, assembly GCA_030844895.1. NCBI lineage: Eukaryota > Viridiplantae > Streptophyta > Magnoliopsida > Asterales > Asteraceae > Ambrosia > Ambrosia x helenae. Next base: position 16,526,624 of record CM061229.1, on the reverse strand, counting down.
TCTTTTAGAATGGCTTATTCGAACCACAGCATTGGGTACCTATGTGTAATATTCAATCTACACTTTTGCGTTTTGTAAATAATCACATCGTTGTATTGCAATTTGTATTTGGATACCGCGGCAACGCGCGGGTAAACCCACTAGTACTATATTAAAGAAACATGATGGATAGGATTGTAATTTTGTCACACTTTTAAGATGGCATATGAAGAGGCACAATGTAAATCTCTAATTTTTACCCATTTTCTTCCCTTTATACCCCTACTATACAACGTTTGATACCAATTGTACAAATAGTTAATGCAACTCATTTATCCATCTCCCTCACATTCAATTCTCTAATGATTTGTAAACCGTTTTTTGTTTGCAAACGAAGAGCCTTGAATTGAAGTTACCAATTCAATGTCAAAAAAATTTCAAATCCCCTCTATTTAAACAAAGTTCATACTCGATTTCTTAATTATCAAATGTGATTCATGTTCTTTTTTTCTACCATTTTTTGTATTTGTTTACCCTGATTTCATATCACCGCAGAAGCTTGCATTTGCCTTCTTTGTATGGTATGTAAATTCGTCTCTTTTTAGTTTGAATTGCTAAGGTTCGTGTTGTGAATTGTGTTTAACCGTTGATTGTGATTTCTATTATTAAATTGAGTTTTTTTTTGTTGGATTGTATATTGTTGAAATATTTTTGCTTGTCTTTCTGTCATAGAATTTGATATATAAACAATGAGATTTTAGATTCAAAAGAAAAGGTTAATTGTTTGAAAACTTGATTGGAAGTTTTAATAGTTGTTAATTATTTGGAAAGCTTGTCCCAAGTGTACTACATGCGTGGAGATGCACGGAAGGAAGAATTGATGTTGCTGGTAAGCCTTCTATTCAGTCTCCTCCACCTTTGCATTTACTACATATTTTCATGGAAAAACAAGAAGAAAATTAACATAATGTAATGTAAGAATATGATATCATCTTGTTTCACAGAAAAATGACAAACAAGTATATTTAGTTTGTAGAGGTTAGTACCTACTTCAGTTTGAAACTAAATTCAGTATTTCATAGAAATTAGAGAACATGTTGAAAACCAAATGCACTTGGACATATATACTGTCACACCCCAACCGATGACGGAATACATCGGGGCGAGACTTGGGATAGATTGTTCAAAGACTTCATGACACTAGAATTCGTGACAATATAATTTAAAGAAAAATTTTCATTCATAGCATAATCATTGTCTAAAAGATAACGAAATACAAATTGTTTCATGAAAAGGAAAGTATAACATCAAAACATAGAAAATTAAACTAGTTGCGAGTTTCTAGTCCAATCCTACGTAGTTTTCTTGATAAACCTGCATTAAACATTTCCTGCAACATGTATAAAATATCCGTCAACACATAAAGCGTTGGTGAGCATACTAGTTTGAGTCTAAGTACATAGTATAGAAAAGTCTACTCGAATCATCATGTTATAGGCATAAGCACGTAGAACCATACAAACGGCAACAACACTCGATAACACAAAAGACTTCATCTTATCATGACCCATAAAGGGGGCGGCGTGTCAACCTATAGCGCTATACATGTAAGGTGGGTTGTTAACTAATCGTACATTTGTATGTAAGACTTTGAATTCTAGCATGGCATAGCATAATAACATTTAGATTGAGCATAATAGTTTAAGCGTATGAAATCGTTTAAGTTTTGATAGTGATACATGTTGAGCCCCAAAGAATAAAGAATAAAAAAAGGGGGACAAGTATGAACTCACCTTTGGGTGCGTCTTGATATAGTTCCAAAGATAAGTCTTGGAAGATTAAACTTTAGCTCCGATTAACTAGATTTAAGAATTAGAGTCTTAGGTTCGAGTTTTAGATTATAGTTTCAAGAGATTCATGCAAGCCTTTTAGGCAAACCAAAACACAAATCGCCTTTAAGGCAATCCGGATGGTCATGAGAATAAGTTAGACCAAGCACAAAATCATCATAGATGATTCGGATGGTATAAGGTTAGGAATGTGAATCCGATTCATAAGTTCATGTCATAACCACTTTGTTTATGAGGTAAACGTGGGTTTTGGACACAGGATTTCCCCTTTCTAGTGTGGATAAATCCGTAGCACAAGAAGGGTCAAGAGAGTTGGTAAGGTAGGGTGTAACCACAAACCTTCCAAAGATTAATAATAAGATAGTAAGATTATTACTTAGTATAGCTAAGATGTTTAAGTAAAGTTTGGGGACTGATTTGGATGAGTCTTGACTCTCCTTTGTCACCCAATACCATAGCACAAATCTTCCTAACATTAGATTGTTAGTAGACTTGGTTGGTTTCTTCACAACAAACATTTCTTAGGACATAAAAACAATTCAGAAAACAAACCCATTTGGGACCTCTTTTAGGTGTTCTACCCTTATCACACTTCTGTGGATAAACATGGGGAAGATCCTAGATGGTTCTCCAAGGAGTTTTGGATAGAAAAGAGAAGGAAAAACAAAAAAGAATTGAAGGTTTGAGCCTAGAAACTTACTGATGTGTTTTCAGAAAGTTTGCTCAAAAACCTTGAAGATTAGAGAGAGTTTTAGGGAGAAATGAGATGAACAAGAGGTTAAGGAGTGGGGGGGTTGTATTTTTATGGGCATTTAAGGGAGTAATTAGAGTGGTTGGGAGGTGTTTAGGTGGTGGTTAAGCTTGATTGAAAAGTGCCATAATAGTTATTGACTTCTACTGCTGTTGTTATTCGAAATCAAAACAAACAAAAAAATAATAATAAAAATAACGATCACATACATGTATAAGTTGTTGTTGCTTTTTGTTGGAGGTAAAAGTCAAACCATCCAAATAAGTCTCGTATTCTTTTTTTTTTAACTAAAATTATTATTAAAACTATATATATATATAATATATGTTTTATTAAAATAAATATATATTAAGATCTTAACTAAATGAGTTTCTTGTTATAACGTCTAAATTGATTAGGATAAATTATAATGACGGTTCGTCATGATTTGGTAGGAGTAACATAAAAAACGAATAAAAGCGAACTTGGAATTTGTTAAGTATAAAATTCAAAATATATGAAAAGTGAAAATCACGCGGTGTTACATATACCATGCTTAACTTAGATTCATTTACCAATAATTTTCATTTAATCTAGATTGATTTGATCATGTAGAAGGATGACAATGAAGCAAAGACATACAAACGAAGGTTACTTGAGGCTTTAATTTATGTATTTTATTGGTCAAACATGGTGTTAACTGTTGTCAGTTTTAATCTAATTAGTTATCATATCTAAATTCCCTCAATTGAAGTATAGTTGTTTTTCCCTTTCATTATTTACTGATTTAAGAATCTTAATGACGTTTATGCAATTTATGGTTCCTAAAAGGCTAGGTCTCATCTCCCCCGTCTTAAATTCTGCTTCAGTAAGCATTCCTTCAATTTCAAATTCCAATGGTTGTTCAATTTATAAGAATTTAGGTATATGTATGAGAAGAATTTTGATAACAAAAGATAAATGTGTAGTCATGTCATAATAGATAAATATTTATTTCAGAATGACTTATTCGAACCACAACCTTGGGTACCTAGATGTACTATTGAATCTATATTTTTGCGTTTTGTAATATAATCACATTGTTGTATTGCAATTTATATTTGGATTACGCGGCAACACGCAGGTAAACCCACTAATATCACTAAGTAGAATCAAATGTTTCTCAATCTAGATAAAAACAAAAAAAAACTGTAATAGTTATGATTTTTTGTATTTTTTATTTAGTTAGACTAGAACATCTTTTTTACTTTCATAAAAATGAGGTAAAATTTGAAAGAACGAATGAAATGAGAGATTGGATGTGTGGAAAACTGAACATCATGGTACCAAAATTCAATACAAAGCCTGAGTGCTGCCTTGATCTCTACACTATGTGTTTAGTTTTAACACACTTCTTGTCAGGGGTCTTCAAAGTGGTATTATCTGTTTTTTGGATATCCGAAAATCGGATAATCCAAAATTTCAGACAGTTAATATTGGGATACGAATCCAGACCTGAAAATCGAATATTCGAAATTTCGGATTCGGATAATCCATGTATAATCCGAAACTTAAAAAAAAATTCATTTCTCTTATGCTAAAATCTAAAACCGAACCTGGTTAAAACAAAAATTCAATATATATAAATGTGTGTGTGTGTGTGTGTGTGTATATATATATATATATATATATATATATATATATTGGATTCGAGAAAGACGTAATATGTTAGTTGGTTGTTTGGTTGATTAAGTGCTGAATCATTAAGAGGTCTGAATGGTTAAGAGGCTCTGAATGATTAAATGTTGAATGGTTTAGCTATGCACCAAGTCTGAATGATTCAGCTCTTAACTATTCCATTCAGAGTCTTTTTTAGGCTCAAACAAAAAGTCTGAATGCTGAACCATTCAGAGCTGAATGGTTCAGAGCCTCATTAAGAGGCTACCAAACAGGCCCTTGGAATGGATTGAATATATAATATATAATATAAATATAAATAATATTATATATATATATAATATAGATATATTTTTATATTTCAGGACTAAAAGCAACAGCCAAACACAGTCAGCCTCGCCGCAACGCGCGGGTTCCTGCTAGTACCTTATTAAAAAAAACTCAATGGATAGGATTCTAATTTTGCCACACTTTTAAGATGACATATCAAGAGGCACAAGTATGCATCTCTATATTTTACCCATTTTCTTCTTTTTATGCCTCTATAGTACAACTTTTGATGAAAATTATACAAATAAGTAATGCAAATTGACTCTTTACATACATGCATTTATATGATGACTTTCCATATGTTTAACACCTATATTTGTATTACTCTTGTATTTATGTAAGGGCTTATGACTTTTCATATGTTTAACTCTTATATTTTTATTACTTTTGTATTTATGTAAGGACATATATAAAGAGACATGTGTATTTCATAAGATAGATGAACAAGAAAAGCTTTCCATTACTCTCCCATTTTTCTCTTTATATTGTTAATATGCTTATATGAGTCATGGAGTTATACATTACATTAGGGCGGTTGATAAATTGAAGTTCAATGTGAGTTTGTTAATCTCCTTCATTATGTTAATATATTCTGTGGTATTTGAAGACTCTTTAAGTCCATTAATGGGCTGCAAAAATATATCACATGAAAATTGTACAAGAAAATGGAAAATGACTTACGAGCGAATGATGGGTGTGGAAGCTGTGGTGGTTTGCAGGTAATTGTTTTTAAAATTAGATACCTTTTGAAAAGAAAAAAAACATATTAAGGTTAATTTATGTTGATTACACTGCTTCGGGGTTGGGTCACAATTTTAATTTAATTATGTATCATGACATTCTCACATTAGATGCAGGCATGTTAAGCAATCGAGCATAATATAGAGGATATTACCTGATGTGATTATTGGTAAGTGGTACTTAACATCAGCACTTAACTTTTTTTTCTACATATAGATTACAAGAAGATGATAAGGGGTATAGGACTAACCACTAAGCCATAAGGCCAACTGGAGCATCCTTCGATTCTGCCATACCACCTACACTTATTACTTTTCGTTTGTGTTATTGTGAATTTTTTTTATTTTATTATTTTTTTTTTTTTGAAAATTGGACATAAGTTTGTAAAGTTACACATTAAAACAACATATCAATTGTATTTCATGAGTGTACACAAGTAATTTTGAAATTGTTAAAACATGACGTGTAGTTTGATACTATTTATTTACATATGCATGATGTCGTCAACCATCTACTCCGTATTAAATTGTTTTTTATGTAAATTCTTTGGTTTATACTCAATTGATTTTTGTAAATTGATGTATTATTTATCTTAACAAGTAAAAATCATAACTAAAAATACACTAAAGCCGTTGCGTAACTTACGGCAAAAAAAACATAAATACCCGCGGCAATACCTACTGTTAAACAAAAATAACTAGTTTTGTGTTTTAATGCAATTTGGTGAAATATGCGCTATAAAGGTTAGTATATTTCAAGTATTAAATGCTCCCGTCACTTTTATCTGCGTCTCTGTTTAACAAAGGGGCAGGCAACTGTTGCCCACATCACTTTTACCATCGAAGACGTATTCCATTGACCTAAGTAAAAATGGTACCTTTAATTCTTTTAATTCAATTGTTATATAACTTATATTCTTCAATTCATTTTTTTAATTTGATAGGTATTAGTTCAGAGCCGGACCAATGCGAACAAGCCGCACTCCTAACCGAGACCTGTTTTTCCTGGGGGCACGACCCTCTGACCGAGTAGTTATTCTACACCGGAGATCTAATGTTTGATGGGTTTGTTGGTGTTTAAGTCCAGTGACAGATCTAGAAGAAAAGTTGAGAGGTAGCGTGGGCAAAAAAAAAAAAATTGTTCAGGTGTAGCCGAGACATAAAATGAAGAAGGAAAAAGAATTTTTGCACTAAAAAGGTACTTTGCAAAGAAAGTTGAGGGGTAGTCCTCAACCCCCTCTAGGTCCGCCCATGTGTTTAACCTCCAAATTGTCAATAAATAAGATGAGAATTTTAGAAAATGAATATGTATTTTTGTGGAGTTTTGGTTAAATTACACGTATAAGAAAAAGGAACATAGTGTGAATGCTCTTAAGTACTTTGGGTCTTTTTCCTCTAACGCATATGTTTTGGGTAATGGGTCTCATGATTAATCATTTCAATATGTGTGGAGTGAGAGGTCAAAACTATTGCACACTCAAATAATTTCCGTTCGTAGATTTACTACAGATAATTGGGTCTCTGTAGAATTTGACCCGTTTGGTTTTCTTGTGAAGGATTACAAGATCAAGGCACCGCTCCTACGATGCAACAGCAGCGGTGATCTCTATCCCTTGCTGTTCGGGTCCTCCTCTTCCCAACCATCCGCTTTTGCTGCTATCTCTTCTCAAGTCTGGCATCACCGTCTTGGCCACCCAGGACGCGCTTCTTTGAATAAATTAAAAACATCTAATGTAGTAGACGTTGATTTTATTTCTAATAAATTTTGCCAGTCTTGTATTCTTGGAAAAAGTGTGCGTTTACCTTTTTTTCCGTCTAATAATGTTACATTGCAACCGTTTGATATTATACATAGTGACGTGTGGACATCACCTATAATTAGCTCATCAGGCCATAAATACTATGTTCTATTTTTAGATGATTATTCTAATTTTTTATGGACCTGTCCCATTTCCCAAAAATCACAAGTCTTTCCATCCTTTAACCATTTTGCATCCACCATCAAGACACAATTTGAACGCACCATTAAAACTTTCCAATGTGATAATGGTCGCGAATATGTCAACACCTCTTTCCAAACCTTTTTCACCACCAACGGTATTCTTTACCGTCTTTCTTGCCCCTACACCTCCTCCCAAAACGGTAAGGCGGAGCGCAAAATTCGAACCATTAATAACATGGTTCGCACTTTACTCGCTCACGCGTCTCTGCCTACCCACCTTTGGCACTTTGCCCTTGAAACCGCTACATACCTTTTAAATATTCTACCCTCCACAACCACTCAAAACAAAACCCCCACCGAGCTTTTATATTTGTCCACACCCACCTACGATCATCTTCGTGTATTCGGTTGCTTATGTTACCCCCTCACTCCCTCCACCACCTCACACAAACTTGAAAACCGGTCACAACCTTGTGTCTTCCTTGGGTACCCTCCAACCCATCGAGGATATCGATGCCTAGAACTTACAACCAAACAATACTTTATCTCCCGTCACGTCGCCTTTGACGAAACCACATTCCCCTTTGCCCAAACCATTGGCCCAACACCCACATATGATTTCCTCAATGCACCTTTCCCACACCACTTGTGTCCCCACCTGTCCTCTAAACCATGCTCGTTCCCCTCACAGACCCAACCTACCGTCCACACACCATCAGGCCCAAACCCATCCCCTACATCCGGCCCACCCACGCAACCTCAGCCCACACCTAATAACCACATTTCACAGCCCAATATTACCCCTACCCAACCTATCTCACAGACGGCCCCATCACACTCAGTCGGCCCATTGCCACCATCCCCGCCCCAAAACCACCCTTCCGGCCCAAATACACAATCACCACCACCTCCACCCGTTCCTCCCCATACTCGAACCATCCACACTCGCTCTATGAGCGGCATCCACAAACCAAAACTACCCTTCAACCTTACCGCCACCACCTCCCAATCCATTATACATATTCCCAAAACACCCACCGATGCCTTGTCCATACCTGAATGGTACTCTGCTATGTCTACCGAGTACAATGCACTTATTAGAAACGGTACATGGGAGTTAGTACCTCGTGACTCAAATATGAATATTATACGGTCTATGTGGTTATTCAAGCATAAATACAGGTCGGACGGGTCATTAGAAAGATACAAGGCACGACTTGTGTGTGATGGGCGCTCACAACAGGTGGGCATTGACTGTGGGGAAACGTTTAGTCCGGTTGTAAAACCGGCAACCATTCGCACCGTACTATCACTGGCTTTATCTAAAGGTTGGGCAGTTCATCAGTTAGACGTCACCAACGCATTCTTACATGGTAACTTAAATGAGACGTTTTACATGCACCAACCTATGGGGTTTAGGGACAACAACTTTCCAGACCACGTATGCCTGCTACGAAAATCACTATACGGCTTGAAACAGGCTCCTCGTGCGTGGTATCAACGGTTCACTGATTATGTGCTTACTTTGGGTTTTTTACACAGCTGCTGTGATGCCTCTCTCTTCACCTTTCAACAAGGCAATGCCACGGCTTTCTTACTTCTCTATGTGGACGACATTCTTCTTGTGACATCATCTGACAATCTTCGTCAGACTCTCATGGCAAAGCTTGCAAGTGAATTTGCCATGAAAGACCTCGGTCCTCTCAGCTACTTCTTGGGCATTTCAGTCACACGACAGCACCATACCATGTTTCTTTCTCAGCAGTCCTATGCCACTGATATTATCGCCCGGGCAGGTATGCAATCTTGCAACCCCGTAGCCACGCCAGTCGACTCTAATGCCAAGCTCGGGGCTACTCCTGACGCTCCATTTCATGACCCCACCTTATACAGGAGTCTCGCAGGGGCCCTACAGTATCTCACCTTCACCCGCCCCGACATCACTTATGCCGTCCAACAGGTATGCATGCACATGCATGCCCCTTGCAACGCTCACTGGAATGCACTAAAGCGTATCATACGCTACATAAAAGGCACGGTCACCCTTGGTTTAACATTAGGGTCGTCCCCCACGTCTTCCTTATTGGCTTACACTGATGCAGACTGGGCGGGATGCCCTGACACTCGTCGGTCGACAAGCGGTTATTGTATCTATTTTGGGGACAATCTTATCTCCTGTTCGTCTAAGAGACAACCCACAGTTTCCCGCTCTAGTGCCGAAGCAGAATATCGTGGCGTCGCTAATGTCGTGGCTGAAGTTTGCTGGCTGCGAAATCTCTTGCTCGAACTGTTTGTTCCCGTTTCACGTGCCACCATGGTTTACTGTGACAATGTCAGCGCCATCTATTTATCAGGTAATCCAGTGCAACACCAACGCACCAAACATATTGAGTTGGACATTCACTTTGTTCGAGAGCAAGTTCAACGGGGACACGTTCGCATCTTACATGTTCCCTCCAGGTACCAAATTGCAGACATCTTCACCAAAGGGTTGCCCCGTATCTTATTTGAAGACTTCAGATCCAGTCTCAGCATCCGGTCACCTCCCGCTTCGACTGCGGGGGTGTAATAAAGTTATAAATAGAAATAGCGATAAACATAGAAAGTGTTTAAATTGTATTGATAATGATTATCCTTTACTATAATTAAGGTCAACCCAATGTATTATATATATCATTGTAATCAATGAAATAATCAAGGGTTCATGTTCTATCAATTGGCCAACTTCTTATTGTGGTTCAGTCCTAGCAGTTCATTAGATGATTTGGCAGTTTTTTTCTTCTTGAATTTGTGTTAGGATCTTCTAAAATCATGTCGGAAGGTGAGGGCAATGTATTAATCAACGAGGCTTGGTTGCTCCGTCCTTCGGCTAGGAAATTTAAGAAGCTTACCCACTCGTTATGAGTTCACCGTTAAAGTGCCCTTCCAAAGTATCCTCAGGTAGTCTGAAATAAATTCATTATTCAAGTAGAACTTTGAAGCATTAGGCAGGTTGTGAAACACTCCAATCTTGTTAACATGTTAGAACCGCTTTACCTTGTGTTGTTTCATTTTGGGTTCCAATCACTCAAATCATTAGCAACAACATTTTTTTTAACGGCTAATTGCTCACTCGTGACCACTGGCGCGGCATAGTAAGGGCGGGGAGGGGCTTACTATAGTATTCGTATTCGTATAGAAAATTTTGAAGATATAGGGTTTCGACCCCCCGAAACTAGTGACTTCCGACCCCCGAACCTTCGGGTCAAGCTTCGCCACTGCTCGTGACCTCAGCCTCATGCATTATCTTAACCGGGCCTGCTTCAGCCGGGAGTCGAACCCTTAATCACACCTGGGCAGAAACCCTCCTAGAAGGTAAACCTTCCCATCTCACCACAACTGAGCTGGGGGTTATTGGCATTAGCAACAACATTTAACCCTCAAGTATCGTACTACCGTGCCTAATAACAACACGTCAAGGCAAAAGAGATTTCCTTGAGAATTCTATGTTGGAAATTTTAATAATTAAGTATTATATTAAATGTAATATAATGACATTTAATTATAAAGCTAGGTGAATGAGAGATCTAAGCTTTATGTGTGTGGTGGAACTTTAAAGTTGGAGAAATTTGTGCTTGTCCCACATTGGTGGAAATATAAATCATGTGTTGGTTTATATCTAGAATTCTGTAGAGGAATGTATTCCTATACAATAGGACACACCCAGTGGCAGCCAAGAGGGTGCGAAGCACCCGACGCGCCCGCGCCCGCGCACGCGCACGGGCTCGGGACCGGGACGAGGGCGATGGGCGTAATGTGGCGTTTTGATGGCGCACTTCGCACGCTCGCATCGCCGCGAGCCGCTTGAGAGCCGCCTTTATATTTTTAACTGAGCTTGGACTGGAGTGGCTCGAGCCTGTGGCCAAGACTGGTTAATTAATCTGGTCAAGTCAATGAAATTAATTGTATTAATACTCATTGACCACGTTTGAATTCTAGTCAAACGAAATTAATGCCAGACTTAATTTCGTAATCAATGAGGCGTATTACTAGGCTCGGTTTCGTGTATAAATACCGAGTGCAAGACTCTGTTTGAAGACACCGGAAATCTTCCAATTCATGTTCTCGAACCACCACCTTCTTTCAGAAAAATTTCCTAACTTTTCAGACCTGCAGGCTCTTGTTTCAGGTAACGTTTCAGGTGATTGGCTAACTCCGGCAGTGCAATCTGCTTAGGCTGTTGTACCCTGGGAAACAGACGGGTTCACCTGGGTGGCCCGAAATCTGTTTTAAGGGAAGCGTGTTTTACACGTGCCTCAGTCACATCGAGTTTCCTTTGCCTTCCTTTGTATTTTCCTTTCAGTTTGTAATTTCCTTTCTGTTTGTATTCTGTTAATTTCATAATTGTATTGTAATCCGATATTATTTAATAAACCTGCATTTATTTTATTTCTTGTGAACGGTGTTCCTACATTCTATACGACTATACCCTTGAAAAATGCAACAATACCCATAGAACCATTAACACATGAAAATTTGACCGTTGCCTTATTCGGGTAGTCATCATCAACCGGGACTTCTATCAAAACTCAACTTGTCTAGAAAATATACATGTGAATTTGACCGTGAATTAGTTGTTCTAAAAATACCTTTTAGAGTATTTATAACGTATTTGAGGGGAAAATATTATTTTCACTATTTACCTCCTTATATTAGTTAGTATATTATATATATAAACTTATGACTTGGGTAGCTTAAGGCTAAAAAACTGATTATAACATACAAGCTGCTTGAAAGGTTAAAGGCTTGAAAGGTTCAAAATGTGACAACTGTCATCAGCAAAGAGAACAAGTCAACGACATGTCTTGTAAATACTTTCTCGTTTGACTCTCCAACCCTGGCCACGACCACCACGTACGGAGAGTGCACGCTTTTACCCGCAGGTCTCAAGCCTTCTATAGGCTAAAGTGGGAAGTCCCTTGTTGCAACCATGGATCGAGAATGTTGCCATTCTTCTTATAGAAGATCATTTATCTGTAAGATCTAGCATGCTCATTATCAGGATCATCCCTTACACTAATTCTATTCTCTCTAGAATATTATGTTTTATTTATAATCTTTTCTTCACATATCACATCTTCAAAGTGATAAGATTCTAGCAATATTCTGGTTTAAGTTCATTTCAAATCAGAATTATAAACAACAAGCAAAACTATCTAAAGATTATGTTTTATGCATAATCATTTTACTTTTGTGAGACTCGTTTGTTATCACCATTGGTTATATATTTGTTATACAAATAAACAAAACAAAATATGAAATTGAGTATAAAGAATAACGACCTGTAAATGGTCATGAAACTTTAAGGTGCTTGCGTTGGGCACAAAGGCACATTTACCAATCTAAAAGGACAATAAGCTTTTGTTGACTTAGACCAATTGTGTAAGTAGGAGTTGCAGATAGATCCTAAGGAAAATCAAATCCTGCTTTCCTTATTTTACTCTACATTTTGTACCTTATCATTTATTCATCCTACCCAATTTTAAACTAATCATCGTTCAATGACTGTATGTATTTTAAAGTTTTTATTAATTTTTCAGTTAAAATAGCTAGTATTTGGACTATTATATACTTTAAGCATATCAAATGTTAATATATTAGCATTTAGCCAAATGATCATTGATCCTGCGAGACCCTTAATACTTTATCTTTTTAAATTGTGAGGGTCGAGCCATGCGACTATTAAATTAACAGTGTTTGCTGCTGTTAAAAAAAATAACTTTTTAACAATGTTTTATTTAGTTTCGTTTTCAACAAATAAATACTAAAAATATCAAATAACTAAAAAGTACGATTGCATGAAGGAAAACAACAAAATGAAATGGAAAACCGGAAACATAGTCTTAAATTTTGATAGAAAACGAAATAAAAATACCACAAATTAATTAATTTATTCTAGTGGCATAAGTAGTGAAGCTTCTAAATCTTCAAAGTCGACTTCTAATCTTTACCCGAACCGGAGTTGTTTCTTATCCATTCAACGATTTCTGCTTCTTCATTAGTCATCGGTTGGGTTAGCTCTGCGTTGACCTCGTCGTCGTACACTTCGGCTACATATTCAGATTCTCCCTCAAGTGAGCGTATGTCTTGTACCCTGTCAACCGCATCCAAATAATCCTTCAAGCAAATGGTCATCTCTACCGAAGGTGGAGTTAGTCGTGTCCTACGTATCGATATGACCCTTCCACTAATAGAAAAAGCGGATTCCAAAGCTACCTGGAAGCTTGGACGGTTAGTAAATCTCGTGCCATGGCGACAAAGACCGGAAATTGATTTTCCTAACTTTTCCACCAAGCCAACAAATCAAAAACTTTAAACTCTTATGGAGAAAAAGTTCTTAAATAGTTTTTGGCACCATACCTCCCAAGTTCGCTACTAGGAGCGTTGCCTCATGCACGTTTATTAGAGTCATCCATCAAATCGTTGTATAAAAGAAAATCATCTTGTACTTTTGCACATGAATGGGCGATATTGACCATAACGTTGAAAATAAACATCATAAATATCGGTAAGATGTTTGTTAAATTTTTCTTTTAAACCTTGTGAAAAAAACGGGTCTTCTTTCGTGTTCAAGTCCAACCCGTTGTAATGTTTATAGTAAATAAATTACATCATATATTATGTATTTATATCTTCTTTTTAAATTTATGTGGTTGCAGGATGGTATGATGTGATACTTCTGCACACAAATGAATATGTAGGCTTGAAGTTTGCCAACACACCCAACCCATGACACGTTTGAACCCATTAAAGTGAACGATATATGTTGGCTTGACGTTTATACAAGCAAATATGGTAAAGATACTTCATGAGCAACGTCATCATCTTCCTCGATGGTGTTTTGTTTTCTCTGCTACGATAAACTTATAGGAATAGAATTTAAGTTTCTGATCTCACGAAGTCACCAATTGTTTACATATCCAAAAGAAGACAAGTTCTTATCAGTCGATTTGGTAGTTTTAACTAATATTGATTACTAATTTGTTTGGTCCATTATATTTGTTACGGCGCTTGTCAAACTAACATAAAACGAGAGTATCTATGCAAATCATTGACTCCACTGCATCTCGCGGGTGCCCTAATATAATATAAATATGTTGCACACTACAAACTGCATTTTAGTAATTACATCACTTCGACTACAATCTTATGGTCATTAAGAGATACAACGCCATTTCACTACACTAAGCACCGCTCTACGATGGCATACTTATCTGCCTTCGAGATACATAAAAGGGTCCCACCGAAGGACATGGGCCAATCTAAGGGTGTTGCAAGGAATAGTACGGCCTATTGTGATGTACCCATTTAAAGCATTCAGAAGATATAATTATGAGTTTCAGTTTTTAATAACATATATTTTATACAACGTTGTTTTCTACTTCATCATAACGAATAACCAACAAACACGATGCACGAGAGGCAAAACAGATGCATCTGCCGCAACGCGCGGGCATTCCTACTAGTATTATATAACTTAGCTACATAACAGAAAGAAATGCTAACATTTAATATTGGACATAAAAAGTCAAGATGGTATCTCCAAATCTGCGCTAAACTCTTTTACCAAACATCCAACATCTTGGACAGAAAAAGAAAGATGGTATCTCCAAATCTACGCTAATCTGAAACACATTTAGACCATATTTATCAAAAATCCTAGCTAAACTCTTTTATCATTAGGGATGAGCTCATTACTGATAACGTACCAAAATACTAGTATCAAAAATTGCAAGAACTTGGTACCGGTCGTCAAAACTTGTACCGAATTGGCACCGAAATGCTCATCCCGAATTTACTACAAATAATATAATTCATCCAAAACCAATAATAATATATGGAAATAAACCCAAATTCCAATTCACAGACGATAAACTTATAATAGACATATCGGAATATAAAAAATAAACAAAACCCCTCATCTAATATCATGAAGATAAATAAAATTATACATGTATTCATGCACCTGGATGAACAATTACTGCAAATTGTAACAACTAATCTAGTTACAAATACCAGACGAACATATTCAAATCATGTAAAGACTTCGTCTCCTAATTACGACTCCGAATTGGGAAATTGAGAACAGTCCGGTGTAGAGGTGCTCTGTGATGAGGGTTTGCGGATATAAAATTACTTGAACAATCACACTAGTAAGATTAAAATATTATTTTAATAATCATTACACAACAAAAGATTATACTAACCTTGGATTGAACAATCACAATAGCTGTGAAGCTCCATTCAAACAAATTGTTTTCGTCAACAAAACTGGTGGAGAATCCATTCAATCGAATGGTTACAAAGATCTGTAATAAAGGCACCAATCATAATCGGTTGAAAGTAATACGAATTTATCAAATTATGATTGGAAGAAATAGATACCTTTGGCTTGTTTTTGAAGGAAGAGGCTTACTTGATGAAGGAACCCTAAGGCGGATAACAGGTAAAAAGGAGAATTATAATAGCCAATTTGAACAGTGGCCGGACGGCAAATTGTAGGAGAAAACGACGGCGAAAAATTGTTGATGAAGGATCCCAAAGGTGGTTTTATCTTTGATAGGGTTTATTAGAGAGAGAAGGTTTTAACTTAATAAATAACAAAAACCCTTATTTTTGTGGCACCTCAGTAGTTAGTAGATGAAGTAGCCAATGATATCCAGCCCAGCTGGTTTGAAGTAGGGTGGGTTTTTCCTCAGGGGTTCCCATCCTGGGGGTAGGTCACAGGTTTGATCCATGCACACCACAAAAAAAAATTCTCTATGACGGTTTGAGCTTAGGCAAGGAGGACACCGGTGTGTGGGTAGGGATTCGAACTTGGGACCGCTAGGTTAGGGTTGTACAAGGATTTCTACTAAACTAAACCTTTCAAAAAAAAAAAAGTTAGTAGATGAAGTATCCATGACCTGTTTAAATGATCCGATAAAATAAGCGGGAAAAACATAAGAAAAGCCCGTATAAAATGCCACGTGTTCCACATTAACTTTCATTTATATATTATAGAAGATAAAACTCTCCTTTTTTTTTCCTTGTTACTTTCACCTATATATGCCATCATGTCGATGGCTTTTTAACCTAGTAGCAATAGATATTTATCCTCATAAAAGTGACTTGGGTTAAAAGTGTCACCCCTTTCTTTTAAATATCGACACGACTTAATTAGGGATGCATTGTAGGATGTTTTGTGGAAGGATAGGATCTCAGCTAAGAAAGAAGTTTTAGTTAATTTTCTGACTGACCCGCTAGACGGACGGTCCACCTTACGGCCAGCAGATGTCCTTGTGTTCGGATGGGCTCAAGGTAAGCATGCGTGTGTTGACCTCACTGGGGTGTCCCCTCTGGTGGGGCTTCGGGATGTAGGGTTCGTAGCAGGGCAAGCAGTCTTAAAAGCTGAATCAAAGAAAGTCGCTAAACATGAAAACGCCTGCCCGAAAAACCAGCATGTTTTCATACCCTTTGCTTTTGATACCTTTGGGGGCCTTGCCCCCGAAGCCATCCGGTTTCTAGATCGGGTACAAAAGGTGACACATAGTAATTGTTCAACAGCCAGGGACCAAAGTTTTATTTTTAACAGAGTAGATTTTGCTATCTAAAAGGGGGTGGCAGCACAGCTTGTTGCCTGCTTACCAGCCGTTCACTTGTAATGTGTTTGTAGGTTTATTACAAATATATATTAACTTTAAAAAAGGTATAAATATCTTATGGTTTTGATTATGAATTTAAAGAATTTAATGAGAGGGTAATGTGTTTGTGGGTTTATTACAAATATATATTAACTTTAAAAAATGGTATAAATATCTTGTGGTTTTGATTATGAATTTAAAGAAATTAATGAGAGGGTATGTTATTATATATAGTATTAGCTGATTACATCGGGAGTGTCTCGGGGTTGAAAAATCTAATATTACTTAATAAAAAAATATAAAAGAAGTAAACAGTCTCAACCTCTTTTAATGTTAAAGAAAGTTGTTCTAATGTTTATACTATCAAAAGGGGTTTTCATGCTGCGTTTCTAGCAGATTAAAAAATCTCAACCTCTTTTAATGCTAAGCATATCGTTATAGCACATGAACATGGGCAATTCATATATGTAATAGTAGGTTCAAAAACATATATACTATCATAACATGATTAGTAACTTGCCTATATATGATTAAGAAATTACCTAAATACATTGTGTTTTTTTCTACATGAACAAAAACTCACTAAAAACATTTTTTTCGTTTTTGTATAGCACTATATATGGTGCTCGTTGCAAAGATAATAAAGCGATCGTTAATTTGGTGTAATTTTTTTTTCAAAAAAAATGTCATACATAAAAGTTACTAACGTTTAAAAATTGTGAGCGGAAAATAAGAAAAAAATAAAGATAAAAATATTAATTAAAAAATTTGAAATTTTAAAATAATTAATAGTTCACTAACATTTAAAAATGTAAGAGGAAAATAAGGAAAAAATATTAATTAACATATTTGAAATTTTAAGATAATATAGATATAGATTTTATTTAAAAATACAAAATAAATAAATTTAAAAGAAAGCTTCACATGATGCCACATGACACATTCAATGGTGGGTTGAGGCCTCCATTGAATGTCACCTCATACAAACTCAATTCTTTTATTATCTACAGTATAACTTATAATAAAAGAATTAAAGATTGATTAGTTGTCATTCAATGAAGGCCTAAGAAAGCCATTTTAATGACATGGCATTCAAGGAGGCATTATCCTCCTTGAGTGTGCCATGTGTCATGCCATGTGGCAAATAAAAAATAAATAAATAATAATATAAAATCTAATCTACAAAATTTAAAATTGAGTTATTTTAAGAAAAAAGAACTTAAAAACAAATTTAAATTTTTCTCTCTTATGTTTCCTCCCATAATTTTTAAACATTAATATCTTTTATATACGAGATTTTTTAAAGAAAAAAATTACACCAAATTAACGAACGTTTTATTATCTTTCCAACGAGTACCATAGTGCTATATAAAAAATGGAGAAAAAAACGACTATTTTTTTGTGGGGTTTCATTCATACAGGAAAAAAACACAAAGTGTTCAGGTTATTCATTAATAATGTTTTTTCTTTTAAACCGGGTTCTTATCTACGATGTTGAAATTTAGCACAATCGTCATGCTTTCATTGGAATTTTACTTTTCTAAAGACGCATAGGTATACTTCATCAAGAGAAGCTAGGAGAAAGAATCGCGCGACACTGCAACACATGGTGTCACCTTATAGCAAGGTTATTTTTTTTATTTATTTAATTACAAGAGTAATAATTATTACTATTAGTATTAGTATTATTAGAATTGTTATATTTTTCAACATCGGGACGCTCCCGGGATAAAAGCTAGTAAGTTATAGATTAATTAACAAATAATTTGTGTTTGATGGTGTTGTACATCATACTTAACAAATGTTTTGTGCATGAAAGGGTTATACACCATGCTTTCTAGGTTGTATTTTGCTTTATTGTTATTATTTTTTTTTCTTTTTCAGTTTAACCCTAAAAGTTTTCATCTTTTACATTTAACTCCTATACTTTTTTTACTTTGAACTTTATCTCATGTATCTTTAAAAGATTTTTAGCTTTACGTTTCAATCCAAATTTTTCGAGTTGACATACCACAACGTGCCTATGTAGTTTAACATTTTTACCTCTATTTTCCCGTCGAACGGTCACGTTGTGCTTTAAGCTTCCTTCTAATTTTTTAGCATTATCGCACCGCAACGGGTGTGCATGGTTCGCCGTTTTACATCTACATTTCACTAAGTTTTGTTATTTTCGTTTTTTATATATTTTTTATGAGTTTTTCAGTGTTGTTAGTCGTTGTAAACAATATGTTACTAATGCTACTTGATACGGTTTTATGTCCTCCGTAGCAACACGAGGGGTTTAATACTAAATTAGTCTACTAGCAAATAACTAATTTTTGGAAATCAAAAACAGAGAGAGAGATGAGGAGCCGAAGGGACGCTGATTTCCGGCGAGCCAATTTCAACCGAGGGCAAATCGATCCAAGGCCTATAACAACCTTTTTCATATCTAATCTACCTAAGGGGGTGACTGATACTCTTCTGTGGAAGGCGTTTCAACCACACGGGATTGTTAAGGATGCCTACGTAGCAAGGAAAACCGACACACGGGGGAATTGGTTTGGTTTTATTCGATATTTGGGTGTTAAAAATGTAGAGGAGACCTTGAGGAACATGAATACCGTTAAAATCTTTGAAGCCAAAGTGGGGGTCACAGTAGCAAAGTTTGAGAAGGATCATCGGAGAGTAGTACAACCAGTCCAAACATGTGTTCAACAGAAGGTTTTCCAGGGGGGGACAACCAATACCACTAGGAAGTTTGTTCCAATTAATAAAGGGGCTGGTGCTGGGTCTTCTTTCAAAGAGGCCTTTAATGGGAGGACTGATCAGCCGTCTTCATCCTCTAAGGTGTTAATAGTTGAGGAAAGAGGTGCCTTGTATCCCGAACATTGTATCATGCGTGCGGTCATTGGTGAAGCTGTTGATGTCAAGGCGATCAAGAGTATTAAGAGTTTGATGATTAAAGGTGGTTACTTTGAGAGCCCGGTTAGTTTGATCGGTGGGCTGAAGGTGTTGATGGTTTTTAGAGATAAGAGAACCGCATTGGAGTTCATAGGTAGAAAGGATGAGTTATGGGGTGATGTTCTTTCTTCAGCGGGGCTGTGGGATGGGAGCCACATGGAATTTGAGAGGGTGGTGTGTCTGAAGGTCGTTGGCATGCCTTTGCAGTTGCGTGAGGCAATCTTTTTCAATCAGGTAGGTAATCTCTTTGGGAGGGTGGTCAAGGAGTCTGACTATTCTTGGCTATCACCAAACAATATGGAAGGCAAGGTATGGGTTAATGTTAAAATGGATAAAGGAATAGATGAATCGATAAATGTAATTTGGAAAGGAGATACGGTTCAGGTGTGGGTCAAGGAGGTAGAGGACCCATTCATTGGGGATGTTATTGAGAGCTTCAATTCCGGGGATCGTGACACGGCTCCGGGGTCGGAGGGATCAGTGGCAAATGAGGATGATCTTGAGGAAGGCGAATTCCGTCATGTTGATAATATGGTCGTCTCTCCCGGAAAAGGATCGCCGGAGAAGGTGGTGGATGGCCGGGAAGCTGAAGGGACTATTTTGCATGGGGAAGGAGGTGTACGTGGGAAATCACAAAAGTCTGGTGGGAAATTACAAAGTGCATTTAATGTGGTGGGCCCAGGGAATGATGAGAATTCGTTGGATTTGAACAAATCATGTGAATGTTTTTCTGTGGGCCATAGTGGGTCTTTGGGCCAGGATAAGCGATCCAGGAAGCGGCCCAGAACTTCAAGGAGTCCAATCCAGGTGTCATCAGGGGTAAACAAGACTGAATTTGGGCCCAGTAATAAAGATGCATCTCTGTTGGCTCGTTTAGACGAAACAGAGAATGTGAATGATGGTAGGGCCGCTGACTCTTTATCAGATGGGGAAACCATGGTGGGTGCGACTCAAACTCAGGCAACGGTGATTCCTGTCGGGGGGGATCGGTTGGGGAACACTACTCATAATGATAATAATATTATTAATAATAATCGGGTATCTCCTACTACTTATAATGATAATAACAATGAGCATAATGATAATAATACTCACTCACAAGTTGGTGTACAAGCACCGGATTCTGCTGTGCCGAATGCTGGGGATGCGGGTACGGATGCTGTGGATGTAGTACAATCTGAGGTAAACCTTACTATTAAAGCGGGTCTAGTCGTTGGTATTGATTTGGGAGGTTTTGAGGGTATGGTTATGGATGTGGTTAATGGTGAAGGGGGTAGTAATGGTTTCCAATGAATTTTTTGAGTATCAATATTCGGGGGGTTCGGGATGATAGGAAAACATCCTGGGTTAGGGGTCTGAAGACGAGTCATGGCTCACATTTTGTTGGGGTACAGGAGTCTAAATTGACAGCAGATGTGTTTTTTCAGTTCAATAGTCTTTGGGGTAGATCGGCTTTCAGCTTTGAGCAGGTACCTTCTGAAGGCAGATCCGGGGGAATAATCAGTTTATGGGATCCGTCAGTTTTTCGGGTAACTTCGGTGGTCAAAAATAGGTATTTTCTTGTTGTCTCTGGTGCGTTAGTAGCTTCTGGTGTTATGCTGAATGTGGGGAATGTGTATGCCCCCAATGATCCGGTTTCTAGACGGGGTTTGTGGAATGACTTATTGGGGGTTAAAAATTCTAGGGCTGGATTATGGGTATTCCTAGGGGATTTCAATGACGTGAGAAGTCCTCAAGAGCGGAAAAATACTGAGTTTGTGTCATTAAATGCCGATTTTTTTAATGATTTCATTAGGAGGGCTGATTTGCACGAGTATAACATGGGGGGATTGAAGTTTACGTATATGTCGGATAACGGTGAGAAATTGAGTAAACTAGACAGGTTCTTAGTTTGTAATGATTTCATGTCTAAATGGGGGGAGGCTTCGGTCACGGCCTTATCTAGGTTCGCGTCGGACCATAGCCCGATTGTTTTGTCGGTGACTCCTTTAGACTTTGGGCATATCCCATTCCGCTTTTTTAACTCATGGTTGGAGTTTCCGGGGTTTGTCGAGCATGTCCTAAGTTTGTGTGATGGGTTCGCATTCACGGGTCCTTCTGATCTTGCTATTATTACTAAGTTGAAGTTTCTTAAGAACAGGATTAAAAGGTGGATTAGTACGGAAAAAGCGATATTAGCCGGTGAATATGAGGCTAAACGTAAAGAGGTTGAAAGGCTTGAGGCTCTGGCGGATGACAGGGATTTGATGCCACATGAACTTGAAATACGGGCGGATGCAAAGAGTTTTATGTTGGAATTTGATAGACGTAAACACATGGATCTAAGACAGAAAGCGAGGGTGAAGTGGGCTGTAGAAGGTGATGAAAACTCAAAATTTTTTCATGGGATTATCAATTCTAATGTGTCCAGCAAGAGAATTCATGGCTTATTAGTTGATGGTGATTGGGTGACTAGTCCCACGTTTATTAAGGATAGAGCTTACTCGTTCTTTGTGGGTAAGTTCCAGGAGCCTATTTTGGTGAGACCTAAGATTGTTTGTCCGAACCTGAATAAGGTGTCGGAATCTGATGCTGTTTTATTGTGCCGTCCGTTTACTTTGCAAGAGATAAAGGACGCAGTTTGGGATTGTGTGGGTGATAAAGCTCCGGGTCCCGACGGATTTAACTTTAAGTTCCTCAAGAGGTGTTGGGCAGGGTTTCAAGATGATTTTGTGCGCCTTTTTGATGATTTTTTTAATGGGGCTGGTTTGAGCCCGGGTGGTGCCTCCTCCTTTATCGCGCTTATCCCAAAGAAGACTGATCCTTTGGGGTTCCAGGACTATAGGCCTATCAGTCTGATTGGATGCGTTAATAAGGTTATCTCTAAAGTCTTGGTTGCTAGGTTAAAGCCGATAATTGGGGGTCTAATTTCTCCTGAGCAATCGGCTTTCCTGGCCGGTAGGAACATTGTGGATGGACCTTTGATGCTTAATGAGGTGATAGGGTGGATGAAGAAGATGAAACGCCAGGGTATGATTTTCAAAGTTGATGTGGAAAAGGCGTATGACTCGCTAAATTGGGAGTTCTTGGAATCCATTATGTTGCAAATGAATTTCCCGTCTAGGTGGTGCAATTGGGTGATGAGTATCGTTAGATCCGCCAGAGCTTCAGTCTTGGTAAATGGCTCCCCGACAAATGAGTTTGTATGTGGTCGTGGACTGAGACAAGGTGATCCTCTATCGCCATTTTTATTTCTTTTGGCGATGGAGGCGTTGTCTGGGGTTATGCGAAGGGCGTTGGAGGTGGGTCTTTATAGGGGTATGGTGTGTGGCTCTGGTGCCCTTACTTTATCACACCTCCTATATGCCGATGATGTTGTTTTTCTTGGTGAGTGGTCTACAGCGAATGCTTCAAACCTGAGGAGGATCCTTAGATGCTTCTACCTAGTGTCTGGTCTAAAGGCTAATCTAGGTAAATGTTGTGTCTTTGGGGTAGGGGTGGATGCGAGTGAGGTGTCCTTAATGGCCGATGTACTGAGGTGTAGAGCTGGTTCTTTTCCATTCACGCATCTTGGGGTTCCGGTTGGGGCGAATATGAATTTATTTAAAAATTGGAAACCGGTGATCGAGGCCTTTAAAAATAAGTTATCATTGTGGAAGGCGAAGTCTCTTTCTTATGGGGGGCGGGTGACTCTTTTGAAGTCTGTTTTAAATGCCTTACCTACGTATTTTTTCTCTATCTTTAAGGCGCCGGTTAAGGTCATTGAGGAGTTAGACAAACTGAGAAGGGTATTTTTTTGGGGTGGATCGGAAGAGAAGGCAAAAATGAATTGGGTTGCGTGGCAGAGGGTCATTGCTCCGGTTGAATTTGGTGGTTTAGGTTTCGGCTCCCTTCAGGACGCGAATTCGTCTATGCTTACTAAGTGGTGGTGGCGATTTAAGGTCGAACCAACCGCTCTATGGAGAAAAGTCATTTGGGTCTTTCATAGCTCTTCTAGGGATTGGAATCCGATTCCGTCTAAGGTTTCGGTTCCCGGCCCTTGGAAGGCGATTCACTCGTCAATGTTGTCAATTAAAAGGGTGGGGGTGGACGTGGGTTGGGCTATTCATGGGCTGGTCGGGAATGGGCTGGGCGTTCGTTTCTGGCTGGACTGCTGGGCCGTGGATGCTCCTCTTGCGTCTGCGTTTCCAGCTTTGTTCGAGCTTGAAAGGGACAAGTTTGTGTGTGTTGCAGATCGGGTGTCACAATCGGGTCTGGGTTGGGTTTGGAGGTGGAAGCGGGACTCTTTTTCTGCTGCAGAATTGGCGGAACTAAACTGTTTTCGGTGCAGCGTTCCGGTTCCTGTTTTGACTGATCGCGCGGACGGCTGGAAGTGGGCGTTGAACAGCAGCGGATCCTTTACTGTGTCTGGGTTCAGGGCTGTTTTGCATGGCCGCAGATTTGTACAGGTTCCTTTTGTGATGGAGGCTAATCCATGGGTTCCAAAGAAGGCGATTATACTTGCTTGGCGCGCTGAACTGAATAGAATTCCTTCTAAAGCTGCTCTACTCCGAAGATCCGTTCCTGTGGGGTCTGATTTATGCAGTTTCTGCGGTGATTTTACTGAAACAACGGACCACATTTTTATCTCGTGTGCGTTTTCTCAAATGATTTGGCAACTGGTGGCGCAATGGTGTAATATTAGTCCGCCTATTATTTTTCATTTTAAGGACCTACTCGAGTTACATCATCACATTGGTGGATCATGGAAGACAAAAAAGGCTTTCTATGCGGTGGTATTGGCGTCGATTTGGTGCATTTGGAAGCATAGGAATGAAGCGGTTTTTAATCAAAGGCAATGTTCTCTACATAGACTACTTGGTGACATAAAATCTCTTAGCTTCTTTTGGGTAAAGGCAAGATCAGGTGCAAGACAATTGGATTGGGAAGCGTGGTGCAAATTTAGGCTATATAACATTGGTTGGTGATTTGTTGTTATGAGTGGTGTTATTTTCTGTAATTAAAGACTTTGTACGGTGTAGTGCTAGTATCCCGCTAGCGTTGGTGGAATAAAATTTTGTTGATCGTTCAAAAAAAAAAAAAAAAAAAAAACTAGTTTTCTTTCCTATGACAACTTTTTACGAAAAAAAAAAGAAGGAATGTTGGAGAGCGTGATCGGTAATTGGGGCATAAAGTGTTTGGACACATCGAAAGTGATGACACAGGGTTTGACATTTTGGATGAACAAATATTAACTTATGCCTGTACGAGACATCGCTTTCCTAGTTCTTTTTATCTTTATCTTTTTTTTTTTTTTTGGAATTATAGTTTAAAGTCGTTCTAACTTGTTTTATTGGGCATATGTTTAATAAAAATAACGAAATGTCCAAAAAAAGATTATTTATTAGATGTAATATTTCGGATTCGAATTCGGATTTGGATTTACGTGGATACCCTTACCAATAGGGGTATTTAGGTCATTGATTATTTATTTGATGAAATTATTACATACTAGGTTAGAGCCCCGCGTATACACGCGGTATATGTCCATGTCAAATGAAAAAATTCTATAAAGATTGTAGTATGCAAATTTAATTTATTGAAAGTTACGTAATACAATTCGTATGAATCTTGGTTGATTGTAAATTATCATAAAAAAGTTTAATGTTACCCAATAACAGATATATGAATCAACAAACGTTTGATTTGACGTGATTTAAAAACAAATAATAAAGACGTAGGGGCTGTTTGGTTGATTAAGTGCTGAATCATTAAGATGGTTTGAATGGTTAAGAGGCTCTGAATTGTTAATAGCTGAATCATTCAGCATCCCTTATTAGCTTAATGGTTCAGCACTTAATCATTTCATTCAGATGCTGAAACAAACACTCTGAATGCTGAATGATTCAGACCTGAATGGTTAAGAAGCTGATTAAGAGGCTACCAAATAACCCCGTAGTATTATTAATATGATTGAAAATTATTTTGAATATAGTATATATTTTAGGAAACTGTTAATTACTAACAAAATTTATTTTATTAATATACAATTGAATGATTGAGGAATTTATCATTTATTTACAAATGAATTTCAAGTAAATGTTAATTAATAAATTATAATTTTCGTAATAATTATATGATATACATTCATCTCTGTCAATAAAGTCCAATCAGAATTTAAAAATTCTTATTAATGTCAATAAAAAAACATTAAAATTGCTACAATCTCAATAAAACCTTTTAATTGCAATAAAGTCCAATCAGAATTTAAAAATTTTTATTAATGTCAACAAATAACATTAAAACTCTTAATAAATAATATTAAAACTACTACAATCTCAATAATGAATCATTCAAATTAATGACATTAAAAACATTCATGTTTCAAATTGCCTTACACATCTTTAGTAATCATTATTAATTGTGATTGAAATAATATATCTCTTTTCAAATAGTCGCTCTAACGTGGGGTCAGTTAACTGTCCAATGTGTGGTGACATGCCCGAAACGGTTGATCACTTGTTCATCTCATGTCCTTTCGCGGAGTCGGTTTGGCAAATAGTCGCTCAATGGTGCAAGATGGGGGTGTTTTATGCATTTGACGTGAAGGATTTGCTGACCCTACATACTTTCACGACCGGATCAAAGAAGGCGAAGAAGGTTCTCTACGCGATTTGTTTGACGACATTATGGTGTGTATGGCGCTGCAGGAATGAGTAAATCTTCGAACATGTTCAACCGTCTCTCCAAAAGATCATAGGTGAAATCAAAACTCTGGCGTTCTTATGGGTCAAGACACACGCGAAGATGACCGAATTGGATTGGGAGAAATGGCGGAGTTTCGACTTGACCTATGTAGCCTAGTTTTATGCTTTCTTGTGTGTTTTGCTTGTTATGTTTTTGTTTCTGTTTTGTAAATGGGTGACAGGTTCAATTTTTGTATGTTGGCCGATTTGCTAGTTTCCCGCTAGCCTGGGTGTTTAATGAAAGTTTGTTGACCGTTAAAAAAAGACTTTTCAAAGGATATTTTGAAAAAAAAAAACGGTTTACAACAGCACAATAAAAACATGTGGACTCGTTAACATAATGTTAGTTTTTTAAGCATGTTTTTCAAGTATATAATCGAGATGATGAACCTCCATCTTGATTTTTGCATTGATACTAGGATACTGAGATTTTGGAGAGTTACATGTTAGCCGTACAACAAAGGCTTATCTTTGAATCTAAGTGATTGGGATTTGTAAATCTTTAGTATTAATATCATTTAAGCTAAGACACCCGGCATGCTCGGCTTAAACATTTTGGAAAAACTTAAGTCTGCCTTAGCGAAAAAACATTTAATAAACGGACTTAACTGGGTTAGTTGAGTCGGGTCAGGTTAGGGTTGTCCAGGGTTCAATGATCTGGAGGATCATTAAGAGTTGTTTTGGGAATACAGTAGTACTGAGTCCCGTTGTTGGTGAAATTTCATGAATTGAATTAAGTAAGATACGTAGATTGATACATACGTGTGATACAATGTGCAAATACGTGCTTCAAAGGTGTAAACATGATTGTATATGCTTAATATATGTTAGGATTGCATGTTCATGTGTTAGAATGTGCTTAAACGCATTTAAACGACAAAACTGGAAAATCTGGAAAACACAGGTATTGGTTCGACCTGTAGGGGGTCGAACCAGGGATGGGAAACCAGCAAAAGACTCATTCAACCAAACAGATTCTCATTCTACCCATGATGGGGGTCGAATGTAGCCTAGGTATAAATACCACACTTTGTCATTTTCATCATTTTTACAAACCCTAGTCGCCTCTAAACACTCTCTATCGATTTTAATCACTAAGGAAGGAGTTTTTGCTCTCGTTTTTCATAATCTAACCTACAAACAACATCTAATCAAGAATCTAAGGTGTGTTCTTAATCCTAAACCCTTTTAAAGTATTTTGATTCCTTTTCATCTAACCCCAAATGTCTAGATCTGTTCTAAGGGTGTTTTTATGATTAAAAACCTTTCAAACATCTTTTTAAACAAAACCTTATCATTAAACATGGGTTTTCATATCAATAAACATATGTTAATGATGTGTTATGTGATATTATGCGTTGTTTAATGATTTGCTGCTATACTAATGATAGAAACATGATCTAGGGCTGCTATTGGTGTTGGTTTATGATTGTTTAAGGTTACAATTAGATGGATGATGATATCATGTCTAATTTGGGGATTTTGATAAATCTAGGGCTTGTTGCATGTTAGTATTATTGATAAAACTATTGGGGGTTTTCATACACACATTGAACTGAGCATTTTGAGATGATTATGAAAGGATTTCGAAAAGTTTCCAAATTGGGTAAAGTTTTCATACATGATGTGACGTTTCCATATTTTTGCCATTTTGGGTAAGTGTTAAAACGAACTGATTTTGGCGTAAAATGGGTAAGGTTTCGTAGGGATATGTTATTCATACTTGACTGCAGTGTTTCATGATGTTTCGTGGTGTTTTCGGATAATTTTGATGCATTTTAGGAAACTTGGAACTGTAGGGGTCGAACCTGGCCCTCATTCGAACCCACGTGGGGTCGAAGGTGAGGACCAGGGGGTCGAGCCTGCAGTCTGTTGGTCGAATGTGGCTCAGTCAGGTCGAACGAACTTGATTTAGGTCGAATTAACACATGCTAAGGTCGAATGAACTTGTATTAGGTTGCATGAACTTGTGTATGGGTTGAATGAATCCCAAAGGGGTCGAACCAAGGTCAAAAGGGTCGAACCTAGACTTGTTAAATGCTGATTCGACCTTACAACTCCGTATGTGCGATTTTTGATGCAAACTAAGTGTTTTATGCTTGAACCTTATGTTAAATGCTGATTCGACCAACGGGATGTAGGGTCGGTCTAGTGTGTCGGTTGAATAGTTAAACACGTTTTTAAACATACTTGGTCATGATCTGGACAATCGGGGACTAGATAACCTTATGGTTATTAGTCGGAACACTTATGGGAACATTTTGATAGATCTCCGATAGTTGGGATTATCAAGGGCTTGGCTTTTCTTATTATATTGAAGAACACAACCAAAGGTGAGTTCACGGCCCCACTTTTACTGGTTTTACTATTGGGGGAGAAAACATGCGCTAAACTTATATTTGTTACATATGTCATACTATGATCTACTTTTGTGTTGCTATACGATCTTTGAAAGTCCCGGGGGAAACCATGAATGTGCGTGGATGCTCAACTGGGGAAATGTGGATAGATCTATTGGGCGTGACCTACCCCACCCGTCGACTGGAGGTCGGACGGGTGCATGTTGTCTCGAACTTTGCTAAACATGCTGAACATTATTCGGGTTGAACATTTGCTAAACATTGCTAAACGTGTCCAGTAATGGTTTTCCAATCGTAGTAGTAACAAAACATACGCCTAACTAGCGTACTTTGGTATCATTGATATAGTATTGACAGGTTTTGGACTTGGTAACAATTCGTAACATCGTTGGTAACATTTTATACAAACCTGTGAACTCACTAGCATTATATGTTGACGTCGTTTTGGCATGTTTTTCTCAGGTCGATAAGGTAGCAACAGTTGGACTAGGCGCACGAGTCTGCATGGTGTCTAGGCTTAGGTTCATGCTTTTGAAATAAACATTTTGAACACGTTGATACTTGGTTATGTAATTGGTTAATGCTTCCACTACTGTTTTATGTTATGAGAACTATGTTTTGAGTTTACGAATTTCATATAGTGTTGTTTATTGTGACCGTTGACTTGAATCCTGGTCTGTCATGCGCCTCGCGGTAAAACTCCGCATGTGGAAATTTGAGGGTATGACATAAGCAGTGTTGTAAAAGGCGGGCTAGGTGGTCGCCTTGGCGCCGCCTAGTCGCTACTCGGCCTTGTATATCGGAATAAGGGGCTAGTTGGTGATCTAGGCGTTTTGGCTATTAGGCGAGCTAAGGCGGTGGCTTTCTTTCTTTCTTTTTTTTTTTAAATTCCACATTCAACTAGTTGAGTTAGTTATATAGTGTTTTTACAAAACCTAAGTATGAGAAGAAGTTGAATGTTACATGTGATGGAGATGAAGATTTGACGCTACTATGAGGTGGAAATGAAAAAAAAAACGAAAAATAGGGCTGAAGATTACTGAAGAATGAAGATGTGAACTTGGAAAGAAGGAGAAAAGAAATATAGTGTCTGGTTGTTTAGGGTTTAGTACTTAATATTATAACTTTTACTAATATACAACTTTCATCATTGGTATTATAAATTTCATCAAAATTGACCTTACACTATGTCTAATATTTTTATTTGTTTTCTTTTCTTGTTTAATAAGTGTATTAATAAGATCTTGTGTTTCTCTTAGGTTGTGAATATGTTACCTGTGATGGAGATGAAGATTTGATTACTGAACAATAAACATAGAGGTTATTTATAAATAAATCATGTGTGTGTATATATATATAATACGTATAAAAATCACCAAAATGCATAATTCCCCTTAGTCCCGAGGCTAGACTTCATTGCCTGCCTAGCGCCTTGTACAGCCTTGCATTTAAGTCTTTGCTTTTATCTCTTAATCATATGATGTTAACATGGGTCAAAACCATAACATCTGGAACCGTTTAAACTATCTTCTTACTTTTAAGACCATGTGTTGTGGCTCAATGTTAGCACAAATATTATCATCTAATATCATGCCAACTGGACGCTGACGTGACACTGGATAAAGCTTTTGCTCAAGTCACTTGACCCTATTTTGGCTCACTTTGAGCGATGACTTTATCAAGTTTTTTATTTTTTTATGTTTTATTTTTTATTTTTGTTTAGAAGACAAATTAAATAATTAAGACTAAAAACATTAAACGTTATTAAAACTATGACATCACATAAATATTAAAAACCACAAATAAATTTTAAAGACGCGACTATTGTTGAAAGCAGGGTCTCATAACTCTCCAAACCGCAACATTCAGATAGTTATCGTTGTGCATGGAAAGTATGGTACTTGTTACAGGCCTCCTCAATCGCCTCATATTCATTTAAACCCGCATTGTGGTTCAACGCACTTACGAATAACCCCTCAAATACTGTGCACTTTGTCCATAAAGCCATAAATTTTCCTTTTAAGACTTCCCTAGAACGATAATTGTCACCCATTTGTTGACGGAATCTAGTCACAACCGTGCTCCAAAAAGTTTTCGTACTCTCATGTCTACCTTGGTAATATAATCGTTGAACGCGACTTCTTCCTCCACGGTCCAACGTTGTATTGGGATTGAGTTTTGTGGGTGCGGGATTGAGTTTGGATTTGGGTTTTCGTTTGCCATTAGGTGATTACTATAATAAAAAGAATGATAATATGAATGTATGTGTAGTAGTTTGTTTAAAAAAATTAAGTGAGTGAAGATAAATATATATAGTGA
This sequence comes from Ambrosia x helenae, assembly GCA_030844895.1. NCBI lineage: Eukaryota > Viridiplantae > Streptophyta > Magnoliopsida > Asterales > Asteraceae > Ambrosia > Ambrosia x helenae. The sequence continues at coordinate 16,495,409 of CM061229.1, read as the reverse complement.
GGTTTTTTTTTCCTTAAGTTTTGACCATTTTCAGCCAACGGTCAAATATTAAATGTCGCCAACGGTCGTTTTTTTTTTCACATGAGCCAGCTTGCTCGTATTCGCTCGCGGCCACGTTCACGCGTGGTTGTGGTGGTTTTCGCAAGCCACGTGGCTTGACTGCACCATTGCACCTACTCGCGCGCCTCATAACGAACAGCCTAAGATGTTAACATGAACTAATAATACAAATAACAAATGTCCAACACTTGTAGCCCAGTTGGTTAAGGGCCTAAAGTTTCCTATGGGAGACTTAGGTTCAATTCCCACTAGCTACATTTGGAGGACATTGGTGGATGGGAAATGAGGGATGACCGGCCATTGGCTTGGGTTCGAGTCCTGATCCCGACCGGTTTTACCGACTATTTCACCGTCGTGCCTTCGGGCGGGTGAGTGGTCGGGTTTTCCCGGGAATTGGTGGCAATTGGTAGCCCGGACACTCTCGAGTGCCTGATTCGCCAAAAGGGTACCCGAGAGTGCTCGGAATTGATTCGTTGGCCGTTAAAAAAAAATACAAACAACAAATATAAGTCAGCGCCCAAGGCATTATAGCCTAGTGGCATCTTGGTGGTGAGATAAGACTTAGGGGCCATAAGGTTCTGGGTTCAAATCTCACAAAGGGGGTTTTTCTCATAATTATGAGTTTCCTCCTGAATTGGTGACTTGGTGGTGGAATATGATCGCGTGGAAACATTGGTGGCACGATGATACTCCAGTGTTCCGTGAGTGATTCCAATTTGTTGACCGTTAAAAAAAAACAAATATAAGTCAGCATTCATCAATGAATATGCTTCAAACCGTTAATATTGTTGTTCATGAGAAATTGAGAACACTAATTAATAACCTCGTAATGATAGAATGTAGGTTTTTTAATTATATTATTATTTATAAATTATAAATTATTTTATAACCTTTGACCATAGAGTTGCGAGCTACCTAGATTTAACGTATGTTTGCATATCATATATGAGGTCCAACGTTGACCGCTTATTTTCCGACATATAATTGTCTTATACTCTTTTTTAATTAACTGTCCTATGATTGCTCAACTTTTATTTAGACGATGTTTTTTTTTTAAAGTTTAGTTTTTAATTTCTGAAATTTCTATGTAAACATTTTCCTTATTTTATGCATACGATACTTGACAAAAATGCATATTTCATTTTTTTAACAGCCAAACAGAACCATTTTATTCACCAACAAAACATTACATATTTACACAATTACTAGCCAAAGCATATTGCATATGTGAGATAATATTTTATATAAGAACAAAGTGAATTTGATACATTGATGGCTCTGTTAAGTGGTGTTACAAGTTCCTTGGGTAGTGATTCATGGTCTTGGGCTGTGGGGAACTTAAATGAGTTCTCGGTCAATAATGTCAAGAACTGTATTTTGATGCGACAAATACTCTCCCGGCAACATCGTTTGAATGGTGTAATTGGATTCCTAAAAAGGTGGTCATTGTAGCGTGGCGTGCTTTTCTTGATCGCCTTCCTACGGTTGATGCCCTAGCTCGGAGAAATATTCACGTTGGCTCACAGGAGTGTAGAGTTTGTGGCACAAATATGGAGTCGGTGGATCATTTATTTACGGAGTGCCCGGTTTTTATGGAGGTGTGGTAGTTGATTTTCTATTGGTGTCATGTGCCGCCGGTCTTTATGTTCCATGCCCGTGATTTGCTTTCTTTGCACTTGACCGCTAAGAGTGGTGCTCGGGTTAAGAAAGCGTTCTATGGGGTTGTTTTAACGGCGTTTTGGAGTATTTGGAGAGCTCGTAATGAATATATTTTTAACCAAAAGGAAGTGTCCGTTAGACGAATCATGGATGAGGTAAAGGTAATGAGCTTTTTGTGGATTACCAAACGGGGAAAAATGTCGGATATGACGTGGGACTCTTGGGGTAGATTTGATTCTCTAAAGATGGGATAGTTTGGGGTTTTTTGTTATTCGGATGTATGTTTTCTGTTTTTCTTTTCGGTTTGTATGTTTTCAGATTGACCCCTCGGATTCTTGGTGGCTAGTTACTTGCTAGCATATTAATAAGAGTTTGTTTGCTGTTATATCTTCCTATATACGAATCTATGATGGTTTATTATCCACGCTAATAGTGTTAAAGCATGATAGAATCACCATTAGAACACATTTTTATTAAGTTTATGAAGGCAAGTGATAAAAGAACATTTATTATAGATACTTTGAATGGATGAACTTCTTGTAGAAATGTCAAATACTTTGAATTGATTAACTTCTTGGATCAATGATACAAAATTGAATGCTTATATGGTACCAATGTATCATTTTCAAACAATTCTATATAGTCCAACACTTGTAGACCAGTTGGTTGAGAATCTAAAATTTTCTATGGGAGGCTTGGGTTCAATTCCCACTAGCTACATTTGGAGGACATTGGTGGATGGGAAATGAGGGATGACCCAGCCATTGGCTTGGGTTCGAGTCCTGATCCCGACTGGTTTTACCGATTATTTCACTGTCGTGCCTTCGGGCGGGTGAGTGGTCGGGTTTTCCCGGGAATTGGTGGCAATTGGTGGTCCGGGTATTCTCGAGTACCTGATTCGCCAAAAGGGTGCCCGAGAGTGCTCGGAAATTGATTCGTTGGCCGTAAAAAAAAAAAGGACAGGAATATTAGTACTACTATTATTGCTATTAAAACTAAATACAAACACCAAACAACCTAGACCGGTAGTCCCCATCAGAGGAGGATCCAGAATTGTTTTTAAAGGGGTGCGAACAGGGGCTTTGGGTGTGATTGGCGGCTTTTTCCAAACTTTTAAGGGGTGCGATCGGGATTTTCGCCTATAAAATACACTAAAAAAAAAAATTCCAAGGTGTGCGGCCGCACACCTTGGGCTTGTACTTAGCTACTCCCAACATTGTCACCACGACACCGTTGATAACCTATTTTCCCACCGTCTGTCACCTGATTTTCCATAACGCTTCCCAGCCACTCATCTAGCAACTCTAAATCCTCAACCGTATTACACACCTTTATCCCAAGCATGAAAATTATCTGAAATGAACACTAGACATTCAAGGTACCAACAACATACCAATCATGAGAAAACCAACAACACTCAAATGGACAAAAAGCTAAACAAATGTTGATAAACGAACATGGGACTAATGTAAAGACTTGCTTTGATAGTATACTTCGAATCTGAAATCTCAAAGAAAGATGAATCCTAATTACAATATTCGATATTGAGACTTTGACTTAGAAAATCACAAGATCTTATCCCTCACTAAAGTAGCTTATCAAGTCAAACTATGATTCCCAAATAATTACTAATACGTTTATATTTTAATACATTAGTCATCTAGAAAGATATTAATGTATTATAAAATAGATTTTTTTTATGTGAGCTTGACAGAATATATGCAAATTGCTTGAAAAACATTATGGTTTTACTATAAACCAAATGAAATAAATCAAATGAATATATGGAATTTTATATACTAATTAATAAAACAGTATATCTTAAAAAAACTCATAAGTAATAAAATAGTTGTATCTTAAAAAAAAATACTCATCTATTGCACAGATTGAACAAATCCACGTCATAAATGGGTAAAATAATTATAATGCGATGGACTAATCGGTTAAAACAATAAGTTGATAATATATATCTTTAAGGAATACACTTTAATGTATTATTTAATTATTATAACATTTTACAAAGTTTTTATTATTTGTTATAGACTAGAAATATGGGGTTGGGTTATTCTACAAAGGCTATAAAAAATGAGAAGGGTGAGAAGGATACAAAAAACACAATAGATCATCAAATATGACACAATGAGCCACAAAATATAACACAGTGCCAAAAAATATAACACAATGCTGAATAAAAAGGACACAATGAATTGAAAAAATGACACAATGATGAAAATAAGAAAAAGACACAATGGTACATAAAAGACACAATGATATAACGCGTATTCTAAAAACTACAAGCTAAAACCCCAAAAAAAACGAAGACCTAAAAACTAACGACGTAGGCTTCGATAAGACGATTCCAATGCCGCTTGAATGAGTTCAATCGGAGTCCGTTTGATACCCTTCTTACGACTTCCTATTTTTCTGTCACTGTGTATTTGATCCTAACCCTAGAAACATGTGCAATACACGTGGTTGAATCAATAAAATATTAAATTACTAATACTTGGGAAAAATAAAATGTTGACAAAAAAATATTAATAAATAAGAGAGGAGTGGAAAATTAAGGTTTAATTATTCTATATAATAGAAAAGAAAAACAAAAAAATATAAATTAATAATATAACTTAATACTACGAAAAATTAGTAAAGGCAATAATAAAATATAAACATTATATATTAATACTTTAATAACATTATATATTACTAGTTTAATAATAGTATTAGCAAATTAAAGGAGAAAGTGAAACATGACATTAAAATGCTTTATTATTTTGGTTATATAGGAATACTAGTTTTTATCCTGGGAGTGTCCCGGGTTGAAATATATGATATGACATAATAAAATATATTATTATTATTGTAAACCAATCTCTGCCATAAGTTATCATATTTAAATATAAAAAAACGAATCTCTGCGTCGGGGTATAAATCTAGTGCCATTACAAATGAATTCGTAAGTTTGTAATCAATCATTCTAAAAAGAACTAACATGAAATAAGAAAAAAAAAGTTAATATTGAAATATCGAACGCATTAGTCTAAGGGTTATGTGATGCGTTAAAAAATTCATGGGTATATGATCGGGTATATAGTTTGGGTATTTGGGTATGTTGTTTCGGGTAATCGGGTCGGGTATCACCTAATCCCAGACCCGACCCAAACCCACAATTTTTTTAAACTAATCCCAAACCAGACACAATACCTGTCTGGTTACAAAAAATAGTCATTTTTCTCCGTTTTTTATATAGCACTATGGTACTCGTTGGAAAGATAATAAAACGCTCGTTAATTTGGTGTAATTTTTTTTAAGAAATCTCATATATAAAAGATATTAACGTTTAAAAGTTATGGGAGGAAACATGAGAGAAAAAATAGTAAAGTTTTAATATTTAGATTTAGTAGATTATGTATTTAATAGATTAGGTTAAAGATTATAATAGATTAGTTTAAATCATATTATATCTTTTTTTTTAATTGGTTTACACTTGCCACGTCACATCCTATGTGGCATCTCTCAAATGAGAGATTGCATAAGAGTATGACATGTAGGATTAATCCCTTTGCAATATCTATCTATCTATCTATATATATAAAAGAAAACGTATATGCTGACGTGACGTGCAATGGATGTCTCAACCTCCCCTTGAGAGTGCCATGTGGCATCATAATTGAAAAATTTTAGTGTTTTTGAACTATTTCCCTTTTTAATTAAAAAAAAGATAAACATAAAACCCTAAATTAAATTGAGTTATTTTAGGAAAAAAAGAATTTAAAAATAAATTTAAAATTTTCTCTCTCATGTTTCCTCCCATAATTTTTAAACGTTTATATCTTTTATATACGGCACTTTTTTAAAGAAAAAATTACACCAAATTAACGAGCGTTTTATTATCGTTCCAACAAGTACCATAGTCCTATATAAAAAACGGAGAAAAATCGACTATTTTTTGTGGGGTTTCGTTCATACAGGAAAAAAAACACACAAAGTGTTCATGTTATTCATTAATCATGTTTTTTCTTTTAAACCAGGTTCTTATCTACGATGTTGAAAATCAGCCCAATCGCCATGTTATCATTGGAATTTTACTAGGTATACTTCATCAAGAGAAGTTAGGAGAAAGAATCGCGCAACACTGCAACACATGGTGTCACCTTATAGCAAGGTTATTTTTTTATTTATTTAATTACAAGAGTAATATTTATTACTATTAGTATTAGTATTATTAGAATGGTTATATTTTTCAACCCCGAGACGCTCCCGAAAAGAATTGATAGTTGCTGACGTGGCGTTCAATGGTGGCCTCAACCATCTCTTGATTATGCCACGTGATATAATGAAATGCAATGATTACAACTTCCAACTTAAGTGTTTGTTTAGTTGATTAGGTTAGGAATTATAAGAGCCATTAGAATGTGAGAAATTAGAGAGATGTGATGAGTTTTTTAATAGTTGCAGCTTACATAAGTGATCCTTTAGATGATTACTGATTAGGTTTTAGATTAGGGAATATGAGTTATTACTGATTAGAATACTATGAACATGCAATGATTGAGAGATTTTGTGGTTAGTTAACTTGAGCCATTTGCAATAGGTTATCACGTAAAATTAGATTTTTCAACCCGGGACCCTCCCGGGGTAATCAGCTAGTATATATATATATAACAAAACATATATGCCGACGTGGCGTGCAATTGAGGCCTCAACCTTCCCTTGAGAGTGCCACGTGGCATCACAATGGAGAGTTTTTGGTGTTTTTGAATTGTTTCCTTTTTTTTAATTATATTGAGTTATTTTAGGAAAAATAATTTTAAAATAAATTTAAAATTTTCTCTCTTATATTTCCTTCCATAATTTTTAAATGTTTATATCTTTTATATACGAGATTTTTTAAAGAAAAAAATTACACCAAATTAACGAGCGTTTTATTATCTTTCAAACGAGTACCACAGTGCTATATAAAAAACGGAGAAAAAATAGACTATTTTTGTGGGATTTCGTTCATACAGGAAAAAAACACACAAAGTGTTCATGTTATCACGTAAAATTAGATTTTGTGGGGAATATGAGTTATTACTGATTAGAATACTATGAACATGCAATGATTGAGATATTTTGTGGTTAGTTAACTTGAGCCATTTGCAATAGATTATCACGTAAAATTAGATTTTTCAACCCCGGGACCCTCCCGGGATAATCAACTAGTATATATATATATAGATATGAACTGTCTGGTATAGTTTGATACGAAAGTAACACAATCTATCTATATAATAAATGAAAACACTAGGGTTGAATCCTAGATTTTTAGAGGGTCTTGAAGGATTCAAATCCTCAATGGGGCTCCAAGACAAAGTCTTATATAAACCTCTTTTTATTTAGTTTTGTCAACATCCATTTGTATGTTACAACATCTTCCTCCTTCCTATCCTACTAATTCCTTTCTCATTCCTCATTCCTCTCTCATTGTCATTTTTGCAAGGTTTGTTCTTCATCAATCTTAGATGAATCTCGAAAATGTTTTTGAATCTTTTTCTGCATTTTGATTATATTGATACATAATGTTTGCAATCATCTTACATAAAATATAAAAACAATAGGATTGTATCATTATTTTTATACAAAGACAAATGACAATCCTATATCTATCAACCTTCTACAAAATATGTGATTATCAACAAGTTTTCGATTATGTGTCTGACACTTTATAAAATCCCAAAGTAAATGTTCGAAACCATCTTACATAAAATATAAATACAATCGGTTTCTTATTAAAATAACTTTCTAATCCTATTGTTTGTCGATTATGTTTCTGACAATTTTTGAAATCCATCCACATCGGTTTACTAACATATTAAAACAAACAGAATCTTTTTTTTTTATTAAAATCATTTGATAATATGTTTACAATCAACTCTCTGCTTTGGATGTAATCGACACGCAAGTAATTCTGATCAGCTTTAATCATTGAATATATGATTGTGTTTTTTAATAAAGAGATTGCAATTGAAATCGGTTTTGAGTATGTGTGAATATAAAAAACAATTATAAAAAAAACAAAATACAGGATTTCATAAAACAAGATATTAAAATCAGTTTTGAGTATGAGTGACTTTATGTATATTTTAACAAAAGTTTGTTTTTTGCATACGAAGAACAGGATTTCATTAGGACAAATAATTCATTATGGCTTATCACAAGGGTGACAAATTCTTCAAGGTTATTCATGACCCTTCCGCACGAGTTTTGGTATGACGTTTCTAATATTTTTAAAGTAAAAAAACCTTATTTGTTATTATAATGTTGGTTTTTACGTGTTTGTGCAGACATTGCCTAAATCCATGAACAGATTTTTGTTATCTAAAAACTTACGAAACAACAACATTAAAGTTTCGACATACCATGGTCAATCTTGGTTTGTTTTATTAGAATTTATAGATGATGAATTCTGCTTAACAAATGGATGGTCAAAAGTCATACATGATTTATGCTTCTCTATGTTTTACGTGATATTCGACTTTATTGCTCCGAATGCTTTCATGATGTCTTGCGTGAATCAGAAGGTATTTCTATTGGGGACTACTGCCTCTTCAAATGGTGTTCGCACAAACGTAGGCTTTTTGTTACCAAGATTGACACACAAGAAGTTATTGATTTGTCACAAATCAATTAATCCCTGTTAAATGTATTTTGTCGTTCATTCCATTAAACACAATTTCAATACACTCGTCAGTTTAATGTTAGTTTTTTATTTATTGTGATTTCCTTTTGTACTTATTTTAAATAAATTTTACTGATTATTAAAATGTGTTTTGACCTTTGAATACGCTATAAATTTTCAAACTTCTTATTAATTTTAATTTAAATGTGTAATTATTCACATTGACTAAGATTTAATTATGGTCAAATCAATAAATGAGTAAATTCAATCAATACATTAATTTATAACAATAATAACAATTCTAATACAGATGCTAATTACCCTCCACTCTTTTATCCATTTCTTATTATTGAATTGATTGAATACCTATATAATGCTTTACATAACATGTAAATAACATTTAGTTTAATAACAGTGAATAAATCAAAAAAAATCACAAATAGGTATAATCCTTGAAATTCGGCATTAATGGTTTAAATGCTTGACTTTGACTAAATTTAATCAATACATTAATTTATAACAATAATATATAAGAGGTAATTCGGATGCTAATTACCCTCCACTCTTTCATCCATTTCTTATTATTGAATTGATTGAGTACCTATATAATGCTTTACATAACATGTAAAGAACATTTAGTTTAATAACATTGAATAGATCAAAAAAAAAGTCACAACTAGGTATAATACTTAAAATTCGCCATTAATTATTTCAATGCTTGACTTTGACTAAATGTAATCAATACATTAATTTATAACAATAATAACAATGCTAATTCGGATGCTAATTACCCTCCACTCTTTCATCCATTTCTTATTATTGAATTGATTGAATACCTATATAATGCTTTACATAACATGTAAAGAACATTTAGTCGAATAACATTGAATAGATCAAAAAAAAAATCACAACTAGGTATAATACTTAAAATTCGCCATTAATGATTTCAATGCTTGACTTTGACTAAATGTAATCAATACATTAATTTATAACAATAATAACAATGCTAATTCGGATGCTAATTACCCTCCACTCTTTCATCCATTTCTTATTATTGAATTGTTTGAATACCTATATAATGCTTGACATAACATATAAAGAACATTAGTTAAATAACATTGAATAGATCAAAAACAAATTACAATTACAACTAAGTATAATGCTTGACATCCACACTTGACTTTGACTAAATTCAATCAATACATAAAGTTGTAACAATAATAACAATTGTAAGTCGAATCCTAATTACCCTCCACTCTTTCATCCGTTTTTTATTATTCAATTGATTGAATTCCTATATAATGCTTGACATAACATATAAAGAACATTAGTTAAATAACATTGAATAGATCAAAACAAATTACAACTAACTATAATGCTTAACATACGGCTGTTTTGCTTTGAATACTTGACTTTGACTAAATTCAATCAGTACATAAAGTTATAACAATAATAACAATCGTAATTCGGTTCCTAATTACCCTCCACTCTTTAATCTATTTGTTATTATTGAATTGATTGAATTCCTACATCAATACCTATATAATGCTTGACATACGCCATTTAATCAATAAATGATTGACCTTGACTAAATTGAATCAATACATAATTATAACCTTTAAAACAATGCTAATTCAAATGCTAATTAACCGCCCACCATTTCATCCATTTCTTATTATTCAGTAAATTCAATAACTATATAAACAAGTCAAACCAATTCACATACGATTGTAATAAGACACGTTGGAGCCACTTTGAGTAATCGCAAAGATATATTATTAGGTTAATTTCTGTTTCTCATATTTAATTACTTAAACATTAGTTATTTTGATTTTGATTTGTTGTGTTATTGAAGTCATCTTTTGGTTTTTACATCATTTTTTTCCAGTTAACAAGATCAATGTCTGCTGTAGATGCAAATGAGTTTACAATGGTTAACCAAATTCATGTAAACCGAAACAGTGTGGCGTTAAAGCTAAAGATTATTCGGGTTTGGCGTCTACCCGATCGTCGCAATCCTAATAATGTGTACTCAATTGAAATGATCCTATGTGATGAAAATGTAAAACTTAACAACACGTTTTTTTTATATCCTATTATTTTTAAATTTCATAACTTTTTTTTAATTGTGATGCTTTTAATTTTAATGTATATCAATTATCTTATTTTTTTTATAATCAACAGGGTGACAGGATTCAAGCGAATGTATTTAAGCGGTTGTTTTTTAAATTCGAGAGGTTTCTGATTGAAAATTCTTCTCTTATTATAAGAAATCCAGGAGTTGGGGTCAATTCCTCTAAATACAAGTATGCTCCAAACCCAAACAAACTCTGCTTGAATATGAATACTCAAGTTTCCGAATATCATGGTTTCCAAGGTCCAGATTTTGGTTTTTCTTTTGTGCCCTTTCAAAGAATTCTGGATAGGGAGGTTGATGAATATGTTACAATAGGTATATTTTCGTTCTAAAGTTTTTTTTTAATCACAACCAAACAATAATAATAATTTTATAAGTTATCTTTCATTAATGTTTATTTTATAATTGATCTTAGATGTTATTGGACATGTTAACAAGTTCTTCAGCAATGATGATAAAGAAAAAAAGGTTGTCGCTGATAAAAAGAGGTTAACAATGGAAATTCAAGATATCGAGTATGTGTTATTTATTTATTTATTTTTTTTTTGCATTTTATATATAAAAAAATTACGTACCTTTATAAATTGTTTATTTATTTTTTACTAAAATAATTTGTACTTTTTTGAAGGGGCTTGCGCATCTATTTAACGTTGTGGGATAGTTATGCCATGGAGATGTCTAAATATGTTGCAACTCATCAAACAGAGAAAGAATTTATAATAATAATGCAGTTTGGCCGTTTGAAGTTTTATAATGGTTGTATAATGTTAATAAATATATATAGTTATATTTATATTTATACATACATTATATTTTGCATTATAAATTAAGTTCTAACTTCTAAATTTTCTTTTTATTAAATAAATAAAATATTTTTTCCTAATTTTTTTTATAGGAAAACCGTATGTTTCTAACACTTTTGGAGATCGCGTTAGTCGACTGTTCATAAATGGAGATATTGAAGATATAAAGCTGTACAAAAAAGGGTATGTACTATTACGTTTTTTCAATACGAATTACACAACCTTTATAAACAGTCTCAATAAATATGTAATGTGTATGTATGTAATTATTTTTATCAGGTTGGGTAAGAAAATCGCTGATAATCCTTCCTCTTCTCATCAACCATATGGAACTTCTATGTTTTGCTCTGATGAAGATGAATTTGTCCATAACACTCCTTTTAGTAACATTGGCGACATTTGTGAGATTCAAGAGGTAAGTATAATGTTCATACTTAAATACGATATTTATAATTAAATATAAAAAATTGTAATGAGGTTAAAATTTTAATTTTTATTTAATATTAATTTCCATTGTATACCATATACTATCTTATTTTGGTAACAAACTATAATATTCATACAGGCGCAGGCTTTGGTATTATTGGGTACTATTAAAGACCTGTTTACCGAAATTGGCTGGTACTACATGGGATGCCCCAAATGCACCAGAAAATGTAGTATTGATTATATAATCAAGCAGGTTGGTGAAGGAAGTTCAGATTTTGAGGAAGAAAGGGTTTACGAGTGTTTGAATGATAGTTGTAGTGCCAAAAAAGTTGAGCCTACACCAAGGTCGGATATATTTTTAACATCTATTATAATTTTCACAAAAATACTTTCATTTCAACCCAACTTAGTTATAAATTTTTGTTGTTTTTTTTTTTCAAATTTTTTTTCTAGGTTTAAAATTCAGGTTCGTGTGCAAGACGTTAATGGTGCTGTATCGCTTACGTTGTTTCATCGTGACGTTGCACAACTTATTAGTAAAAGTGCTTCTGAATTGCTTGATTTGAATACGGTATTCCCTATTTTTAACTACATTTTAAGTATAAAATTATTTTTAATAATTCCTTAATTATAGTTTTGTAATAATTATGTATTTGGTTACTTATATATATGTTGGTGATACAGTTGAATATCCTGAAGAGATTAAAACTTTGTTAGACAGAGAGTTTGCTTTTAAAATCTTTGTCTCTGGGTTCAATTTAAACAACAAATATGATGTTTATGGTGTAACTAAGATAACTGATGATCCAACAATTATCTCGCATCTTAAGAAAAAGTTGTATGTAGGACAGGTACATATTCGAATTCCATTTCACATAACTTAGCAAATTTTATTTACGTAAGACTTTATTACATTTCTAAGTTTTTGCATATTTTTTTTAACAGCCCGCTGAATCAGAATCACTTCACACGTCTCTCATGGCAATGCCGTCTAAAGTTATTTTTTGAGAATGCTTTTGAATAAGGTTAAAGGACCAACATCATTTCAAGATATTCTTAAAGTTGATGGGAAAGTACAATCATCTTTTAGGGATGCATGCTACGCAATGGACTCCTGGATGATGATACAGAATATGTTGAAGCAATAAAGGAAGCGGCTTTTGCAGGTTCTGGCCCTTATCTAAGAAACTTATTTGCAACTCTTTTAGCGTCCAACAATTTGTCAAGACCTGATATTGTGTGGGAGGAAACATGGAATTATTTGTCTGATGACATTTTACGCAAGAGAAGAATAGATTCAAACTGTCCAGGTTTTTAACTTTTTTAATATAGTATTACTTTAAAATAGATTTTCTAGAATTGTTTGGACATATACTAAATTGTAATGATTCATAATTATTAGGAATGTAAATTATACTATTTTTTATGGTTCCACATATTCAATTATTCATTTTATATGTTAATTTTATTACATATATTCCATTCTAACACATTTTTTTTCCCAGATTTGATCCTTTCAGACGACGAACTTAAGAATTTAGCTTTGCTAGATATTGAGAAGTTCTTATTGCGTAATAGTTGCAGTCTACGACATTTTGTAGGCATGCCATATCCCGAGAATGAGTTTCTATCATTATTAGACAATCGTCTTATTTGTGAGGAGTTGGGCTATGACTCAAACAGTTTGGTTGAAGAATTTGATTCTCAGTTCTCTTCTTTAACAGATGAACAAAAAAATATTTATAATTGTGTAATTAAATCTGTTGAGGAAAAAAAAGGAGGGTTTTTTTTGTTTATGGTTATGGTGGTACTGGTAAAACATTCCTATGGAAGACTTTATCTTCATCCATAAGATGTAAAAGAAAGATTGTTTTGAATGTTGCTTTGAGTGGTATCGCTTCTTTGCTATTGGCCGGTGGTAGGACAACACATTCCAGGTTTCGTATTCCTATAAACCTAACTGAAGATTCTATGTGCTACATACCACCTAATAGTGATGTTGCACAGCTGGTTAAACAAACTGACTTGATTATATGGGATGAAGCACCCATGACTCATAAACATGCTTTTGAAGCACTAGATCGAAGTTTAAAAGATGTATTTGGTGTACATGCTGATGAGTCGTCTGATTTGTTATTTGGTGGAAAGGTTGTTGTGTTTGGCGGTGACTTTAGGCAAATTCTGCCAGTTGTACCAAATGGAACTAGGCATGACATTGTTAATGCCTCTTTAAGTTCATCATACATTTGGCACAAATGCACTGTTTTAGAGTTAACAAAAAATATGCGGTTGCTTTCTGGAAGCTGCAGTTCTGATATTGAGGAAACTAAAAAGTTTGCATCTTGGCTTCTGAACATAGGAGAAGGAAAGGTTGATACAATAAGTGATGATCAAGATGTTATTTTGATACCTGATGACTTACTTATTTCTCAATCTTCGGATCCTGTTTCTGATTTGATAGCCTTTGTTTATCCTTCACTTTTGGATAACATCCACATTCCGACTTATTTTCAAGATCGAGCTATATTGGCACCGAAGAATGAAGTTGTTCATGAAATTAATGATATATTACTTTCAATGTTTCCCGGTGACGAAGTTGAGTATCTAAGTTCGGATAGTGTTTGCCAGTCTGAAGATGTGAACAAACAGGTTGATGAAAGATTAGTTTCTCCTGATGTCCTTAATGGTCTTAAGTTTTCTGGAATACCAAACCATCGTTTGGTTTTGAAAGTTGGCGTTCCCGTAATGTTACTCAGAAACATTGATCAGAAAAGTGGTTTGTGCAATGGGACAAGGTTACAAGTTGTTAAAATGAGAAAACGTGTCATTGAAGCGAAAATCATATCAGGAAGTAACATTGGAATGCGAACTTTTATTCCAAGAATTACTTTATCCCCCTCAGATAAGAAAATTCCTTTTAAATTTAACAGAAGGCAATTTCCACTTGTTGTTTCTTTCGCAATGACAATAAACAAAAGTCAAGGACAATCCTTATCGAGAGTTGGGTTGTATTTGAAGGATCCAGTTTTTTCACATGGGCAGTTGTGTGTTGCGCTTTCAAGGGTCAGATGTCGAGATGGACTTAAGATTGTTATAGTAGATGAAAATGGTGAATTGACGAACAAAACATCAAACGTTGTGTACAAAGAAGTCTTTCAGGATTTATGAATAATGTGAGTAATTTTTATGCAATTTTTTAATTATCTTTATTGACGTTATGTATATACAACTTCAATAATAAAGTATTATTTTAAACTTTTTTTGTGTGCTTTGAACAGTGCGTTGCATTTTGTCAATAAAACAAGTTATGTACTAATTACAATTACATTAAAAATAAAAATATGATAAAAAGTCATTTACAAAAACATAATGTATTCATACCTTTGTTATTTTTTTCAAAAGTTTATACTTTGGTTGAGTACTGATCATAATAGGTAATCGGTTTTCATTACTAACGTTACCTATAGCTTATAAAAAATATCCACTTTGACATGAAAACCATAGTTATATGTTAGTTTTACTTTTAATACTCATTTAATATCAACGCATGATGTTTATATAAGAAAAATATTTTAGGCTAACCGTTATTTTTAACACTTTACGTTTGTAGTCACTAAACTTGAACAATACAACTCTTAGTTTAATATAATTTTTTTATTTACTATGGTTTGCACCGTGGGTCCCCACGGGTCTCAAACCTAATTTTTAAAGTAATTCATTAGATCTAGTTTAGAGGAAAAGGAACGACGGTCTTAGAAATAAAGACAAATCCATACAATCAAACCAACGGGTAATATAGGGCGTAAACATCCTTTATCTACAATACTAACCAAAGATTAATTCATTATGCTAGTTTGTAAACATATGTAGCTAAATAACTAATGTGGGCTTAGTGTTTGGTTTATGTCTAAGATTCTTTTATATTACCATGTGAAGTTAGAAATTTATTTTATTTTTATTTTTTTATGTTCAATAACCGATTTAATAATTAATTTATAGTTTTTAATCACCACTTGATGATTTTTTCTTTGAACGCAATATGATACTTCTTGTAGATGTAACTTTTCCCACACAACATGAAGTTCAAGCATGTTTTTGGTATTTTTGGTTTGTTTATTGGTTTATTTATTATATATTAATAAAATTAAATGAGAATTTATAACAAAGTAGGCAGTAAGCTCAAGAAAAAGCCTGTGGGATGTTGTGTCTTTTGTTTGAACTAAAATAAATTTATTGAATTGTCACCCTCACTTGATTAAATGCTTCTAGCTTCTACACCCTATGGCAGTTTTAACTTTTAATTAAATAAGATAATTATCAATTGTTATATTTATATTTTTTTTTAACGTCAAATTTCTACTCCTTAAAGGACTTGAACCTATGACCTCCCATTTAGGTGTTCCTAGAAGCTTTGTCTCTACCATTGGACCACCAACCCCAATGTTATATTTATATGGAAAAAAAAAATTTGAAGGTGATTTTCTATGTTCTGGTAGAGATTATCACAACCCCTCAGAAGGGGATTCCCTAGCCACTCTACAATGGTCAGATTATGTTGTCTTAACCGGGCCCACGCTGACGCGAGAGTGGCCGGCCCACAAGCGAGTTGAGGTTGCGCATCGAGGTTGCGCATAAGGGGCACTAAGGCATCCACCCGAAAAATTTCCCGCCACCTGCCACTTGACAGATGTTGCACCCTCCACAAGAGGCAAGCCTCTCTGAAGTAAATGCACGGTAGTAGAAAACCGGAGGGCCATCAGAATCGAACCTGACCCCTTCGATTATCGTAAGCACAACAATCACTTGACAAATATCCGACCATATATGATGAAAATGGAGATCAAACCCTTAATCATATAAAGTGAACAAACCTCACTCCACCAGGCTATATTTGTATGGATAATACAATTTCTCTTTTGCTTTTCAAATCAAGATCAGAATAATTAAATGCGTATACTAAAATAGTTCGTTAGATTAATGAGGTCATAAAATAGTTCGTTAGACTAATGAGGTCATCGATGGTCCCTCGTACATTTTGGAGTAGAGAAAGATGGAAATTATTTATTATTTTGAACAAAGAATGAGGAAAGGTCTTAGCATTTACGGTAGTTTCAACATCCCCTATTCACACACAACCAATTACAATCACATATTACATTAAAAATCATTATAGTTTCTCTCTACTTCACTCACAACCACTTACAACAAATATTAAAAATACCATAATTGTTGTTTACTAAACATACCATAACCGTTTTAGAAATATCTCCTTAACTGACTCTAGATAATTGAATTTATAATTTGTTGTTTACTAAACATACCATAGCCGTTGGTCTGTTTATGTTTTTATATTTTGGTGAATAATTGTTTTAAATAAAGATATACTCTTCCCATGTTTTCACATGGGGTTTCACCTAGATGTTCATGTATTTATATATTTTTTAGATGTTTAAAGTTTTCTTTAGTTGTGACTGTATTGAGGTTACCTAATTTTTTCTCTGCAAATGAAGTAGAGGGGTTTATATTTAGGGGATCCTCTGTGTTTTTTGTTATATCTGTTATCTTAACAGAGCTTTAATCCGTCTGTTGATTTATCTTTCCGTGGTTGTAACACCTTTAAGTATTAAACATCTGATCAGTACTATTAACTGGTATCGTGAAAGGAACATATTTTACTAAACAATTTGTGCTTATAACAGATGATTGGCTTCTTAATGTTGTCTTTAGCAAACAGACCTTAAAATATGATATAGTCTTCCCGTGTTTTCACACGGGATTTCCCCTAGTATTAGATTAAAAATCATTACAGTTTCTCTCTCTTCCACTCACAATCACTTTTAACAAATATTAAAAAATAAATACAGTTTCCAGTTTTCCCCAAAAGATTCCTAAATAACCCCAAATATACCGATAAACAATAGATTCCCTAGTTTTTTGACTCACAACCACTTCCAACCCAATAAAAAATTATAGGGTTTTCTCTCATAGAATTATAGGGGACCAAATGGCAGTGCTCTTAGAGATATAAAATAAAAGGGATCACGAATATATTTATTTCTGGTATATTTATACATTTTGACAAGATAATTTTTTTTAAATACAAAGGAACTTTAACGTAAAAGAATAAATTTAGGGAATCAATAAGTGAGAACGAAAGTTGCATTTGGATTGATGGGTTAAGTTATCCTAGACAGTGTAATAAAAATGAGAATGGTGAGAATGATACAAAAAACACAATAGATCACGAGATATGACACAATAAGCCACAAAATATATCATATTTAAAATATATGGATTAATTGATTGCCATCTTCTCATTGATCTCATCATAATATATCCAACCTAAACTTGGGGATAAAGGAATTACCAAAAATAATTACAAGATAATCTACCTAAATTACATTAGGAATATTCTAGAGCTATTCTATTACACCCCCGTAGTCAAAACAAGAGGAGGGCGTATGTTGAGACTGGACCTGAAATCATCGAATAACACTCTTGGCAAGCCTTTGGTAAAAATGTCTGCTATTTGGAACCTCGTAGGAGTGTGCAGGATGAGTACAGGATGCGTACATGACCCCATTGAACTTGTTCACGAACAAAATGTAAGTGCAGCTCAATGTGTTTTGTACGTTGATGTTGCACGGGATTACCAGACAGATAAATGGCACTAATTGTAACAACCGGCAAAAATAAGGTAATTCCGTACAATTAATTAATATATGGTTAGCGTAATTAAATGCAATTATGTGTGATTTAATTATCAAGGCCTTAGGGGATAGCAATTTCCAAATAGTGCATAGGAATGCATACGTTTAATGGTAAAGCATGATTGGATCATGTGCGAATAAGCTATCCGGTATGGACGTTGGCAATTACCCGGTAATAATTAAATAAACGAAACGAATCCCGGACACCCAGGATATAAAATAAAGGGTATTTTCATAAGATATAATGAGTTTTGGAACTCCAAAATCATAAATGAAAACGTCTTGTACAAATCTCCCGGTAACGAATAAAATGCGCGTATCGCACCCGATACGCGTATAATTCATAATTTCACCCGGTAAAGGCCTAAATAACCAATCAACGCTTAAAATAGACTATATTTAAGGGTTATTAAAGGTATACTTAATGTCCGGATAACGCGTGATTAAAAACCCGAAAAATACCCGAACGACACCCGAACGACGGGGATTAAACATAACAAACAATGGGTATTTATTTGAAGTTGTGGGCCCCACTTACACCACATGGGGGCCGGCCTTAGAGGCCTTAATATACCCACATTTTGTGTTGATAATGATAATCTAAAATCTTAGGCAAAGCATGCTTTATGCATAAGACAAACATGTAAGAAAAGGTGTAAGAAAAAGCATAAGTAGACATTAGTACAAAAGTGGCTCAAGACTTGTCCCCCCTTTGATCAATTTTCGGCCAAGAGGCCAAGAAAATCCAAGGCAACTCTAAAACATCATTACATTAGAGTAGGCATGTGTGTGATGGGTCTTGTAAATAGAATTCATGATGCCTTATAAAGATTTAAGCAAGATTTGCAAGCAACAATCCCACTCCATGCATACATACATACGACACATTATACACACACACATATCCTCTTTTCAATAATCTCCCAAGTACACACATGATCTTCCATAAGATCTCTTGAATATTTGGCATCATTACATGTGATAAATATATAAATAACACATGTTAGAAGATTGAAAAGCAAAGCAAAACAATTCTCTTTCCTTCCCTCTCTTGGCCGTGGGATTACATACACACACACACATTGTTCTTTCAAGTTTCTACATCTCCAAAATACTTAAAATCATCCATCATCCAAACCCCTTTTGTGTGTTTCAAGAGCTTGGAGCTAAACCACTAGGAAGAACACACTAAACCCCTCTCAAATCCAAGGTTTTTGTCTTCCCTAGCCTTGTGCTAGTAGTAAGCTTCTTAATCTTGTTTTTGATTGTTATTATTCATGTATGTGTTCCTAGTAGCAAGTTGTACATGAAGGGTTTAAAAATGGTTTTGAACATAATCTTTAATAAGTTTTCATGTGTAAAATGGAAGATTAAAGATATGAAAATAAACCATGGATTTGTTGATGATGATGTATTAGTCTTGAAAATATATAAAGTTTACATGTAAGACTAAGTAGGATGATGTTTTGGTTAAGATTTTGAAATGAACTTGAATATGTTAAAACTAACTTTAATTCATCTTATTATGATCATTTAAGTTATAATATGTGGTAAAACATGTTAGAAGTTCATAAATGAATAAGATGGAAAATTAAAGTTAACTCACTTGGATGAATGATATTTTGAGGAAATGGACAAATACATAAAACACACATATAATTAGTCTTTCATATAGGATATAAGACTAACATAAGTGTTTTGATACAAAAATAACTTACCAATAAAAAGTTGAATCTTCAAAGTTAACTATTTTGAGTGAAAAATGCTAACTTTGAAAGTTAGAGGAGAAAAATGCAACTTTTGTAAGTTAAGGGACTAATATTGTAACTTTGAAAGTTAAGGGACTAAAATGGACATTTTAGAAACTATTAGTCCAAAAATACAAGTATGGAAAGTTTGGTGTCAAAAATGCAAGTAATAAAGTCTAGGGATGATTTTTGTAAATACTAGTAAAAATACTTGGGTATTTTGTATAAAAGTGTATTTTTGAAAGTTATAAAAATATAAAGGGTTTTAACATAAGGATTTTTATAAAATAGAGATTTTATAAAAATATTAAACAAACTTGGGAAACTTATACAAAAATGAATACTTTTATATAAATGGGAATATAAAAGTGTTGGAAACATTTTTGTAGTTAAGTTGACAAGTTGGGTTAAAAATACATAAGTATTTTAACCATCCAAGTAACATGTGAAAATAGGAAGAAGGATGGAAAATATTTCTATAAAATACATGTTGGGAAAAACTTGGAAAAATTAACTAATCGAGTTAAGATATCGAACTAAAACGCGTTAACGAACCATACACGGACAAAACATGAGAAAAATGCCGTTGCGGCAAGATAAGAAAAATATATATTTTAAGAAGTAAAATATATATACATTATGGGTGAAAACAAATAAACACTTTCCTAAGTGTTAGAGGATTAATTCGTGGGAGAAATACATGGTACAAACGAATAAGACGTTAAAACAAACGTATATACTTAACAAGAAAAATTACACATTTATATATATATTTGTACGCTCGTCTCGGCAAAATTCTAGTATATCTACTTAATGGGAAAGTAGATATGCGGGAAGGAAAGCCGCGACGAGAAGACAAGGATATATATATGTGTATGTCGTACCAACGAAATCCTAGTATATTTATTTGAATGGGAAAATAAATATACGGTGTGGTGAGTTGAATCGGACGTTAAGAATATACAATCGAACGACAAGATCTTAGTATATTTGTTTAAATGGGAAAACAAATGTGCGGCAAAGTGAGTCGGGTCGAGGATTGAAATATATATTATATCGAGCGATGCGATCTTAAGTATAATTATTTAAATGGGAAAATAATTATATGTTAAGTGAAGTCGAGTCGATGATAATAAGATACAAGTTATGGAAATATTAACAAGAGTAATATATAACTTGTAACACAAAGGGTAATGTAACGCCAACAAAACCTAGGATACGCGCTTAATTAAACGGGATTTGGAACAACTTGTGGTCGGGAGTTGGGTGTACAACTTGCCAAGGCACATGCACTATAGGTATAGTGACTTATACGTCTAGGACGTTTGTAGGTGCGAGACCACCCCTTTGCTATCCACCTTTTGAGCCAGACGCAGTTTCAGGTGAGTTTCACGGCCCCATTTTAAACTATTTTTACGTTTTCCGGGGGAAAGATATGTTAGGGATAATGTTTGACGGATTTAATACTTGAGGTGTGACCGCCACTCGGGGTTGAGTCCTCGCCTCTATAATCATTTGTTCAGGGAAATGAAACCGGTGGAATATTTGAATAGTACTATTGGTGCCTGACAAGGCCCACCCCTAATCGATAGCGTCGATTATGCATTAGGTTATGCCTGGGGTGCATATATTCTGAACTTAAGTCGTGGAAAACCGAGTAACGACTTGGAGCGGGGCATTTTATTTATATACGTCTTGGTTTGATTATAGTCTCAAGTAGATTTATAGGAATTTGCAACTCCTATATATTGTCATAACATGGTACTCCCAAGTATTCAAATTTTAGAAACTGAAAACCTGTGAACTCACCAATATATTTATATTGACGAAACTTTTTAAACATATCTTTCAGGTAACTAGACGATGAAAGATCAGGCAAGCAGGGTCGGGGAATCTCCAATGCGACGTCGAACTTTTGTGGGGTTTCACTTTTATTTCCCAAGGCATTTGGGATATATATGAGAAACCTCTATGTTTATTTCAAGAACAATTAACTTTTGTGTAATGGTTGAAAACAGATTTGACGTCATAATAAATGACCCATTTTCTTAAATTACTTGTGTTTAGCAATAACCTTGACTTTATGCTTTTGAACCGTCGCGCCACGTGTTTCCGCCTTTGTCGTGGTGTGACAGAACGTGGTATCAGAGCCAAGGTTATAGCGAACTAGAGTATTTTCTTTAAAAACTAGACTATAACCGGATTTGGTTCAAATAATAAAGTTTTCAGAAAGAAAATATAAAGTGTTAAATAAAAGTAGTTTTCAAGAAGCATTGGGCATGAGGAGATTCCGACCAAGCCAGCCATGGGTATTGTTATGCTTTAACGTGAAAATTAGAAGTTAGGAAGGTTACTATAGAGTACACCATAACTGTCTAATTTAAATAAATCATATATACATGTACGGTTCTTTTGCCAGGATGTCCGACGCTGGAAGTATAGCGCCCAGTATCGATAGCAGCATCCAGATCATTCCTGCGCCACCGCCTGAGCCAGTAGAGCTGGTAGTACTTGACGCAGAGGACGAAGACGTAGAGATGAACGCCGACGGAGGTTCGGATGACGACTCGGATGAGACGGATCCTAGCGAGGATCCTGATTGGGCACCCGCTGTGGTCGACGCGCCGGCCGCACCGTTAGCCCCACGCCCCATCCCGGCTATTAGGGATTTTCCTGAGGGCTGTGCCGGACCGTCCCGGCCGATTCCAGCCCATTCGGAGACAGTAGAGTCTCCATTCGACCGACAGGCTCACGTGGAGCACGAGCCAGCACCCTTACCTCATATTCACATACCAGCGGGCATGAGACTCCTGCCTATTCCCCGTGGGAGGAACGGATGGATATCCGACGACTCCGATGACGAGTCTGTGGGCTCGGTAGGGCACATGTTGGTGCCAGAGATTCAGGCTGACCAGGAGGAGCCAGTGGCTCCAACGTTAGAGGATGCACCTGCTGATCCCATACCCCCACCAGCACCACTCGAGCCCGTACCACAGGAGGGACCAGCAGCACATATACTCGAGGGTAGCCCCGCGGATAGCTCTGAGCTACGCAGGGCAGGCATGGCAGCTTTTGCCACCGCGAGCCCTCCTACCCCCACTGTTGTGGTGTCCACTCCAGAGTGGGCCACTGTCTCGGAGCCTTTAGTAGCACCACTAGCCGAGCCTATGCCACCACCCACCATTGCCATGACTTTACCCATCCCCACCATTCCCAGCATGACACCTGCACCATACCCTCTAGGTGCAGGGGACCCCTATATGATGCCACCCTACTTTTCCATCAGGCCACCCGGTTTCACTCCATTACTGCCACACATACCAGTACCAGCCCCCTTCGGGCCCTTCCCATCCACACACCCTGATGTACCCGGACCATCCCACCTTCCCAGGATGACACCCCCCTCTGGACCCGCCCAGACCTCAACCATCACTTTATAGCAGGATTTTCAGACTCTAGTCAACACGGTGCAGCGCACCGTGAATCAGGTTGAGCAGCAGACGAGATTGATGTGGGCGAGGATGATTGACACTCGTGATGCCTTAGCGCATTACGCAGAGGAGCTCTTGCGCATGGATGCGCAGAGCGGGATTACTGGGGATGCACACTGGGCACACCGACAGTTTTTGTACGAGCGCATCACAGAGATCAGCATGACGATTAGCATGTATGCGCCGCAGTACCAGTATCCACCGCCACCGCCACAGTAGGATGTATCGGGGATGCACAGAAGACACACCAGCTTATGTACATATTAGCAGCAGTATGGTAGTACAGCACGGGTTATGACACTCGTCTGCATTTTGCCTAGCCGTACGGGTATTACGGCATATGATATGATGTTTTTATTATTTCAAAAGCAATGTATTGTATGAGAAATGTATTCTCCATTTTGTATTATGAACAAGCATTGTACTGATATTATTGAAATTAATGAAAAATCTTATTATTATGGTGAAATATGTTGTTGTCTATGATTATTATTGCTTACTCCATGTGTTGTGGTTTGTATATTTGTGTGGTGATGTTGTGTTGATTTCTATTTATATTTATGTATGATGTGTTGGTATGTTGTGTGATGACATGGTGTTGATTATTGTGTTCATGCTTTGGTTTGTTATTTATGCTTTGTATTGTATAAATGTTTGCCAAATTAACCTTTGATAATTATTATTGAAGAAAAATGGCACCTGCCACCCGAAGCAATAGTGGAGCAGACGGACTGCCCGCAACACCCGCCGAGCTCGAGACCATGATATCTGAACGCATAGCCCGCGCGATAGCGGAGCACGAAGCTGCACGCTCCGAAAGATCTCGCGACCTGACTGGGAGTGACCGACGGGAAACTTCCCCCACTGGTAAGAAGTTGAAAGTAATTGATAAAGCAATGGGAGAATATCCTAAAACTCCTATCCCGTAATAACATACAACTTTATTAATGCAGAAACGGCCTCGCGAGAGCGTGGCTGCACTTTCAAAGCCTTCCTCGACTGCAAGCCGCTCAATTTTAACGGCACGGAAGGATCAGTTGGTCTGGTCAAATGGTTCGAGAAGACCGAGGCTGTTATTCGCATCAGTGGGTGTACCCCACGTCAGTCGGTTATGTACTCCACCAATTTGTTCTTAGACCAAGCACTGACATGGTGGAATGGTCAAGTGCAGTCTTTGGGTGATGACACTGCTTACTCTCTATCGTGGGCAGAACTGAAGGAACTGATGATTGCTGAGTACCGTCCGGCGAGTGAGGTACAGAAATTGGAAACTGAGTTTTGGAACCTCACTATGGTGGGAGCAGACGTTACTGGATACACGTCTCGATTCCACGATCTTGCCAGATTGGTGCCACGATTGGTTACCCCTGAGAACAACAAAATTGAGCGCTATTTGTTCGGCCTAGCACCACAAATACGCAGCATGGTCACTGCTTCTAAACCTACGACCATGCGCGCGGCTATTGATCTTGCGCTCAGTCTCACCGAAGATGCCATACGCATGGGTACACTAATCCGCCAAGTTTCCGGATTAAAAATTTCTGAAGCAAGTAGTGTTGAGGCCAAGAACCAGGGATCAAGTGCAGCTGTTGTAACTAATGATCAGGATAACAGGCAGAGGTTTGGGAAGAGAAAGAGGGATGAAGGAAAAAGGGATCGAGCGTCGGGTAGCTCGAACAAGAAAGGAAAGGGGTATGCCGCCACGGGACGTGGTAACGGTAACAAACAGGGAAACCAGGGGAGAAACAATGGATTAACTTGCGGGAAGTGCCACCGCACCGGGCACAAGACTGAAGAGTGCCGATCTGGAGCACCAAAGAACGGAGGGGCCAGACCCTGTTTTGCATGCGGGTCATTGGACCATTGGAAGAAAGATTGCCCCAAAGTCAACAATCAGGCCCGCGGCCGGGCATTTGTGATTGGAGCCGGTGACGCACGGCAAGACCCCAATGTGGTCACTGGTACGTTTCCTCTAAATGGTCATTATGCCTCTGTATTATTTGATACCGGTGCTGACTTTAGCTTCGTATCCATTGAGTTTAAAAGACTACTTGGTTTAAAAACTAGTAAACTAGATACACCCTATTCTATAGAACTGGCTAATGGTAAAACTATTGAAACGAGAGAAGTAGCAAAAGATTGTAAGTTAGAACTCTGTGGGCACGAGTTTGGGATTGATCAATTACCGGTCGTATTGGGAAGTTTTGACATCGTTGTCGGCATGGATTGGTTGTCCGCGCACCGTGCCATTGTGGTATGCAACGATAAAGTTATTCAAGTTCCCCTCGCAAGCGGTGAAACTCTCTCAATTCAAGGGGAAAGACACGGGACGCCACTAAGGATTATTTCGAGCATGAAGGCTCGTAAGTGTCTGAGAAAAGGGCTTGTCGCATTCTTGGCACACGTAGTGGACAAGAAGGCCGACGAGCGAAAGTTGGAAGACATTCCAGTCGCCAGAGATTTTCCGGATGTATTTCCAGAAGATTTGCCGGGGTTGCCACCACCTCGACAAGTCGAGTTCCGCATCGACCTCGTTCCCGGAGCAGCACCTGTGGCACGATCGCCATACCGCCTAGCTCCATCAGAGATGCAGGAACTGTCCAGCCAGCTACAAGAATTATTGGACAAAGGTTTTATAAGACCGAGTTTCTCACCTTGGGGAGCTCCCGTCTTATTTGTGAAGAAGAAGGATGGCACATTTCGCATGTGCATCGACTATCGAGAGCTGAACAAGCTAACCATCAAGAATCGCTATCCTCTCCCCAGGATCGACGATTTATTTGATCAGCTCCAAGGTTCCAGCTATTACTCCAAGATCGATTTGAGGTCAGGCTATCACCAGTTGCGTATACAAGAAGAAGATGTACCAAAAACGGCCTTCAGAACCCGGTATGGACACTATGAATTTCTGGTAATGCCGTTCGGCTTGACCAACGCACCAGCGGTTTTCATGGACCTAATGAACCGCGTGTGTAAGCCATACCTGGATAAATTCGTCATCGTCTTCATTGACGATATTTTGATCTATTCACGCACGAAAGAAGACCACGAGAATCACCTTCGGGTAATTCTTGAAGTATTACGCAAAGAGAAGCTCTATGCTAAATTCTCAAAATGTGACTTTTGGATTCGGGAAGTTCACTTTTTAGGCCACGTGGTAAACGAGAAGGGCATACACGTTGACCCAGCCAAGATTGAGGCGATTAAAAATTGGGAAGCACCTCGAACCCCTACCGAAGTACGACAATTTCTAGGCCTTGCGGGTTATTACAGAAGGTTCATCGAGAACTTTTCAAAGATAGCGCAAGCTTTAACCATGCTAACCCAAAAGGATAAGAAATTTGAGTGGACGGAAAAGCAAGAGGCAGCATTCCAACTGTTAAAAGACAAGTTATGTGGCGCTCCGATACTGTCACTTCCAGACGGTACGGAAGATTTTGTGGTTTACTGCGATGCCTCGCATCAAGGTTTGGGTTGTGTATTGATGCAGCGAGAAAAAGTAATAGCTTATGCTTCCAGGCAACTGAAAATCCATGAGAAGAACTACACTACACACGATTTGGAATTAGGTGCAGTGGTGTTCGCTCTCAAGATATGGAGGCACTATCTGTACGGAACCAAGTGCACGATTTTCACTGATCACAAGAGTTTGCAACACATCTTTGATCAGAAGGATTTGAATATGCGACAACGGCGATGGGTTGAATTATTAAACGATTACGATTGTGAGATAAAGTACCATCCCGGTAAGGCGAACGTCGTAGCCGATGCCTTGAGTCGCAAGGAACGGGTTAAACCATTGCGTGTTCGAGCTTTGGGATTGACTATCCACACGAATATGACTGAACGAATTCGTGAAGCTCAAGTGAACGCCCTCAAACCCGAGAATGTCAAAGGTGAAAGGTTACGAAAGATGGTTGATTCACTGGAACCAAAAGCGGACCAGACACTGTATTTCATGAATAGAATTTGGGTTCCAGTATATGGTGGATTGCGTGAGCTAGTATTGGCCGAAGCTCACAGTTCTAGATATTCGGTTCACCCGGGTGCAGACAAGATGTTCCACGATTTGAAGGAACTTTATTGGTGGCCGAATTTCAAAAGGGATATAGCAGCCTATGTTGCGCGATGTTTGACTTGCGCAAAGGTCAAGGCTGAGCACCAGAGACCTTCCGGTTTGCTCCAGCAACCGGAAATACCGGAATGGAAATGGGAACGAATCACCATGGATTTCATTACCAAGTTACCTAAGACGACAAGCGGCCATGACATGATCTGGGTAATCGTAGATCGATTGACGAAATCTGCACACTTCCTTCCGATTCGCGAAACGGACAGGTTGGAGAAACTGACCCGCTTGTACATTAAGGAAGTGGTATCTAAACACGGTGTACCTGTTTCTATCATCTCCGATCGGGATAGTCGCTTCACTTCCAGGTTTTGGGAAAGTTTAAATGAAGCCCTCGGTACTCGCCTCGACCTGAGTACCGCATATCACCCCCAAACGGATGGTCAAAGTGAACGAACCATCCAGACCTTGGAAGATATGTTACGGGCATGCGCGATTGATTTCGGAGGTAATTGGGATACGCACTTGCCATTGGTAGAATTTTCTTATAACAACAGTTATCATACGAGCATTCAAGCCGCACCGTTTGAAGCTCTATATGGACGCAAGTGCCGATCGCCATTATGTTGGGCGGAAGTTGGAGAAAAGCAACTCACCGGGCCCGAAATTGTTCAAGAGACCACGGATAAGGTCTTTTTGATAAAGGAACGCCTCAAAGCGGCCCGGGACCGCCAGAAAAGCTATGCTGATATGAGGCGAAAGCCTTTAGAGTTTCAAGTCGGAGACAGGGTCCTACTGAAAGTGTCACCTTGGAAAGGTGTCGCGCGCTTTGGGAAGCGCGGAAAGCTGAACCCGCGATATATTGGACCGTTCAAAGTCTTGTCGAGGGTAGGCACAGTGGCATACAAGCTCGAGTTGCCTCAAGAGCTTAGTGGAATACACGACACGTTTCATGTGTCGAACTTGAAAAAGTGCCTATCCGACGAAACTCTCATTATTCCTGCTGACGAAATCCAGATTGACGACAAGTTACATTTTGTGGAAGAACCAATCGAGGTAACTGATTGGAAGGTCCAAAAATTAAGGCGCAGCAAGATCAGATTGGTCAAAGTGCGCTGGAATGCCAAGCGTGGACCGGAGTTCACGTGGGAAAGGCTGGACCGGATGAAGCAAAAATACCCCGCCCTATTCGAGAAGACACCTGTACCGGAGAACTCGAAGTGAATTCCGGGACGGAATTCTCTTAACGGGGGGAGAATGTAACAACCGGCAAAAATAAGGTAATTCCGTACAATTAATTAATATATGGTTAGCGTAATTAAATGCAATTATGTGTGATTTAATTATCAAGGCCTTAGGGGATAGCAATTTCCAAATAGTGCATAGGAATGCATACGTTTAATGGTAAAGCATGATTGGATCATGTGCGAATAAGCTATCCGGTATGGACGTTGGCAATTACCCGGTAATAATTAAATAAACGAAACGAATCCCGGACACCCAGGATATAAAATAAAGGGTATTTTCATAAGATATAATGAGTTTTGGAACTCCAAAATCATAAATGAAAACGTCTTGTACAAATCTCCCGGTAACGAATAAAATGCGCGTATCGCACCCGATACGCGTATAATTCATAATTTCACCCGGTAAAGGCCTAAATAACCAATCAACGCTTAAAATAGACTATATTTAAGGGTTATTAAAGGTATACTTAATGTCCGGATAACGCGTGATTAAAAACCCGAAAAATATCCGAACGACACCCGAACGACGGGGGATTAAACATAACAAACAATGGGTATTTATTTGAAGTTGTGGGCCCCACTTACACCACATGGGGGCCGGCCTTAGAGGCCTTAATATACCCACATTTTGTGTTGATAATGATAATCTAAAATCTTAGGCAAAGCATGCTTTATGCATAAGACAAACATGTAAGAAAAGGTGTAAGAAAAAGCATAAGTAGACATTAGTACAAAAGTGGCTCAAGACTTGTCCCCCCTTTGATCAATTTTCGGCCAAGAGGCCAAGAAAATCCAAGGCAACTCTAAAACATCATTACATTAGAGTAGGCATGTGTGTGATGGGTCTTGTAAATAGAATTCATGATGCCTTATAAAGATTTAAGCAAGATTTGCAAGCAACAATCCCACTCCATGCATACATACATACGGCACATTATACACACACACATATCCTCTTTTCAATAATCTCCCAAGTACACACATGATCTTCCATAAGATCTCTTGAATATTTGGCATCATTACATGTGATAAATATATAAATAACACATGTTAGAAGATTGAAAAGCAAAGCAAAACAATTCTCTTTCCTTCCCTCTCTTGGCCGTGGGATTACATACACACACACACATTGTTCTTTCAAGTTTCTACATCTCCAAAATACTTAAAATCATCCATCATCCAAACCCCTTTTGTGTGTTTCAAGAGCTTGGAGCTAAACCACTAGGAAGAACACACTAAACCCCTCTCAAATCCAAGGTTTTTGTCTTCCCTAGCCTTGTGCTAGTAGTAAGCTTCTTAATCTTGTTTTTGATTGTTATTATTCATGTATGTGTTCCTAGTAGCAAGTTGTACATGAAGGGTTTAAAAATGGTTTTGAACATAATCTTTAATAAGTTTTCATGTGTAAAATGGAAGATTAAAGATATGAAAATAAACCATGGATTTGTTGATGATGATGTATTAGTCTTGAAAATATATAAAGTTTACATGTAAGACTAAGTAGGATGATGTTTTGGTTAAGATTTTGAAATGAACTTGAATATGTTAAAACTAACTTTAATTCATCTTATTATGATCATTTAAGTTATAATATGTGGTAAAACATGTTAGAAGTTCATAAATGAATAAGATGGAAAATTAAAGTTAACTCACTTGGATGAATGATATTTTGAGGAAATGGACAAATACATAAAACACACATATAATTAGTCTTTCATATAGGATATAAGACTAACATAAGTGTTTTGATACAAAAATAACTTACCAATAAAAAGTTGAATCTTCAAAGTTAACTATTTTGAGTGAAAAATGCTAACTTTGAAAGTTAGAGGAGAAAAATGCAACTTTTGTAAGTTAAGGGACTAATATTGTAACTTTGAAAGTTAAGGGACTAAAATGGACATTTTAGAAACTATTAGTCCAAAAATACAAGTATGGAAAGTTTGGTGTCAAAAATGCAAGTAATAAAGTCTAGGGATGATTTTTGTAAATACTAGTAAAAATACTTGGGTATTTTGTATAAAAGTGTATTTTTGAAAGTTATAAAAATATAAAGGGTTTTAACATAAGGATTTTTATAAAATAGAGATTTTATAAAAATATTAAACAAACTTGGGAAACTTATACAAAAATGAATACTTTTATATAAATGGGAATATAAAAGTGTTGGAAACATTTTTGTAGTTAAGTTGACAAGTTGGGTTAAAAATACATAAGTATTTTAACCATCCAAGTAACATGTGAAAATAGGAAGAAGGATGGAAAATATTTCTATAAAATACATGTTGGGAAAAACTTGGAAAAATTAACTAATCGAGTTAAGATATCGAACTAAAACGCGTTAACGAACCATACACGGACAAAACATGAGAAAAATGCCGTTGCGGCAAGATAAGAAAAATATATATTTTAAGAAGTAAAATATATATACATTATGGGTGAAAACAAATAAACACTTTCCTAAGTGTTGGAGGATTAATTCGTGGGAGAAATACATGGTACAAACGAATAAGACGTTAAAACAAACGTATATACTTAACAAGAAAAATTACACATTTATATATATATTTGTACGCTCGTC
Organism: Ambrosia x helenae; assembly: GCA_030844895.1. Classification (NCBI taxonomy): domain Eukaryota; kingdom Viridiplantae; phylum Streptophyta; class Magnoliopsida; order Asterales; family Asteraceae; genus Ambrosia; species Ambrosia x helenae. The sequence goes on along the minus strand of CM061229.1, from coordinate 16,463,814 downwards.
TCGGCAAAATTCTAGTATATCTACTTAATGGGAAAGTAGATATGCGGGAAGGAAAGCCGCGACGAGAAGACAAGGATATATATATGTGTATGTCGTACCAACGAAATCCTAGTATATTTATTTGAATGGGAAAATAAATATACGGTGTGGTGAGTTGAATCGGACGTTAAGAATATACAATCGAACGACAAGATCTTAGTATATTTGTTTAAATGGGAAAACAAATGTGCGGCAAAGTGAGTCGGGTCGAGGATTGAAATATATATTATATCGAGCGATGCGATCTTAAGTATAATTATTTAAATGGGAAAATAATTATATGTTAAGTGAAGTCGAGTCGATGATAATAAGATACAAGTTATGGAAATATTAACAAGAGTAATATATAACTTGTAACACAAAGGGTAATGTAACGCCAACAAAACCTAGGATACGCGCTTAATTAAACGGGATTTGGAACAACTTGTGGTCGGGAGTTGGGTGTACAACTTGCCAAGGCACATGCACTATAGGTATAGTGACTTATACGTCTAGGACGTTTGTAGGTGCGAGACCACCCCTTTGCTATCCACCCTTTTGAGCCAGACGCAGTTTCAGGTGAGTTTCACGGCCCCATTTTAAACTATTTTTACGTTTTCCGGGGGAAAGATATGTTAGGGATAATGTTTGACGGATTTAATACTTGAGGTGTGACCGCCACTCGGGGTTGAGTCCTCGCCTCTATAATCATTTGTTCAGGGAAATGAAACCGGTGGAATATTTGAATAGTACTATTGGTGCCTGACAAGGCCCACCCCTAATCGATAACGTCGATTATGCATTAGGTTATGCCTGGGGTGCATATATTCTGAACTTAAGTCGTGGGAAACCGAGTAACGACTTGGAGCGGGGCATTTTATTTATATACGTCTTGGTTTGATTATAGTCTCAAGTAGATTTATAGGAATTTGCAACTCCTATATATTGTCATAACATGGTACTCCCAAGTATTCAAATTTTAGAAACTGAAAACCTGTGAACTCACCAATATATTTATATTGACGAAACTTTTTAAACATATCTTTCAGGTAACTAGACGATGAAAGATCAGGCGAGCAGGGTCGGGGAATCTCCAATGCGACGTCGAACTTTTGTGGGGTTTCACTTTTATTTCCCAAGGCATTTGGGATATATATGAGAAACCTCTATGTTTATTTCAAGAACAATTAACTTTTGTGTAATGGTTGAAAACAGATTTGACGTCATAATAAATGACCCATTTTCTTAAATTACTTGTGTTTAGCAATAACCTTGACTTTATGCTTTTGAACCGTCGCGCCACGTGTTTCCGCCTTTGTCGTCGTGTGACACTAATGTTGTCACAATAGACCAGAGTGGCAGTGGTAAGAGGGTGACGAAGCTTTAGTAAGAGATTCCGAAGCCAACATACCTCTGCAACCACATTCGCAACTGCTCTGTATTCGGCTTCTATACTGGAACAAGAGACAGTTAATTGCCGTTTAGAGGACCCAGAAAGAAGGTTAGATCCCATGTAAACACAATATCCAGAGGTAGAACGGCGAGTGTCTGGGCATCCTGCCCAATCCGCATCAGTGTAGGCATGGAGAAATAAGGTACTACACGATGTTAAAGTCAAACCGTGGGTGGAAGTGCCCTGTAGATATTTGATGACACGCTTTAAGGCGTTCCAATTATCAATTGTCGGGGCATGCATGTGTATGCAGATCTATTGTACGGCATAACTCATGTCTGGTCTGGTAAACGTGAGGTACTGAAGTGCACTTGCTTGCAAGATTACAATACAGGGTAGGATCTTCAAAAGCAGAAATAGAGGCGTGACTCAGTTTCGGCATCATGTCAATTGGTATAGCAAAAGGGTTGCAGGACTGCACACCTGCTCGAGAATTAATATCGGTTGCATAGGATTGTTGAGAAATGAACATTGTATTGCCGGTTCTGGTGACAGTAATACCTAAGAAGTAGCTTAATGGACCAAGATCCTGTATGGCAAATTCAGTAGCCAAATGCGACATGAGTTTTTGGCGTAGATTATCAGAAGACGCGGTCAAGACGATATCATCGACATAAATTAATAAATAGGGTGTGTCACCCCCAGTATTTTAGGTGAAAAGCGAGTTATCACACTTACTCTGCATAAATCCGATGGAGAGAACAAAATCAGTGAATCGTTGGTACCATGCTCGAGGTGCTTCTTTTAGACCGTAAAGTGACTTTTTGAGAAGACAAACATGATCCGAGTAATCTCTGTGATGAAAATCCGTGGGTTGATACATATAAACAGTCTCATTGAGGTTGCCATGAAGGAAAGCATTGGTGACATCCAGTTGATGGATTGGCTATGATTTTGAGAGAGTTAGAGTAAGAACCGTCTGGATAGTAGCCGGTTTTACAACCGGGCTAAATGTCTCGCCACAATCAACGCCTACCTCTTGATTTCAACCATCACATACCAGTCGAGCCTTGTACCGTTCCAAAGTGCAATCCGAACTGCATTTATGCCTGAACAACCACATACTATGAATAACATGCACGCGTGCCTGCCTCAGCACTAGTTCCCAACTTTTATTTTTAAGTAAAGCATTAAATTCGTTTTTTATGGCATAGTACCGATCCAGATTAGTAAGGATATCCTTTGGGTTTTTGGGAATGGGATAGATAGTATGGGTGTGAAGGTTGAATATTTGTTTAGGTTTGGTGATACCCGATATTGCGCGTGTACGAATAGTGCGAGTTGGTGGTGGGGGCGGGTTTGGGATAGGTACTGATGGTGAAGGTGATTGTGAAGGGTGGTCCGGTTGTGGTGAAGGGGTGAGGGCCGGGTTCAGGTAATCTTGAGATTGGGTGAGTGAGTGTGGGGCCGAGGCGGGTGGAGGGCGGGATGTTGGGCAGTGTGGATCAAGGAGGTTTGTGTTGGGTAGTTGGGCCGAAGTGTTGGGTTGGGTAGGAGTGGAAGTTGTAGCAGGTTGGGTATTGGTTTGGTGGTTAATAGGTTGGGCCAAAGGATGTGTTGTTTGGTGGGTGAGCTATGGGCTTAGAGGTTCATCCAGAAAGTTGTAGGTTTGAAGCGTTGATCGGGGTTTATTGGAAAATGGAAATATTGTTTCATGAAAAAGGATGTGGCGACTGATAGTAATTTTGTTGGTGGTTAGGTTGAGGCACTTGTATCCACGATGATTAGGTGGATAGCCAAGGAAGACACAGCGTGTGGATCAGTATTCAAGCTTATGGATGGTGGTGTGAGGAATTAAGGGGTAACATAGGCAACCAAAGACCCTAAGGTGATCATAAGTGGGATGGGTGTGATAAAGGCGATAGGTGGACGTTTGAAATTTGTGGACTTTAGAGGGAATGATGTTTAGAAGGTAGGTGGAAACTTAAAGGGCATGATGCCAATAAATGTTTGGCATTGAGGATTGGGCTAGAAGGGTTCTCATGATGTTGTTAATGGATCAGATTTTGCGTTTGGCTTTTCTGTTTTAGGAGGATGTGTGGGAGCAAGAAAAACGAAAATGCATTCCGTTTAATTAGCAAAAGGTTTGAAACTGGTGGTTAACATATTCTCGTCCACTATCACATTGGAGTTGTTTTATTTTTCTGTTGAATTGTGTTTGGATAAATGCTGTTAAAATAGTGAACATTGAGAATACGTCAGGTTTGTTTGTTATGGGGTATAGTCATCTAAAAACAAGACATAATAACGGTGTCCCCCATTACTGATAATGGGAGAAGTCCAAAAATCACTGTGAATAAGATCAAATGGCATTAAAGTACTTGTAAAAGAAGTTGCAAAAGGAGACGAACATGCTTCCCATAAATACAAGCAAGACTGTAACAACCCTGGCTGATGTGGCCGGGTTGTCGGGTCGGGTTATCGGAGTTACACAGCGGAATCCAGGGTAATAACAGTCTTGTAGTCTTCCAGGATCCACGTCATCATATCTGTTGGGTTACCTGAACACATGTCAAAAATAGTTTCTGTCAACATAAAGTTGGTGAGGTCTCGTATTTTATAAAGTGAATGGCCAGTTCGTTTATTTATAATTCTTTTTATAAATATCTTTTATAAATATGCTTTACAATTCTATATTCTGGAGGGGAACTAGATATTCTATTAATTCGATTATATGTCTATTATTTCGATTATATTCTATAAGTTGCCATTTCTTTCTATGGTATCACTCTGCTTGTGATAATATATGATTATTTCTACCCTCTACTCGGGTAAAACTGGTTCTTGTCCTCTAGTTAGACAAGAAAGGAAATGGCGATACCGTCCAGTACTGTCCTCGTTGTTTCTATTGCCCCTTTATATTACTTCTATTAATCGTTATTCTTTTATGTAAAGCATTATGTTTTCTTATAAATGACATGTATTTCCCCTAAAACCTTAATAAAACTGTAAAAGAGGGGAGTTCACGATACTCACCGGTTTGCGTTATATCTTCAGCTAATCTTCTTATTACAATTATATTTCATATATATATTGATACGTGTTACACGTGGGACTTGTTAGATTGTAATACTTAGGATATATATCATATATACAATTTATATATATGGAATCCGGTATATATTAGATAGTCCTAAACTCGGGGTTTGGGCATTCTAGGCGAAAAGAAACAAAGCTGGCCTTTACAGCTTGGCACGCGAACCTAAAAGAACTCTAGACATAACTTACCCGAGTCTAGTATATCGTTTTATATATCGAATCTTATATATAAACGTATATGTTTTATATATAATTATTAGTCTCTTATTAATATTATCAAGTCCGTACGTTCTTCGTATTATATATATATATTCGTATAATTCTAATAATATTCCTCGTCTAGTTATGGGACCGGGTTCTATTCCGGTAGTTGATCGAGTTGACTCGGCATCGGGTTCCACTTTCCGATTTAATTAAGGCACCTCGCAATCAAATACAAAATAATATTATAATCTGATTTATATCCAATTATAATAAGATCTTTGTATATTTATACCTTATCATGAAGTGGTCGGCTTCTTGCCGGATTATTATCAAAACCCGATCAGTAATGGACCGGAGACTAACCGGGCTTCCGGTTAGTGATAATATCTTCTTATAACTCCCATCTTTCCCTACAAAGAATGGATTTATATCTCAGTCAACATAATAGTCCATGGATAATTATCAACAACCAATCCATAAACTTGGTCCGATGCACTTTAACCCGACTTAAAGACGGGTCACGAGTACAAACAGAGGGTCAATCTGCTGATTGTTGGAACCATAGGGTGTTTCGGTTGACCAAAGCCCAAAGGGTGACCGGTTACAGTTCATAAGCGAATCAGAAGGAAAACTCAAGGATATCATCGGAACAGAGGGATTGGTTGAGACCCGATGACAGTCACCGATCTTGGTGACTGTCCGCTTAATCGGAACACAGAGAAATAGATGAGAGGGGTTCTTGCTAAGCTGAACCGGGAACCGAAGATACTGATGACAGTCACCATATTCCGGTGACTGTCCGGCTACAACAGAGGAGTGATGGTTTGTTAGTTTTTATCGGAAAATAAGAGAACAGATCTGGATTGTGGTTCGGTTCTACAGAATAGGAGAGGGAGATGGTTCAGGATTGTCGGACATAAAGGTTTACCGGTCAGAACCAAAGGGTATAGGGCTCGAGGTTGCTTACCGGGCAAGAAGACCGGTGGAGGCAGGTGTCGTCCAGCAGCGGTGAAGGTGACCGGAGGTTGGCCAGAAGCAGCGGAGGCGGCAAGAGCCGGCCATGGCTGTCCGGTTGCTTCCTGGTCAGAGCCTTCACTTCATATGTGTGTGTATGTATCGAGCAGAGAGAGAACGAGAGCCAAGAGAGAGGGGTGGGTTATATAGAGAATAATAATAGAGGGTGTTTGGCTACGGGGATAATTACTCGAACTCGCGATAATTGGGAACGAGTATAACAAGAGAATAATAGGCGTTTGGCAGCGGGTTAATAACAGATAAGGAGCGTTTAATCGCTAAAATAATAATTCGATAATTATTATTTATATATTCGGTTGAAACGGTTTGCCGCGAGATTCGAACTTGAATATTTAATTTAGTAATCGGGTGGTCAGATCCGACCCGACCCGTTTAAGAGACACGTAAGGTGACGTAATCACTTCGAGACTTTGGGGTGTTACAATCTCCCCCCCCCCCTTAGGAAATTTCGTCCCCGAAATTTGAATGATCTTGTCCTTTATATTCTTAATCTATAAGGACGTTATCATTAGAACGAAATACTTGTCACCGAGACATGATTGGTTCTCATGGTTTGCGAGGAAATCGATTTTGTATCAATCCAATATTAGAAATGTCAATCTGTATGACTACATCTTGATCATATTTCTAATTACGTTTTAACCTTTCTTGCTATAGTCATATTAATTCAGATACATGGATTATCTGTATTATTTCGATATGGCTATTAAAGGTTCTCGTATTGATACTATACTTCCATCGTTTGATATTCGGATTCGTTTACAATGATGGATTCTAGATAGTTCTCAAGAGATAGATACGGAAATCCCTTCGTTATTATGATTTGAACGGGATCCGAGCTACTATCTCTTTTATTCGAACTTTAGAATTTACCATCATTGTAATTCCGATTCTTAAAGAGTAGGAATATCCTTTGGTAACTATCGGGTTAATTCTTACAAATTCTATCCTCCACTTCCATCTATATGGTTGATCTCTAGGTTACCACTATTCGTGGGTATACTTAGGAGGTTTCTCATATCATTAGACGTATCTTACCTGAATTCTTAAAGGTACCGGAAAAGACTAATTCATTGATGATTGAGATTTCTCTTAAATCATCTATAATAGTCTTACTGACTATTTCATTGATGATTAACTGCATTGTGTCTAATACATATTAATTGACTTTTCTCAGTGTATCATCGTGAATGAGGTCTTTCACAATTCTACAGTCAATATATGTAACTTTCTCTTTATAGTCTCAGAATCTACTGGTAACAGTCGTCGTTACGATTCTTTTGACTTTAAAATTCTGAGAACAATGCATCATTTAGTCTTTCTCAAAATCATGATTATCATTCCGGATTACTATACTTATCGCATTAACTATTTCTGTAAAATTCTTTCTTATTTCTAGTTCGGGATTCGATACACTCTCGGTAAAATATTTCTTTATAATATTTCTAGTCGTTTTCGTACGACTTATATCTCTATCTTGATAATTTCTTTTAATGTTTATATTCTTATTCTGATAATTATATTTCTCGGCATATCGGATGCCTTTCTATTTTTCAGACATATCGGATGTCTTTTATAATTCTTTTTATTGTCGATTTATATTCTTTTATTTATTCATTTATATATATATATATATATATATTTTTTATATCCAAGCAAATACTGATAATATCTATAGCACTCACTATAAATTCAGTATTTCTATAATGTACGTTTGCTTGGAATAATTCCTTCTTATATATATATATATATATATATATATTCGATCAAAGTCTATATTATTGGTGTCTGAAAACACATTCCGATAGACTTATATTTAGGCAATATATCATATCTTCTTAATCCAACTTATTATAAGCAAGGCTTATTTCGTTGAGATATTCGTATAGATAGTTCTTGCCAGAACAGTGATTTCTTATAATAACTCTCATAAGCCGTTATTCGGAATAGGAAATCCATCCTTCTTTGGCCAGAGAGTTTCACTGGAAAAATGAGTATAACTCTATTCATTTCTCGTTTTAACTTCGATTATACCTTGCGAATCTCTACGCGATTCCGCTTGGTAATTAATTCTTTTTAATAATTCGTTGGATTCTACCATTCCGGTTTCTGAATCCATATACATTTTTATCTGTTATATTCTTGGATTTTTAACAATTCTTTTATCACTTCTTAAATTTCAAACTTGGTAACACTTGACCGTTTTACCAATTTGATTGTATTATAACTCAAGTGAGTTTTTATACGAAGTGACTATGAAGATTTGTTCATAGTAGTATATATCCTCATAAAGAATCCTGTGATTTAGTGGCAAATGTCCGGATATACCTTCTGTAAGGGTCCGAATTTCCTTTGCCACGGGGATTACACAGAGGACATATAACTAGCTTTGGTTGGCAATCAAAATCAATAAACTGATTTCTTTGATTCGTAGAATTTAACCAATCGGTGGTTTATATTCTGCAAATATTTTCTTAGTTGTATTCACGAAGGAATTTCAACAATATTGCCAGTTTTGTGGTCGTATTCTCCACATATGATACGCTGATAGTTCGGATTTATATTTCTTCTTATTATTTATTTTCGTATTAGTTCTCTTAATATGTTCACAACACAACATACTGTGATCTCGATAAATTCCTACTCGAATGTTCCTGTGCCTGTGGCATTCGTAATTATGTTTGCAACCATAATTACTATTCCACCTCACCTAACATTCCAGTATTCGTTTATTTTAATCACAATAGGTATGTGTCCCTTACATATTATTTCGATATTCTGTTCTTTATTTTCTCTTAGATTTGAGATTATATTATTCGAGATAAAACTTGTTGATCTAAGTCTAACGAAATAGACTATTAATCGTTCAAGAATTTGTTTGTGTCAAAGGATATTCAATATAACAATCCAATCTTCTTAATATCCCTTGACTTGTTTGAGTCATAGGATTAAGACGATAGTTATATTTTCGTGTAATCGAGCGAGTAAGAATTCAGTTTCGTCCGACAGATACCAGCGTATGTTGATTACGGAATTTCGAGAATAATATTTTTGTCCAATTATTATTTAATTCTGGAAGGGATCGAGGAGGACCTCTAACCGAGATTTTTATATAATTACAGAGATGGGTTTTGATTATAAAACGGAATATATATAATATGTATCGTTTATATTGAATAATATCGAGAAATTATATAATCGAACATAGATATAAAATTATACGAAGAACGCTATTAATATTTATATATACGAATACGAATTGATGAATAAATCTCTATGAAAATAACATTAAATGCGATATAAAGTATGTTTCGATAAAATAATACGGTCGTGGTTCTTTTGTATAAAAACTTTTAGGAATAATTTATAATAATAATACTGATTCGGGTTTCGTAATGATATTTATTTTCTTGAAAATAATAACTATTTGAAAAAGAGTTGCGGTTAAAGTTTTTCATAGTATCGGAATTCTTTAAAATTTTAATAAACACGTTTCTTATTACTGATTAATAAAACAAAAATGGATTTCTCAAAATATTGAAATCAAGATTTTAAGGTTAAACTGATAAATTTGGATAAAACCTGAGATAGATTCTGGGGTGTTTCAAAATTATCAATACTAAAAAAAATAAGATATCAACAGGTTTTCTTAATTTTATAAATTAATTAAATCGAAAATTTTGAACGGAAGGTATTTATATATTTTTACTTAGAACTGAAATCTTATAAAGATAGTAATACTTTTAATAAACTTCAAAATTATACTGAAAAGATTTTAAAACCTTTTTAAATAATCGCAAAATATATTTAATCTTTAATTAAATAATTGAAATAAATTCTTTAGAAACACAATATTTATATATTTCTGGCATATTAGAATTTATAAAAACTTCGGAAATTACGGTATAAAAATAATACTTCTGGAAACTCGAGCATAGGAATGTTCAAGTTGGAGCGTATATTTGTATTTTCTTTATAATTATTGGAATAACCGTGAGGTTAACGATTTAAATGATTACTGAGACTGGAATAATTCAATAAACTTATGTGAAGTTTCTTGAATCAAGATGAATGGTTTATGTTTTATAATCTATATATTTTTTTATATCAACATTTATATACTTTTTATAACTTCGTCATTTCTTATTTATATCGAGATTTATTTTCTGATTTCTATTAATATATCTGGTTTCTATTCTGTATATATTCTCATTTCTTATAGCCTTAATATCCTGTAAGATTTCCCAGAAATTAAATGTGCATATAAATTCACAACTGTGTACAGAATTGTCAATTTATCCCACATACTCATTCTAGTAATTTCTTGTGGTGGATTCGTTTTAATTTCTAATATACTGTTATGGTTCTCACCAACTTTATAATGGTTTGACATTTAGGTACCCAAAAATTTACTCGCCTGATATCTTCTTTACTAATCCTGATATCCTAAATATTTCTAATTTATTTTTCTAAGCAACATTTCTTTTTAGAAAAACATTCTGGTAGATCCCGGATGACTCAAGACTTCAAAACTGCTATTAGTGCCGCTCTGATACCAACTGTAACAACCCTGGCTGATGTGTCCGGGTTGTCGGGTCGGGTTATCGGAGTTACACAGCGGAATCCAGGGTAATAACAGTCTTGTAGTCTTCCAGGATCCACGTCATCATATCTGTTGGGTTACCTGAACACATGTCAAAAATAGTTTCTGTCAACATAAAGTTGGTGAGGTCTCGTATTTTATAAAGTGAATGGCTAGTTCGTTTATTTATAATTCTTTTTATAAATATCTTTTATAAATATGCTTTACAATTCTATATTCTGGAGGGAAACTAGATATTCTATTAATTCGATTATATGTCTATTATTTCGATTATATTCTATAAGTTGCCATTCCTTTCTATGGTATCACTCTGCTTGTGATAATATATGATTATTTCTACCCTCTACTCGGGTAAAACTGGTTCTTGTCCTCTAGTTAGACAAGAAAGGAAATGGCGATACCGTCCAGTACTGTCCTCGTTGTTTCTATTGCCCCTTTATATTACTTCTATTAATCGTTATTCTTTTATGTAAAGCATTATGTTTTCTTATAAATGACATGTATTTCCCCTAAAACCTTAATAAAACTGTAAAAGAGGGGAGTTCACGATACTCACCGGTTTGCGTTATATCTTCAGCTAATCTTCTTATTACAATTATATTTCATATATATATTGATACGTGTTACACGTGGGACTTGTTAGATTGTAATACTTAGGATATATATCATATATACAATTTATATATATGGAATCCGGTATATATTAGATAGTCCTAAACTCGGGGTTTGGGCATTCTAGGCGAAAAGAAACAAAGCTGGCCTTTACAGCTTGGCACGCGAACCTAAAAGAACTCTAGACATAACTTACCCGAGTCTAGTATATCGTTTTATATATCGAATCTTATATATAAACGTATATGTTTTATATATAATTATTAGTCTCTTATTAATATTATCAAGTCCGTACGTTCTTCGTATTATATATATATATATTCGTATAATTCTAATAATATTCCTCGTCTAGTTATGGGACCGGGTTCTATTCCGGTAGTTGATCGATTTGACTCGGCATCGGGTTCCACTTTCCGATTTAATTAAGGCACCTCGCAATCAAATACAAAATAATATTATAATCTGATTTATATCCAATTATAATAAGATCTTTGTATATTTATACCTTATCATGAAGTGGTCGGCTTCTTGCCGGATTATTATCAAAACCCGATCAGTAATGGACCGGAGACTAACCGGGCTTCCGGTTAGTGATAATATCTTCTTATAACTCCCATCTTTCCCTACAAAGAATGGATTTATATCTCAGTCAACATAATAGTCCATGGATAATTATCAACAACCAATCCATAAACTTGGTCCGATGCACTTTAACCCGACTTAAAGACGGGTCACGAGTACAAACAGAGGGTCAATCTGCTGATTGTTGGAACCATAGGGTGTTTCGGTTGACCAAAGGGTGACCGGTTACAGTTCATAAGCGAATCAGAAGGAAAACTCAAGGATATCATCGGAACAGAGGGATTGGTTGAGACCCGATGACAGTCACCGATCTTGGTGACTGTCCGCTTAATCGGAACACAGAGAAATAGATGAGAGGGGTTCTTGCTAAGCTGAACCGGGAACCGAAGATACTGATGACAGTCACCATATTCCGGTGACTGTCCGGCTACAACAGAGGAGTGATGGTTTGTTAGTTTTTATCGGAAAATAAGAGAACAGATCTGGATTGTGGTTCGGTTCAACAGAATAGGAGAGGGAGATGGTTCAGGATTGTCGGACATAAAGGTTTACCGGTCAGAACCAAAGGGTATAGGGCTCGAGGTTGCTTACCGGGCAAGAAGACCGGTGGAGGCAGGTGTCGTCCAGCAGCGGTGAAGGTGACCGGAGGTTGGCCAGAAGCAGCGGAGGCGGCAAGAGCCGGCCATGGCTGTCCGGTTGCTTCCTGGTCAGAGCCTTCACTTCATATGTGTGTGTATGTATCGAGCAGAGAGAGAACGAGAGCCAAGAGAGAGGGGTGGGTTATATAGAGAATAATAATAGAGGGTGTTTGGCTACGGGGATAATTACTCGAACTCGCGATAATTGGGAACGAGTATAACAAGAGAATAATAGGCGTTTGGCAGCGGGTTAATAACAGATAAGGAGCGTTTAATCGCTAAAATAATAATTCGATAATTATTATTTATATATTCGGTTGAAACGGTTTGCCGCGAGATTCGAACTTGAATATTTAATTTAGTAATCGGGTGGTCAGATCCGACCCGACCCGTTTAAGAGACACGTAAGGTGACGTAATCACTTCGAGACTTTGGGGTGTTACAAAGACAGACTTTATTATTTTTAGAACTACATTTTATTAAAGTAGAAGTTTTTAAAGTTTGTAAAATAACTAGGCCTGGGTGACCGAGCCGTTGATGCCAAATGTCTTGGGAAATAGCAGCAAAAGTAGATGCAGTGGAAAGTTTGGTGATGTTAGACGAGCTGAGAGTGTAGAGATCTCCCGAGCTGTTGTGCCGTAGGAGAGGTCTCTTGGTCCGAAGGTCTTTTACAGTAAAACCATATGGGTCAAATTCAACCGATAATTGGTTATCAGTTGTAAAACGACGGACAGAGATTAAGTTTTTGACAAGGTTAGGGGCATAAATGACATTTTTAAGTTTAAAAGGTGAGAAAGGTGGTGGTAGGGTGATGTCGCCCTGTCCTAAAACCGGAATGGTTTTGCCATCACCAACAATAATGTTACGAATAATGCTTTTAAAAAGATTTGAGAATATAGTATGCTGAAGAGACATGGTACCTGATGCTTCGGTGTCCATTGTCTAAGATGAATCATTGTGATGCAGTGCCAAATTACATAGCGCCTGATCAATGTTTGTGGGAGAGTACCCAATATTATAGGACTAGGCTGAGGTACCGCTGCTGTTGGACTGATTGGGCCTTGGGCCCAATATACCTTGAGCCGTGTAGTTTCTAGATTATGAATTAGGAGCTTGGGCCAATGGATAAGGACATGGTGGGACTTGAGTTCATGAAGACCAATTATTATTGGATGGTTGTGGGCCATTCCAGTAGGGATAAGACTAAGGGGGAAATTTGAATTATTATTACTGTATCTTCCTTGATTAATGGTGGGATGAAGAGGGTGGGTCGACATGGTTGTTATGAAGAGGATGAGAGACTGTTTAGATTGAAGGAGAAAATTGAATAAGAAAGAAAGAATCGGCAGAAGAGAATGCCGAGAGGATTGGCAGGCCGAAGGTGGAGAAGAAAGCTAGGGTTACCTAGACTCTTGATACCATGAAAGATATGGATCAATTGTTTGCCCTCTTCTCATTTATCTCATCATAATATATACAAATCCCTAAACTTGGGGAGAAACGAATGACCAAAAATAATTACAAGATAATCTACCTAAATTACATTAGGAATATTCTAGAGCTATTCTATTAATAATGCCAAAATAATATAACACAACGTTGAAGACAATAGACACAATGAATCGCAAAAATGACACAATGATGAAAATAAGAAAAAGGCACAATTAATGCTACATAAAAGACACAATGATATAATTTAATTCTAAAAACTACAAGCTAAAAATCTAAAAAACGAAAACCTAAAAACGAAGATCTTATAGTTCGCTTAGACGTTTCTAATGCCATTTGAATGAGTTCAATCGGAGTCCGTTTGATACCCTTTCTACGACCTTTTATATTTCTTTCACTTTGTATTTGATCCTAACCATTGGATTGAATTTCACACATGAAGAGAAATGAAGTACGAGTTGGGAAGCATAAAATAGGTATAGCCTACAACTGTTAACTTTTCTCAAGTTTCACCTCCATTTTTTAAACGTCCATAATTTCTTACACAACATTATTTAAAAAAAAAAAAACTCCATAAAAACAAGCATGTTATCCTCTTTAATTTGCATACCCTATTGTTACTTTATATTTTTTGTTTGTTTTATAACATGCGTAATTATCACGTACAACGCGCCTCATTATACTATTTAACATGAGTAATTATAAAATATAACGTGCATAATTATATCGGCTTGTGATAACGTGCGTAATTATAGTTGTCGGACAAAAAACCCTTTTGACTAGTGTCACGTGTCGCGCTCTAAGCCCTAATATCCTTTGTATGTTAAGGAGCCTTTTTATGTTAACCTTAAAAAAAAAGGAAATTTGATTTACGTACGCCAAACTATTGCTTGTTGACCGATATCACTTTTAACTATCACTTTGACTACCAATACTCCGTTGCAATTTTTATTTATTTTTTAATGTAATTGACGAAACTCAGAGACGATTTTGACCGTTAACTCATTCATTTTGAATTAAAACATCTTATGCACTTTACTCATTAATATTATTTTTTATCACGTTAAATTTTTTCGATGGTAAGAATTTTTTTTTCGTTGAGAAACTGAAATATTTTAGAATTTGGATAAGCTTTATAAAAAAAATTAATTAAAAATTTGATTTCTTAATAACTTTTGACAAATAATTAAATTGATAATTTATGGATGGGTTCAGACTTTAAAATATGGCTAAGATAGATAGGATATGATGCTCAAAGTGGTATGTGGATAAAAGCTTTGTTGCGCTTTGAAGAAAAAACAAAATTTTCCCACAATAAGATGGTATGTTTGTCAATGTGGTTTTAAAAGTTTCAATTTTCAATCTTTTAATAAAAAACTTCTAATATTGTTTGGTTAAATGAGCTTGACACGTTTAAATTGGAGAAAAAACTTTATGCTGAAAAATTACTATTACTAGCGTCTAAGAAAAAAACTCATACTAGCTATAAGTATTTAATGAGTAAATAACACAAATACCTATTCTATTATAAAAAAAAATAAAAAAAAACATGCATAGAAGCTTTTATTTAATGCCCATTTTGGTCATTTTATATATTTTATTAAAAGGTTCAGCTACTCTGCCAAACACCAAAATATATTTAAAAAGCTACAGCTTCCAGCTAGTTTCGCCAAAGCAATGAGCTTTTAAGAGCTTTTATGAGTTTCAAACTTCAAGTTTTTAAGAGAAACTTATACTCAATAAAAAACCTGGTTTGGTTGAAGAAGCATAAAGCTTTTAGGTTATGAGAAAAAAACTCTATATTAAAAAGCTACTAGTACCAGCGTTTAAAAAAAAGCTCCTACTAGCTACAAGCTTTTAATGAGTAAATGACACAAATATCCATTCTATCATAAAAAAAAAACAAAAAAAAACATGCATACTGGCTTTTTGTTAATGTCCATTTTGGTCATTTTATACATTTTATTAAAAGCCCCAGCTACTTTGCTAAACACCAAAATATATTTAAAAAGCTATACCTTCCAGCTACCAGCTAGTTTCGCCAAAGCAATGAGCTTTTTAGAGCTTTTATGAGCTTCAAGCTTCAAGGTTTTAAGAAAAACTTCTACTCAATAAAAAACTTGTTTGGTTGAAGAAGCATAAAGCTTTTAGGTTAATAGAAAAAACTCTATATTAAAAGGCTACTAGTACCAACGTTTGAAAAAAAGCTCCTACTAGCTACAAGCTTTTAATGAGTAAATGACACAAATATCCATTCTATCATATAAAAAAAACATGCATATGGCTTTTTGTTAATGCCCATTTTGATCATTTTATACATTTTATTAAAAGCTTCAGTTACTTTGCTAAACACCAAAATATATTTAAAAAGCTACAGCTATCAGCAAAGGGAAAGAAGGTTGGATGGATGCGATGACTGAATTCAAGTCAAACAAAATAGGTGGAAATGGGGAGAATAGAGAATGACTCAAGATGTTGGTAGAGTCAAAAGTAAAAAGATATAATAGAGAACGACTCAAGATCTTGGTAGAGTCAAAAGTAAAAAGATATAACACTTTTATGAAAAACATTTGTCGGAAGTAGAAAAAAATACCGATTTGAATGTTATGAGGGAATCGCATGAACACACCGAAGGACTATACAAGACTATTTACAGAATGCAAACGGGAAATTTGTGTGAAGTGGGGTTGCACGAAAACTTGTAGGTTATTTTTTTAGGGAAATTAGATTTTAATAATCCACACTTTGTCTCGTTGGCCGATAATAATCAGTACTCAAAAAAATTCCCACACCAGTCCCAACTTTCAAAGTATTGGCTGACAGTGAACTTTTGTTAACTGAAAATTAACCAAGTTAGTGGACGCTGACATGGCATGCCATGTCAACGTCCACGTCACCGCCCATGTCACCATCAACATGCCATGTCAGCGTTGGCATGCCACGTCATCATCCACGTCAGCATGAGCATGCCATGTCATCGTCAACGTCAGCATCCACTAACTGAGTTAGTTCCCAGTTAACAAACGTTCATTGTCGGCCACTTGTTGAATGTTGAGACTGTTGTGGGGATTTCTTAAGTACAAAACTACAAATTATTGCCGGCAAACAAGACAAAGTTTGGATTACTAAAATCCAGTTCCCCTATTTTTTATAATGTTTTTTGTCGTTATTTAATTTGTAACCTCTAGGTTTTATGTACTTTTAATTTTAATTTGGATCTCTGGCCTCTGAAGCAGTACGGTTTCTGAAACGAGTGCAGAAGGTGGTCCACAGTGACTCGCAGGGTCCTAAGAACCAAGAGTTTGTGTTTAGCATGATAGGCTTTGCGATTTAAAAGGGGATAGCGGCGTTGATTGTTGCTCGCTTACCTACCATCTAAATGTAACTTGTTTTATCTTATATAGAAAAAAAAGTAATTATTGGAATTTTTTTTTTAAATTTTATTGTACCTTTAATTTTAATTAGAAAATTGTTGGTTTTAGTTTATTTAAAAAAAATAGTGATAGATGTAATGACCCTCATATAAACAGTGATAGATGGGATGAAATATAAAGAAAAATAAGTTGGCATATGAAAATTGGTTGAGTGTGGTGTGATAACCACCACGTAAGTCACTTAAAAGTATTATATTTTACATGTTTGATGCAGGTGAATTGACACATACTCATGTAGTCAAAAGAGTGACGAGTTTTCCATTTTGATGACCCTATGAGACCAGCATATCTTCATTATCATTAACATACTCGGTTAATCTCATCAATAGTAAAAATAAGGTAGTGTTCGAGGAGAGTAAGATGTAGACAACCTTACCTCTACCCTGTGAGAATAGAGAGACTGCTTATACTGAGACTCTCGGCTCGACAATGGTTTTGTTTCAAGTCTTGAACATAAAATACATAACACTTAACAATCGGGACAAGCCCGATTTGATACATGTAACCCCTTGTATTTTATACACTTAACAAATTGACAAATGACGTCTTGTTACTGAATTGAATTGTTTGTGTACATATGTGTAGGAAATGAATAACCTATTTCTATTCATCAAAGACAAAACCTTTTTTTTTTTTTTATAATAATTCAATTTATTATTATTTTTATTTCTTTTTACAGCCAAGACAACAAAAGTAAGAACCATTTTTTCTTTCCTGAACAGTGTGGTTGACCTTATCATTCTTACACCATAAGCCTACTTTACACATTCCCTGGATACCCATTCCCATCACCATACCTTAGCTTCTATGTTCATTCTTCAATCTTCTTTTCATACCTCATTTACCTTTTTACCCTTCCCCCCAAATGTACCACTCCCAATGCACAATGTACAACACACAATCTTAACCACCCCTTGACTTCAACACATTCCATACCTTTGCCTATATAAACCACACCACACTTCACTCCACATTCCCACTTCACTCATCACCACAATAGAAAGCCAACCAACAAATCAACAACAACAACATGGATGTAAGTTTCACTTTACCCCCCTAAACTTTCCATTAATATCCAAACAACCCCTTAACAATTCACTCATTATTTTCTTATCTTTTTACAGGAATTCAGAGGTAATCACATACCACCATTTGGCAGCTGGGACTGCAACAATAATCTCCCATTCACTCAATGCTTCGAGACGGCTCGACAAGCCGGCTTCATCGGCTACAGCTACCCACAAGACCGTGATCTTTATGTCGCCGGAGACTTGTACGAGAACAATGTTGTAACTCCGGCCATGATCGTGGTTCCTCGCCGGAGACTTGACCGGAAAAAGGGTCCTGTCAGAGGGTCAAAGAAGGTGGTTTGTGACTATGAGTATGAGTTTGTGCCTGAAGTTAAAGTTGTTAAGTCGAAAGCTGTTGATGAAGATTTGTATAAAATCTCGCCGGACCTTCTCCGTGTGCCGCCCAGAAGGGTATGTTTTTTTATATTTTTTTAACGAGTTGAGCTGAGCACGAGCTTTTTTAAAAGTTTTATTTTTAAAGCTCGAGCTCGGCTGGTTAGTAGCTTTTTATATTTTTTTTAAAGCTTAGGGCTTATTTATTAATTTTTAATTAATTGTTTTATTTATTTTTATAACTTTTTTTTGTATGTTATTTATTATAATTTTTAGGTACAATGTAAAATGTACTATTTAATTAATTTTATTACGATTTTATTTTATATGTTGTAATATTAGATATTATGTAATAAATTTTTACATATAATAATAATAATAATAATAATAATAATAATAATAATAATAATAATAATAATAATAATATTGTTTTTGAGGTTTCTGACACATGAATCTCCGTAATTTACGTAATACAGTTTTTTGTCTACTTTTAACATGACTTTGTGGTCCCCATAGGCAAACTGTGATAGAAGTCAACACGGTTCACTAAGTCAAATCTAAATCATAATTAAATTAATTAGGTTCTTTAAATTTTTAATAAAGATTAAAGTGATTTACTACATAAAGAAAGTTATTAACTTTGTGTTGTTTATATGCAGAAGAGCAAAAGGTGGGGGTTGTTTTCAATGTGCATGCAAGCAGCTTGTGTTATGTGAGAGAGCTTTGAAGAACAAGTGTTAGAATATAGACAGTAGGGTTTATAATTATGTATACACCAGTATGTGTAAAATGGCCTAGAAGATTCAGGTTGAAGATGATGAGGATTAGGGATCAGGAATCATGGTTTTTTTTTTTTAATTTAATCCACTTTTGCATTTGACCTGATGTAAGTTCAAGAGTTGAGTTTTGGGCCATGACATGTGACATGATTATTGGTGTATAATTAAATATGAAGTTTATGCATTTTTTTTCTTTTTTGAATTTGTTTTTTTAACATAAAAAATATTTCTATTCCACGATAAATACAAGTTGCATCTAAATCTAAATAATGGATAAACGAGTAATAAGTTGTGTCGCCATCCAAACCCTATTCTACATGCAAACCCTTGAGAAAGATATAATGGGAAAAAGGGTAAAAAAAGGTGAAATTTTTTATAGTGAGTGATGGTTTGTTGCTATAATTATGAGAGTTTCTTGTGCATGCCCCATAAACCAACCAAAAAAGAAAGCCTTTGCTGTGCATGCTCTGATAATACCACTGTTGAACCTTTAATTGAAAGTGACTTGGGTATGACCTACTAAATTTATATTGTCTTGTAGTACCAAACTACCAATATTCAAAGTTACTTTATTAATAAATGTGTTATATGTTTACAAAATGATATTCTACGCCAAAATTTGGGAGTTTTTTTAACTTCGAGGTCACTATTATTATTTTTTTAACTTTATTAATAAATGTGTTATAGGTTACGTCTTAATAATAAGTAACCGAGCAACAAGCTATGCCAAAATGATATTCTACAAAATGATATTTTTAACTTTGGGTATGACCTACTAAATTTATATTGTCTAAGAAGGTCGCTAAGCACGAAGCAGCCTGCTTAGAGAATTAACATGTGTTCCTGCCGTTTGCTTTTGATACATTTGGATCTCTAGCCCCTGAAGCAGTACGGTTTCTGAAACGAGTGCAGAAGTTGGTCCACAGTGACTCGCAGAGCCCTAAGAACCAAGGGTTTGTGTTTAGCAGGATAGGCTTTGCGATTCAAAAGGGGATAGCGACGCAGCTTGTTGCCCGCTTACCCATCATCTAAAATGTAACTCGTTTTGTCTTGGTATGAAATAAAATATAATTACCGTTAAAAAAAAATAGAAGGAACATTACATAACTTGAAGATTGGCTTGTTTAGTACTAGTAAGATATTAAATAAAAATGATATAAATAATACTCTTTTAGGCTCGCGAGTCTGATAAGTAAAAAACTTGGCTCGTTTACTAAACAACTTTAAAAGTGAGGTAAATATTATAAAATGTTAGTAAAATTAATATTATACCTAGACTCGACGAGCCTGACGAGCTTCATATGTCAGGCTTGAGCTTGGGCTCAATAAAAAAAATAAAAAAAACTTTGTTTCAGGCTCAAACTCGGGATTAAAAAGGCTCATCTCATTTTTCGAGTTTTTTTATTGAATTGAATGGTTAAGAGGCTCTGAATGATTAAGTGCTGAATGATTCAGCTATACACCAAGTTTGAATGATTCAGTTCTTAACCATTCCATTCAGAGCTTTTTTTAGATTGAAACAAACAGTCTTAATGCTGAATCATTCATAGCTGAATGGTTCAGAACCTCATTAAGAGGCTACCAAACAAGCCCTTAGTATTAAACTTTTCATATATTCTCTCTTGAAAATTATTATATCTATATCTATACAATCTATATCTATACTATATTATAAAGCATTTCTTAAGGACTTCTTAAAATTTAAGAGGTATAAGTTTAAATGTTTATGATACAACACATAATCCATAAAATAACTAATTTTTAAAGGTAAACATGTCTTTAAAGCACCATATTTAATTTAAAAAGTCAAGAGTCATGAAATATTTATGAAGCCTCATTATAATTTCTTTAAACATATTAAATAGAAAACATATAAAAAACATGATGCTATATGTTTTGTTATAACCTTTTATATAGAGTTAGGTACATTATAAAAGTTAAAGTTTTATAAACTTGATCAACTATATAGAAATCGAGAAATCAATAGTGAAAATTGTGTTTTTAATCATGAGGTAATGATTTGAATTCTGAAATTATTACGTTATATTCATACACATAAACATGCCTAATCTAAGCTAAACTGTATGATCATCGGATTCAACAACCAAAGAAGAAAGCTTCTGTTTATAATGAATTTCAAACAAAGGTATTAATAAATATTCATGTAATAGTGGTTAGGTTCATAGTAGGTATGTGAGGTTAAATCAATGTTTTAAAAACCGGTTTTTAAATCATACCGGATTTAGCTTAAAAATGGTTCAACCGGTTGAACCGGATTGTATCGGGTGGTTCAACCGGATTGACTTGTTAACTCTACGAATCCATAAATTACAACATGAACTCAAAATATAATCTAAAAGTAAATGATTACATATTAAAAGATAATCCAAAAGTTATTCCATATAAAAAAAAATATCCAAAAGTATTCAATTTTTTAACAATGTTCTTTTAAATGAAAGTGTAGGCGATGTATACATTGGAGTATTGAATACATCAAGTTCAAAATTGCTTAAAAGATGAAATTCACTACCATCGCCCTCCTCAAAATTTAGAGCATAACTATTTTCATCTCATACATTATTACATAAGATGTTTTAGTAGAAATAACAATCATAATATACTTAAATTACCAAACATAAGTAACATATATAACAAGTAACAGTGTGTTTGAAGAGTCGGTTCGTGCTTTTACTCACCTAACATGTTATCTATATCATTATTATGAAGTTCTCCTTTCTTTTCTTGAACCACAAACAAATCAATAGTTCAAAACCCAAAAATTTACCTTGTGACGGTACCAGTATAAAGGTTCAAACCGGTATACCGTATTTTACCGGCGGTACAAACTTGATACCGTTTCGCCTTTATACCGGGGTGTTTCGTACCAGGCAACCCTCCAAAAAACGGTATTACCGGTATAACCGGCCGGTACGTACCGGTTTTTAAAACATTGGGTTAAATTGTGCTCTATTAAAGAGTTTCAGTTACACCCGCTGCATCGCGCGGGCCAACCCACTAGTTTCTTTTAATATGCTTGAAGAGTCTATTGTATTAGGTCACATTAACATCATTATCCACCCCTTGGCCTAAATGACAATCAACAAACACAGGTGACGTAGTCCGGTTAACTTGTGTTTTTGAGAAATATGATAATTCATAAACTTAGTGTATGAAATTCATCCTTTATTTGACGATGTCTTATTAAAGGTTGTGAAGCACTTATTCTTGTAATTTAGTTTATCGCACAAGCATGTTTACTGAAACGAACTATTTGTATAAGTAATAAGTAAACCATATATAATTACATTTAATCTACCGTTATAATGCATCTTGTCAATCTTATATTGAAAAAATTGTGATTTTAAATATTGTTTAAATATTAACGAATGTGGTGGCGTGGATAGACAAAAGACAAATGGGTACATGTACCGATCGGGTTTGTCCCGATTGCTAAGTGTTATGTGTCTTATGTCCAAGGCTTGATACCAAACCATATCGAGCCGGAGATCTCACTAGAAGCAGCATCTCTATTCTTAGGGGTAGAGGTAAGGCTGTCTACATCTTACCCTCCTCAGACCATACCGTAGCTTTGCCATAGGTGAGATTAACTGAGTATGAGATGATGATTAACTAATGTGGTTGAAAGTTATAAACTATATAATGGGGGACCGTTACCATTCATGAAATAAAGTCTAAAATAAATAAGCATGAGGAAGTATCACCTTTTTTGCTTTCTTAAAGTTTGCTTTCTCATAAGAGTTAAAAACAAGGCAGATTGCTTACAAGATACAAAAGCTTTCTGTAGGCTATATTATGATGTGAGTGAGACATCATGAAAAAGGGATTTCGGTCTTTATGTAAAAAAAAACAAAAACAATAGGGAAAAGAAGATGAAATTGTTGTGGGTGTGTTTCCTTTTATTTAGGGCTGGCAATGGGTAACCTGTTAAGACACGATAAGACCTGTTTGACTGAAAAGTACACTATTTGATTTTTTGACTTTTTTTAATACTTAGAATTAAGAGGCAAAAATCTTTCATTTCCCTTTTTTGGTACATAAAACATAAAACTGTGTTATAAACATGAGATATAAATGAGTTAAACGGGTCGTGTTCATGTTTAGAACTTGATTGTTCGCGCGCGTCAGAGACCTGTTAACCTGTTAGGGACACGATTTGCCAGCCCTACTTTTATTGATGGTGCACATGTAAAAGGAAAGAGGCTTGAAATGGAAGATGTGTGTCCATTCCAAGAAACTTTTTAACATTTTGGAAAATATAAACTTATGATATCTTTCTTGCTTGGATTGAATACAATTAATCATTATAAAGGTGCAAAATAAACAATGAATCATGATTGAGATCAAACTAGGTGATGGTGGTTGTGACTTGTGAGAGAGGGGATGGTGGTTACTGTGGTAATAATGGTTGGGTGAGAGGGTGACATAGACAATAGTGGTAGTTAGCAATTTTTTTTAATAATGACATATTTTTAGTCATTGTACAGTAGTTTTTTTTTAATTTAAATTGTGAACGGACAAACTATTATTTAACCCAAATCAACTCACCTTTATTTTCTTTAATCAATTAATAGATCATCTAGGCACACTTATTAGAGGCAGAAGGCGCACTCAATGCGCTAATAATGAGCATAGGGTATCGATACAAGACGTTTAAAAAATGATGGCTTTTCTAAATGATGCACACAATATAAAATACATTTTTAAAGGTTTTAGACATGTTTTAGGCTTTTTTAGGTTAGTTCAGATTGTTTTAGGTTGATTTCAAACTTGTTTACAGTTGGTATAATTGTTTTAAACGTGTTCAGATGATTCTTGGCCGGAATTCCATCAGAACATGGTCTGAAAATACGTCTAAGAGCCTGAAAGTGGGGCTTTGAAGTAAAGCGAAAAGACTACAGTGAGTTTGAAAAGTGAGCCTAGACGCACGCCTGACTAAGCATTAAAAACAAAACATCTAGGTGTAAAAGTATCACGGTGGATATAGATAAACTACTTCGGTTTAGATTTTTGGTTATCTTTAACTAACATATATTATACCTTGGTCACAAAGATTTTAACACTTTGCTATGAATTTGATTTTTAACACTAACACTAAAACACTATTAAAATATTGTTCGCACAAAAATTCTTTTATAAAAATAAAACATGTATAATTTGAAATGTATTTAAGCATATTTATAAGCTAGTTTTATGTCACACAACTGAAATTTATGTTATGTATTTTATTTTTTATATTTTAATAACTACTTTATTTTATGGGTAACTACCATAAAAATAACGTAATTTCTTAGTTCACGAAATATTAAAGTTCCTAATTCTTAGTTCACGAAATATTAAAGTTCCTAATATGTTTAATAAATCACAAAATATATTTAATATATTGAAGTCTTTAAACTTTTATAAAAAGATACACTAAAAGATCTTTCAACCATGTATTAAAATTGCTAAACTTGTTTACAATGCATACACATGTAATTTTTTTCTTAACAGTTTGTTATATACCAAAATCAAGTTATTCGGTTTTTTCTTATAAGCTCAAAAGTATATTATTATTTCTTAATGATAATAACCCTTATTTAAACGAATCAAAATTTCTAAGTATTTAATTATCTAGTTATAATTTAATCCAGAAGCCAAATGTGATTTACCTTTTTGTAATAAAAATTTTGACAGACCAATTTACCGTGTAAGAAGTCAGTGCTCACCGTTCGGTGACCACTAAATAGTAAACAGTTTATAGACATAAACAGTGAATCAGAAAAGTAAACATACAAAAAACAAGACCAATATTTACCTATTTACCTGTTAAATTCCATAAAAAGATACTATAATATTATTAACATTCAATCCTTTTTTTCAGGGCTGTAAACGTTTAAACATAACCATGCATCAAATAAAAAACATTAAAAACAAACAAATCAAATGACACATGGTTAAATCATACAAACCTCATGTGGAAACCATAATATATGTTACTTGGTTACGACGCTTGCAACGCCCTAACTCTGGCCGTTAGTTCCCTCACTTGATTCCTCAAACGATCAGGATTGCAGAAAAAATCCACAAAAACCTGCCTTTGAAGTGCCATTTCTTGTGAGTGATGCTTCACAATCTGTCACACCATCAAAGTATTAATTTTGTATACAATATAAAGATGTTATTCATAACATATAAGTTTGGAGATAAAACTGCTTTGTGTTAACCCTGCCTGACCAAACCCGGACAAATATTATTATTACCTCATTCTTCTTGTTGTGCTCGTGTGTTACTTCTTCGACTGCAGCAGACAATTTGGCATTCATCTTTTCCATCTCGTCTAGCTCTTTCATTAGAGTCTGAAACAAGATGAAGGGAGCATTTTTAGTTTAAAAATAACACCGTCCTACTTAAAGGATATGTTTATTATTATGGGTGTTTATAAAGCGTTGAAACCAACCGAATGTTAATGTGTGTATTATATTCATGAACCATCTTTATAAAAATTGCTTCCAACCAAGTTGGATGTGCGCGCCAGCGGACTGGCTTGTTTTAGCGGTTTGGAGGTTGGAAGCAATTTTTTTTATTTTTCCTTGAGTTAATTGCCAATTTAGTCCCTGACGTTTGTCAAAAATTGCCACTTTCATCCAAATCTTTTTATTTGGTCAATTTAGTCCCTGTGGTTTCATTTTTTTGTCATTTTAGTCCTTGTGGACTAACAAGATTTGGATGAAAGTGGCAATTTTTAACAAACCACAGGGACTAAAATGACAAAAAAATGAAACCACAAGGACTAAATTGACCAAATAAAAAAATTTGGATGAAAGTGGCAATTTTTGACAAACCTCAGGGACTAAATTGGCAATTAACTCTTTATTTTAAATTGTAGTTAGCGGTTTCAGGCCAAAGCAGACGGTGAATACCCTTTTGTATGCTTAAAAAGGCAAATTAGAATTGTACTTTTTTTTTCTAAAAAACACATGTAAAACAATTGGTGGATTATGTACCCGGGTGTCAAAATTGGCTGAGCAGTGGTAGAAGATGCAAATAATAGCTGTTGCAAACTTTGGATAAGAGTGCACCTGTAAATAATATTTAATGGGAAACATAAGATTCATTTTATAAACTTCTAAGTAAATCTTACTTGATAGCGGAGTCCATTTGGGTAATGTCTTATGAACAAGTCGATTTGGATTATGTTTTATAAAAAACCAGTCAAAATGTGTCAATGCTAGTTCTTATGCATACATCCTCTTCGTATTCTTTCGAAAATAGTTCATATCATTATTCTTATAATGTAGTTTTATAATCATATTTAACAAATTAATTATTGATATAAACTATGAAGTTTTCTAAAATCAGACCCAGAGCCAGCCCATGTGATGACTTACAGCTCATTGATGCATCTGCTTCTATCTTCCGGAAGAGCATTATCCAAGTCAGATTGTAGGGCCATGAGGTCTGACTGAAGACTGGATATCTGCTGCATGAGCCCAGGTGCTGACACATATGTTGACAAACCCCCTTGTGCATCTAAGTAAATGCAAAAAAAAAAAAAAAAAAAAAAAAGTTAGAACTCATTAACTGAAAAGATTACAATTATTATTTATTAAGAAGAGTTTAATTTACTTGAATAGATGCTTAGCAGATCTCTGACACCATGTAGAAACGTATCTCGGTCATCAACAGCTCCTTGTTCTTGTACATCTGCTGCAGCTTGAATTAATGCCAGACAACGGCCCTACATAATAGGAAACAATATAAATGTTAATACAGAATTTTGTCGGAGTAGACAGTTTTTTTTTTAAAATAAAAATGAGTTGTAAAAAAATATAGTTTTAGAATAAAATGGTTAGGAGAGGTTTTATGCACTGAAAATATACTTTGGATAACCTTCAACCCGTTTTCTTTTTAGTTATCTTTAATTGACTAATTCACCGGTTATGATATAAAGCATAATCTGAATGGTGGTGTGCATACCACTCTTCCTTTGGTTGCTGAGAGGTAACCTTGGAGTTCTGACTCGATAACTTTGAGTAGTGAAAATGCTCCAAGCATCGTCTTATTTTCATATTGACATGCTAATTTCAGTAATTGATGCCTTGCAAGCTGGTTAATCAGATGGCTTATGAACTGTCAAATATAAAATATAAAAAAAAAAACATGAATTAGTTCACTTTTTTACGGTTAGTAAAATGATATTACGTTTGTGTGTTCATATTATTTTGAATTCAATTTGTTAGGATACTAATTGCTTATAGTATAAGTTTAAAAAATACCGTTTTCTGGCGTTGAATATAATATTCTTGTCGCATGACCTTTATATCGTAATCACCTGAATTTAAGAGAGTTGCATTCCTGTTATGGCTTTCATAACACAAAAGAGATATCAAACTTTATAAGCAAATTAAAGACTTAATTAAACATATACCTTGCAGAATGTATGTGTCTTGTAGCTGAGCCAGCTCCCAACATAAATCAGGGATAGTCTGGGAAACAGAAAAGCATATATATTTACCATAAAAAAACAAGAGTTGATGCCAATAGTTATCAACATAGGTAGACTAAACGAACATAAAATTTCAGGACAAGGTAAAGTTGGGAACCTTTGTCTATTTCTATTTTTTCATGAACAGTAGGGCTTTAAATATGAATATATGATTATAAACAATATACTGTTGCAATAACAATCAAAATGTTTGAATAATATCACTTTAGGAGGGTGTAACACTGTAACCATCATATATACTTAGGCCCACTTTCAAACGGTATAACCCGTCTGACCCAGTTTCATTTTCAGCTAAATTGTATTATTTGAACGATACAAGCAAGTGCAAACCTCGGATAACAACTTCTCTTCTTTGTTTTGTAGATTTGAAAGCTCTCCAGCCAATTCAACATGTTTTCTCCTAGTAAAAGTTAACAAATTTAAACCATCACAATGTTTTATTTTTATAAGAAATTAATATTATTATTATGGATATATGCTCTGATAACATAAAAAAATAATAGTAATATTATACCTAAGTGAATGAAGATCAAGGTGAATATGAGCTTCATCTGAGTTCACCTGACATTTAAGTGTTAACAGAATAGCCTGCTGTTTTGCGTTCTCAACTTGAGCTTCTACCCACTGCCTTTCACTCGTTCCAAATCTGCATATTTAGCCAAAATAATAATAAAGACAGATATCAAGAAGAAAAACACAAAAAGAATATCAAGCGGTTACACACATACATGGATCGAAGCCTTTGCAATTCTGAAAGCCGTTGATGTTGTGAATTTTGTGAGTCGGCTTTATCACAAAACAACCAGAAAAAGGTAAATTAAAGAGCTAGAACAAAGATTGAAAACCATTAAAATCAACGAAATAGAACAAGTTAAACTATAACAAACAAACGTAAAAGGTTAAAATAATAAGTAAAGTTGGCAATCACCTCGCGCTAAAGTATTGGAGACGTCGCCAAGATTGACCCATGAACATTTGGATTTTCCCTCCTCTGCCACCAAACGGTAAGGACCCTGATTCAATGAGCCATGTTGTATCATCATTAACATTACCAAAAAATCACCATTTTGTATTTATTTGGAGAAAAAAAAAACATAACATTGTTCTACATGTTAAGCAAAAGACAAGTAAAACCAAAGTTGTTAAAAGCCATCACCTCATGCGCCTAAGCCCGTTTTCCAGGCGAGGCAAGGCAATTGCGTTTTAATTCTCCAGGTGATGGTTTAGGAGTAGGTTCCGGTGAGATTCCCGAACGCCAGCCAAATTCTCTAAACTATGGCTAGATTCAGGCAAGATTTCTACTTTTATCTAAGGAAAACTACTTTTAATTTTTTATACACTAATATTTGAAACTTTTGATACTAATTAGATGATATTAAATGTTATATAATAGCTTTTGTTTATTTTATTTGAAGAATGGAATTAATTTTCTAATACATGATATATTTTTACTTTGTTAACTTTTTTATTATCTCAGGCCCTCGCTTTTTTTTGCGCCTAAGCGCATAGGCCTATGCGCTTTGAGTGCGCCAAACGCCTTTGATAACTATGGGTAAAACATAGATAAAATGCAGTATTGTGGATACCGTGTCTAGTTGCTTTACAAACCATTGATTTAACTCTTTCATACATGATGCGTCAGCAAGCAAATATGGATGAAATTCAGAGTATGCCAGATATATGCCCTCTTCTGCGTATCAGGAAACCAAAACCCATGATAAATGACTTTTTTACTTAGCATATCAAGACCATATAATTAAGATATTCTTTATATGGGTTAAAGTAGTACCATCCCCTGAATGGAAATGAGCCAACTCTTGTGCTGTAGAAGCAATCCGTCCAAGAACCGCATTCATCTTCAGTTACAATGAAACAAGTTTTAGAACTCATATTTAAGCGTCAAAATATATCAAAATATCTTTAAGAAAGAATATTAAGAATAGATATTTATATTTTCGTGAGTGTACATCTAAGTTTCTTGCTGATAGGCTATCATCTATGGTAGTTAGTAATCCATTAACAGTAGATGTTGATGCAACTCTTGCCCTTTTCCCTTGAATTAAAGCTGAAGCTTGTGTACTAAGCATGTCATGCTGAGATTGTAGATGCCCAAGTTGTCTTTGCAGCTCAGCAGCTTCTGCTTTAAAGGATAAAGTAGCGTCCCTTTCAAAAAGGAAAAAAGATGCACAGAACATGATGATCTTGAAATGCATTATCACATATGATGATATGTAGCACAAAAGAAGTCCAGTTTATAAGGTATGTTTGCCTTGGTCCAAATTTGGAGTATTCATCAATATTTAGATTTGAAAAAAAAAAAAAAAAAACTTTTCTAGATGCCCAATGGGGTCTAATAAAGCACATAATTCTAAGTCACATGAATTATGAAGACCAAAGTCCTCAGCCCAGAAGAAATTTTTGCTTGATCCATTCAACTCAATTTATTTGGGGTTATTATAGTTATCTGTGTCACATCAGCTTGAACAATTCATGAATATTTATATCTTTCCTAGTTTTCTATAGCTTATGTTCTTGGATTTTCAAATTTCATTATATTTCCCAGGCAATGTCGAGTCCCTATTCAAAAGCTCTCAAGTTGTATGAAAAGGCAGCGGTAGCAACCGGGTAAAACAACACAATTGAAAATTGCTAGACGTTGGTGCAACCCGGTTGGAGGATGCGGGTCAAAGGTGGTTCAATTACACTCAGACAGTCAGACGGGAAGAGAATAAATCCAACGTGAAGAATCCATGAAATCTAGACATGCCCCACATTTGCACATCATGGCTCATGCAATATTTGAAGTCTATTATTCTATTTTTTAATTCACGTATGCATTTTATTTATATATTGTCTTGTTTTGTTTGCTTTTCAAAATCAGTTGTTTTCCCACATCCTTAATTGTAGCAACATTGGTTGCATTTAATTTCCTTTATATATAATCATGAATGAATGAAAAACAGACCAGTGAGTTTTATGAGTGAAAAAGTTGTGTTAATTTTATCCCATTGGATTGTGGGTTAGAATTGATTCTTTATTGCTAGTTCATGGGTGGCATCTTGAACGGCGTTCTTTGGACCCTATTCGGAGTTAGGCGCAGGTGGTGTATTTGTATCCTATCTTGGTGTAGGTTTGTCCTACTGTATGCTTATGTGGTGTTTCTCTATCATAAACAGCCCGTAAAACTATCCATTTTCTATTTGATTTCAAATTATCTATCCGTTGCGTACTTTGATTTCTATCAAATACCTTTAAATTAAATTATATCTCAGCCTTTGAGCTTTTTATACACCAAAGGAGTTGATTCTTGATTGTTGTTAGCATGATTTTGTTGCTTTATCATTTCAACTTTCACCAATTTGATTACTCTTGGTGGTGTTTATCCTTGATTCCATCAGATTGCTAGGCTTGGTGGTTTTATCCCAAGTCATTAAGATTATTGTTTCTAACTTAGATTATTATTATTATTATTATTATTATTATTATTATTATTATTATTATTATTATCATACTAATCACTCATCTGTGGCTCTACGCATCAGGTAGTACTCAGGTATTCCGTATAATATATAGGCTTTTTAACAAAATGTGCAATCATATTAACATATTCACATCCATCATGATAAAAGTCACGGCTTTGGTAGAAAAGGTAACACGCACATATTTATAGAAGAAAAAAAAAACAATTTATTCAACAATATGACCTTGGATACGATTTAGAAGGGAGACAGAAGTTCGACAAAACAAACCTACTCATACTTACGAACACCTTAAAAATATTCTACACTTCTGTTAACAAATCAATTATGTATGTTTCAACTTCGTATCCCATGAAAATCTTCACATGCTAGTTTAAAATAGTGATGTCTGAATTACAGTCACCACTAGTAACGAAACTAAAAGGTTTTTAGTTAATTGGATAAAAAATTCACTTGGTAAAGCTGAAGCAAAGTATGTAAATTTACCGTATTTCTTTTAGTCCTTCTTCAGCTCCAAAAACTGCCTCCTGGTTGTCTCTCCTTGTTGAAAAGGCTGAAATGCTTTCATAAGCAAAATCTAGGTCTTCCCCCTATCAAAACATATGACAGAAAATAAAAGGTAAACTACAATGAATTGGGTTTCTTCAGTCTTCACTTAATAGAAATCATAGATGACCAACCAATTAGCAAATGATGCAACAAAAACACACTTGGCCAGCTTAAAACCCAACCTATTAAGGGTAACTTTGAATTACACATCAAAATTTGTTTCATTTTCTGATAAAAACTTAAACTCATATGTCCTCGTCCTCGTTTTCAAATGCACCAAGAAGTCATGAACAACCAATTTGAAACTCATGGTCATCTGTGACTACAAAACAAAATAAGTATTACATCTAGTCAATTTTGTGATATATGTGTTGTTTGTCACACTTTTAGTAAGGATATAAATACTTGGTTACTTCAACAAAAAAAAAAATCAAGACCTTCGACCACTATTGGAGATTTAAACCATTAAGCCAGTAAAGATAAAGATCATCCAAATTGATTGTTTCTGACATTTATCATCATTTCCTTCTCCAGTAAGCGAACACATGAACATTAGAAGGCCATAACACATAAACATTACCCATTTACTTACTTCACTAGCTGAAATTCCAAACTAGAGATACAGATTTACTTCAATAGTCAATGTTAACTGCAGTACTTAACATGAAACATAAATTGATCTATTTTCACCTTGACATTGAAAACTCTTATAGCAATAGTTGTCTTTATTCAACTTAATTGGATCCTGAAAGTGTCTCTTTAAACCGTATCTAATTCCAAAATAATTATAATATCAAAGACAACCACATAAAATAAACCTATTGATTACCTCCAAAAGCTTTCCATCTTGTATAAATTGCTCATACCTGGATAATAATACAACCATCAGCATGCGCCATATGATACATGATATAACTATTGGGTAGACTGTAGAGTACTGTAGTTTCAATCTTACAGACGTCTATCATTACTAATTCATATCCTATATGTAGGGCTGTCCAAACCATTCGCCGTTTGTCGCTCTCTCGATGCTCACTCGAAAAGCTTGTCGCTCGATATTCGGCTTGGTTCAGTTTGTAAACGAGCCAAGCACAAGCAAAGGTCCGTTCGGCTTGGTTCGGATCGAATTACTTTTAATTATACACACACACACACACACACACTAATATAGAATATATTTATAGTTTTATATATACCACTCTATTGGGTTTTAACCCGCTATATACAAATATACTATTATAATTTATACCTAGCCAATCAGCACGATAAAAAATACAACACTAAATCTAAAAGTAAAACTGTACGACGCTAAGTAGATCATCTACCGCTCTCGATGTCATCGTTCTTTACAGTTTACTCCATGGTTTAAAAAAACGGGTGAGGCGTACGCCTCGAGGTGCGCCTCGAGGCGAAACTCTAAGAAAACGAGTCTGAGGCGCGCCTCATGGGGTTCAGATTGTACATACGCCTCTAAGGGGGTTTTTATGTGTTTTTTTGGTGTTTTAGACTTTTTGGGTCAATTATTTTATTTTTGATGTGTGTTTTTTATGTTTTAGACTTTTCTAGGTCTAAGTATTTTATTTTTATAGACACATAATTTTTATAGACTTTTCTAGGCTTACGCCTCATGAGGCGAAGGGAAAACGCCTCGAGGCTCGTTTTCCGTTCTTTTAAACTTTGGTTTACTCATCGCCTCAACAAGCACAACCTCAGCTTCATCATCAGCCAAAACATTGTCATTTATTTAAAAAAAAATACTCTATAAAATTTGGCTGCTTTGCTTTATAAGACATAAAAACTTAAGACCTAAC
Organism: Ambrosia x helenae; assembly: GCA_030844895.1. Lineage (NCBI taxonomy): Eukaryota > Viridiplantae > Streptophyta > Magnoliopsida > Asterales > Asteraceae > Ambrosia > Ambrosia x helenae. The sequence goes on along the minus strand of CM061229.1, from coordinate 16,430,220 downwards.
ATCGTCATTGACTCATTGCATCTCTCCGCAAATTTGAAGCGAATGGCACACTATGCATAAGTATTGTCCAAATCACTAATTCACTAGCAACTCGCCTGACGCTCGCTAGCAAAATTAATCGAAAAATGCTCATTCGATTTTAGACTCGGTTCGAGAATAGCCCTACCTAAATGAGATGTTTCACATTATCACATTTCTAAACTAACGCAAAATAGAAGCAAATTACTCATAATGAAGGCAAATATTAACTCTTAAATCAACAAATTAAGTGATCATTGTAAATTCTACAAAACGATCAGTAAAGAGAGAAATAATAACGTAACTGTGAAACTTCGGAAATGGAAAGGACGTTAGACGAACGGAGACTGGAACAGATCCAATCGAGAATAGGACGAGCATCGTCGTACTGGAACGGCCATTCGAAGCTGTCTGGATCGAGTGAATCGTGACCGTCGAACCCTAATTCGGTCAATAAGGAACACAGTTTCGCTCCACTCATCTGTTGGTTGGTTCGTGTGTTGGTGAATGATGTGGTGACTTTGTTTACAGTTTTATTGGAAAGTTTGAATGATGGGACGGATGGGTTTGGCGCCGTTGAAAGGTTATGGTAGTTTTGGTTGGTTGCGAATTGACACCTTAACTTCCAAATAGTTTGAGTAAAGATAATGTGGATTGAAGTTGATTATGAGGTTAACAATATGATGATGTCTTTAATCTTTATTATTATGCTATTTGATTTTTCTTTTCTTTATTGATAGTATGATTTTATGATTCGGTTTTAAAGACTTGTTTAAAAACTAAATCTAATTTAGGGGTTGTTTGGTTGATTAAATGTTGAATTATTAAGATGGTCTGAATGGTTAAGAGCTGAATTATTCAGCATCCCTTATTAGCTTAGTGGTTCAGCACTTAATTATTCCATTCAGATGCTGAAACAAACAGTCTGAATGCTGAATGATTCAGACCTGAATGGTTAAGAGACTGATTAGTATAGTTTGTGGTCCCAAATTATAGATCAATCATACATAGAGTATTATAGCAAAATGAGATTTTGTGTGGAGCTATGGACAGTCTGACCACCTTGAATTATAGATCAATCAGGAGAGACAACCTTTTGTGAGAGAGCAAGAAGTGAGGCAGGGAAAAGAGGTGTGGGAATACGGCCCCCTACTCATAAGAGCTTCATTGTTTCTTCCCGGGTGGGCTTTTTCCAAAAGAAATATGATATCGCTTCGATTGCCTTGTCCTACCCTACACGTAATAACATATTAAAGCATCTCCATCATTAGGCAACGAACCAAGTCCAAAATCAATCTGTATCAACCTAGCGTTGGAGGACATGGAAAAGGGTAGTATGGTCCGTTGTGGCTGACTTGTCCTAACCAACACACAAACATTAATTTATAATATAATTTTTCTTTTATATAAACCGTTGTGTGAGGTGGCGGCCTTTGATTGGTTCATCATTTGAGAAAAAAATATATTTCTTTTTTAAAGTGGATGTCTAAAATGATGTCGCGTCAGACATACAGACGTACATACATAATAGAAAACGAGTTTGAAGACAAACTCAATGATGACGTTGAACATAGTGACAGCGTAAGGATGGTAACTTAAATAATAACATTTGGATAATTTGAACGGTTATATCTAAAGCATCGTTGTTATTCGTAAGTCACGATTTGGTCAAATCTCGTGAACGACACTGCATCGTGTTAACAAGTACAAAAAAAAAGAGGGAATGAAGCCCTAATTACATTTCCCGCCTTCTTCCATCGACCATTGCTCTCCGTCCGTCCGTCCGTCTGTCCGTCGGTTATTCAAGGCAACTCTACCACACACACACACACACACATAGTGAATCATGTGCGGACGTTGTCGGTGCTCCATCCGTCCAGATGACATCCCTCGCTCTTGCAACGTCGGTAACCGTCCCGTTCGTTTCCTCCACACAGACCGGTAACCTCTCTCTTTAATTTATACGCTCATCGATGTTGCATTGTTGCTTGAATTCGTATATTTCTAATTTGTTTGTTTATTATGTATTGTTGCAATCAGGTATTATAGCATATCACTTGAGTCTATTTACTTATATCCGCTTTAAACTTATGTTTTGGGGAAAATAAATATGATATTTTGCAAGTTTTGTTTTAACGTGGATTTTTGGCTACAAATTACACTAACTTTTTAAATTTTAGTATACTAATATACTCATGTTGTCTAATTACTCATTGCTTAATATCTAGTAAGTAGTAACCAACAGTGTTTGTCCACATCAAGGACTTATATTAGGAACATGCTCAAAATTTGAGTAAAGTACACGGATAAGCCTGTGGCTTACCAAAATTTTGGATTTGGTCCCCAACTTTTCAAAAATACACGGATGGTCTCCGCGGTTTGCACTTTGTAACGTATTTAGGGGCTATTTGGTTGATTAAGTGCTGAATCATTAAGATGTCTGAATGGTTAAGAGCCTCTGAATGATTAAGTGCCGAATGGTTCAGCTATGCATCAAGTTTGAATGATTCAGCTCTTAATCATTTCATTCAGAGCCTTGTTTAGGTTGAAACAAACAGTCTGAATGCTTCAGAGCTGAATGATTCAGAGCCTCATTAAGAGGCTACCAAACATGCCCTTAGTCCCCAACTTTTGCGAAAAGTATATGGATGGTCCCTGTGGTTACCACTTTGTAACGCATTTTGCCCCTAACTTGGACATACCGGTACCTTTAGATTTGTTGGCTAGGGACTAATTGTGTTACAAAGTGCAAACCACAAGGACAATCCGTGTACTTTTGGAAAGCTAGAGACCAAATCCCAAATTTTGGTAAACCGCGGAGACCATCCGTGTACTTTACTCTTCAAAATAATACAACATTACAGGCTAGTTTAGTTAGTTTTTATATGTACTGATTCATTGGAATTTGATTATTTTGGATGAATTTTTAGGTTCCAACCAGCATATAATGTTTCACCTGGATCAAACATCCCTGTTGTTCGAAGAGATACAGAAGCTGATGGTCAGGGAACTGTTGTGCAGTGTATGAAATGGGGGCTTATTCCAAGTTTCACTAAAAAGACAGAAAACCCTGACTATTATAGAATGGTGATGTCTAAATACATGATAATCTTTTATACTTAATGACATAATTAACAGCAGATTATTGAAAATTTTCGGATATTGTAAAGTTACTCAGACGGGTTGATTTTGCGTGTTACAGTTCAACGCTCGATCAGAGTCAATTGGTGAAAAGGCCTCCTTTCGCCGCCTTCTTCCCGGAAATAGGTGTTTGGTCGCTGTTGAAGGGTAAGTAGCAAGTTTTGTACGAGCTGTAAATGTTCGTGTATAAATAAATTATTTTTGATTTTTCTCATCTTCTTGTAAAAATCTTTACGACATATTTTAATTTGAAACTAAGAGTTTTGAGAGACGGGTTCTTTAGATCAGACTATCATAGTAATGTCTATAAAACATTTAATAAATTATCATCTATATGTATGAATCATGTTGAAGATTTAGAAAGAAGCTTGATGTCTTTATATAACAAATTATTGTTAGCAAAGGCTTATTGTAATTAGTGACTTCATAATTGAAGTTCATTTCATTAGGTATTTACTACAACTGGTTTGACATCCGTTTTTTAATCTCTTTTGTTTATGCGTCTACATAGCGCCTTTAAACAATCATACTTTATTGGCTTTTCAATTGTTCGAAAATTTAATGTTTCATATTGTAAACTTCGTTTTCAGATTTTACGAGTGGAAGAAAGATGGGTCGAAAAAGCAGCCATACTATATTCATCTGAAGGATGACCGCCCCCTTGTATTTGCTGCCCTTTATGATTCCTGGAAAAACTCTGAAGGTGGCACAACCTTTTACCTTTCTTTAATTGTTTTTAATTATGCGTTCTTTATAAGGTTGCAACTTATGAGTGTAGGTATTGTGCTTGTGTTATCGCTCCGCTAATCTAAAGCACGTTTTTACTAGATTGCCGTAAAAATGCCATTATTTTAATGTTTTTTGTTTTATGCTTCAGGGGAGGTTCTATACACCTTCAGTATTTTGACAACAAGTTCTTCATCAGCTTTAGGTTGGCTGCATGGTTAGTTATCTATAATTTTATTAATATATGAATCTTTTTTTTGTTATGCCATTCCATTTCACATTGTAAAGAGTGGCTTGTACACTTGTCAATTAAAGATTAGGAGCTTTTTATATTGTATATAGTAGCTCTACTTTCTAAGTCCAACTTTAGAACTGGTAGATATAGTTTTCTTAAGAAAAAAATAACCCATGAATATAATGCAATGCTGGTTAACTTTCTTTATGTAAATTACCTAAAAATAAAGGAAAATGAAAAGGAAAGCCGAATAAAGTGAAGCCATCGTTTCTTACTATGACAATGATACTAACTCGAGGTGGCAATTTCGATCCGTTTACTCATGAATGTATTAATTTGGGTACATGGTTTAAAAAAACGGGCGAGGCGTACGTCTCGAAGTGCGCCTCAAGGTGATTCTGTAAGAAAACGAATCTGAGGCGGTGCCTCAGGGTGTTATTTTCTACGTGCGCCTCATATAGCTGAGGCGGTAACAAAAATTGCGCCTCAGGGGTTTTTGATGTTTATTTTTTATGTTTTGGACTTTTTGTGTCAATTTCAAGCATTCCATGTCTTTTTAGTGTGTGTTTTTGATGAATATGAGGATGAAATTAGTTAGTATTTCATTTTTTATAAGATATTTAATATTATATTTATTTTTTAATTCCGCCTCGGGCTTACGCCTTGGTTCGTCTTGAGGCGGACGCCTCGTGAGGCGAAGGGAAAACGCCTCGAGGCACGATTCCGTACTTTTAAACCTTGTTTGGGTAATGTTTTATTAATCTAATGGCGTCAGTCTGGTAAAATTAGGTGAGAGGGAAATAGATTAGTTTTAATACATAAAATCTCTCTTTTTTTTAAGTTAGCTTACTGATGAGTTAATATAATGTGTCGCTAATAATATACAAAACGAATTAAAATTTTTGACTCTTGCCCATTGTAGACAGGATGCCTGTTATATTAGGAAATAAGGAGTCAACTGATGAGTGGCTAGACAGTTCTTCATCTTCCAAGTTTGATTCATTGCTTAAACCGTATGAAGAGCCAGACTTGGTAAGAGCACACACTTATATAAAAAAGACAAGTTAAATATCACCAAGAAAGATTGTAGATCTATATAATTATATAAAATATTCTTAAGAGATGATCTTGTTTCAGGTTTGGTACCCTGTAACACCTGCAATGGGCAAACCTTCTTTCGATGGACCTGAGTGTATCAAGGAGGTATGCATCCGAGCTGCTGATTTTGTATATTTGAAACTTGTCACTATATTGTATATTGACTATATTCAAGTTTATACCTGCGTATTCAGGTTAAGATCGAGGAAACAAAACCAATTTCGATGTTCTTTGCGAAAAAGGTCACTAAAAAGGAAGATCAGTCAGAGCATCAACTTCCCGCTGCACATAAACAGGTCACTGAAACAGAAAAACCAAAAAGTCCGAAAGAGGAACCCGAAACTAGCGTAGATCCCAGCACAATGAATCTCAAACGCGAGTATGGTGACTTTTCTTCTGATATAAAACCGTCTGTCAATGAAGAAGCTGACAACCAGTATAAAAGCGCAGCTAAAAAGGGCAACTTTAAGAGCCCCGGTGACAAACAAAAGACACTATTCTCGTACTTTGGGAAAGGTTAGTCCTTAATTTTCGCTAATACTGTAAATGTTTTGTTGTATTGGAACCAGCTTTGTTGTAGGACTTGAGAGTTTGTTTTGCTGAACTAGTTGCTAGTCTAAACCGAATTGGCTATTTACTTTTTATATATATATTTTTTCCGTTTTTGCAATATGCACGTATGCATAATATCTAAAACCGCCATTTATATTAAACGTTAAAATCTTCAACACAAGCCAACGATTTAGAAAGAAAAAAAAAGTTGTTTCAAACTGTTAAAAATAGCAAAACCGGACTGTTTTAACCGTCTTGCTAAACTGTAGATAGTGGTTCATGTCAAAATTTGTTAAAGGTATTTGATCTGGACCATGAACAGGGTGGCAAAATAGTTGTTTTATTCATTTTAATAGAGCGGCTAACTCACACGCTCTCTAATTTTGTTACTTCAATTGAACGGTTTAATTTGCAACACTTTTAGTTCTGGTAACAACAAACCTTTGTGGATATGAGATCATGCAATTAGGAACAAAACATGACAATGGGAATGTAAAAACACACCAAATATATTTCTTATGGATTGGAAACAGTTGAAACAAGTAAAGTCTAAAACAACACAAACAAGAAACATGTTTTCATCTGATCTTTACACATTAGATTCAAAGCTAAAATCACAAAAATAAACCAACCATTTGACAAACTGTTAACACATAGGAAACAGTTGTGGCTTGAGAATTGGCAATGTCAAATAATATGCTTCCATGAACCTTTCTTTTGATACCATCTTCATAATGAACTTTTTCAAGACGAAAAATGGGCTTGCTGCAACCCGACAATGTATCACTAGTCGTGATCTAGGCCGAAGCTTCATACGCTTGTTTCCCAACCAGACAGTGGTGCTCTTTCTCCTTCTTTGCTGGCGGCGTTGACGGCGGCACCATGCTACCATGGTGGTGGTGTTGGCAAACACAGAGAATGTTATAGCTTCTCTTTTCAACATGGTTCTTTTCATGTTGTTCTTTGTACTAGTTGGTATTAATAGTGGTCAAGTTGAAGGAGTTAGAAGCTTATTGATCAATGATCTTGGTGGTCCCATGGAAATCAATGATCATTATCATTAAACTAATATCTAAATTCAATTGTTTAAGATATTTAAACAAAATGTTTTGAGGTTTTTCTTTTCTAGAGACGCAATTGTTGGTCAGTTGGAATAACATGTCAAAATGGGTACTTTTTTTCCAAGTAGGGCCGAATTCATCTGTAAATACCTTTTTACTTATTCATTTTATGGTAAGAATATACGCTAAATATGATTACAAAACACGTTATTTCGGTAATATCTAACTTTTTGAATAAAATGCCTAAGAAAGTTGTACGCATTAAACTAAGGCCATGTTTGGCTCTCCTACTCTTTATCTCCTTATCTCCTTCTACCTCCTTATATACTTAATCAAAAAGTTACAAATTCTAACTTATAACTTATCTCCATTTCAACCCATTACCCAAACAATATTTTCTCCTTATTAACTTTTTGATTAAGTCAATAAGTTATAAGGAGGCCCAATAAGGAGAGCCAAACATGCACTAAACTTCTGGTGGATTTCAACATATTCAAGGTATTTATTGATTTTTTAACTATTTATTTTATATCTTACGTGTAAAAGATAAAACATAATTATAACGCCCGTCTAATCTAGAATGAGAAGAGGATAAGCTTGTTATCAAAAAAGGAACATAATAGTATTATCAAAATCATAATTATGATTTAACATCATTTTGTGGTGATTAGATATTTGAAAATGGGTTAGATTTTTGTTAAATGTGATTTAAGAATGATTATAGGAAAGAATGACTAATACATTATTAAGAGGGGGGTGGCTACTTGTTTGAGTCATGATTAGAGGGGGATGCATATTGCTTTATAAACGGGACTTAATGGTCCCTAAGGAATCCTGATTACTATTAATGATAAAATTAGTGGGCAATCATCTGCTTTATCATCAAGATTTACTTTTAAATTTAATTATCTAATTTTTTTTAAAAGTGGCATATGAACTATGGGGTGTTTGCGATCCGGTTCAGTCGGTTTTGATGTAAATTTATGTAGGTCGACTTGGTTCGGCATTTTGGTGTGGATGATTCGAGCAATTTCAATGGTTTATGACCAACCCTTGATCTAATGGTCGTACCAAACTAGACGAGATGATTATTAACACGGTCGGTGGCCGTAGAGGGAATTTGCCGCGGCGAAACCTATGGGCTATGACACATGATAGATGTTAAAAGAAATTAGAAGCGTCGATTCTTAAAAAGTACAACCGAACACTATTTTGTAACTTTTGAAGACTAATGTATTTCATGATCAATATATGAAAAACATGTCGGATACTTGGATGCAAATTATAAGCGGCAATCATGACTCATACTCTACAAAAAAAAAAAAAAATGGGTTGATCTGCACAAAAATAAATATTATATGGGTTCAATTGGGTTACCTTGCCAATGATCTCCAGCCCAGCTGGTTTGAGGTGGGAAGGTTTACCTCCTTGGAGGGTTCCTGCCCGGGTTTGGTCTCAGGTTCGAATCTCACGCTCCACCGAAAAAATAACCACTTGGGTTTGAAAGGAGAAACCCGTGTGGTGCTATGGGATTCGATCCTGGGCAGTGGTCGCTTTGCAACACAGGATTTACCGCTGAAACACTACTCTCCAAAAAAAAAATTGGGTTACCTCAAATTAGTCAATAGCTTAATTTGGGTAATTAATGTTTTTTATCATTAAATAAAAAACATTACAAATTACATTATGAATGAAAATTTAACTGAGGCAGAATGTTCGATTATCTCTGGTAAAAATGGTAAAACTAAACGCAAGCTGACACCAGTATATGAATTGCTTGGGAACAATACAGTATCAACTCTTAACAACAATGATGAGGCAAATGAAACTTAAATGGAGTCTGATGTGAAGTTTAATAATGTTTATTACAAATAAAAACTTTGTTGATTACTACTATGCTATAAAACCGTTGTTTGTCTTAATTTATTTTTTGCTTCTCTTTCAGTATACTTATATCATCTCATCTATGGTTTTTGTTTTTGTATTTCATTTGTACGTGCAAATTGTGTTTAATTTCAATTATGACCACTAATTTGATAATATATATCTAAATTTGATACAAACTATATAATCTAATGATTGTATTTACATAACAATCATTGAGTTTTATGCTAAAGTAAATTACATTTATCGTAAAAAATAAAACCTAAATACTAACAATTATGTTAATTTGTAAACTCAAATATATCTAATTTTATATTTATATTTTCTAAGTTCTAACAAAGGTTGACTAATCAATCTGTCCCAATCTGCTTAGTAGGGGTGACCATACGAAAACCGATAACTAAAAATTACCGAAACATAACCGATAACGGCACCGAAAAAAACCGAATCCGAATTAACCGATCGGTTGCGGTTAACATATGCCTTAAACCGAACAATTTGTAAGTATTTCATATATTTTTATTGTGTTTTCATATATATTTGTATCTTGAAAAAAGGTCCAAACAATTTACTAAATACTTTAAGTTTATAATTTTGCACAACTTTTATGTTTGAATATTAACCGAACATAACCGAAACCAAAACCGATAACCGACAAATTTACGTAACCAAAGTAACGATCGATTTAGGTTATTGTTTTTCCTAAAACCGAACATCGGTTTTCGGTTTTTGTTATATTTAAAAACCGAACATAAGGGACATTTGATCACCGTTACTGCTTAGTATGATTAAAATATACATTATTTGATAATATTAAATCTATATACTAAAAAAACAAATTAATCTGATTTAATTCTACTAATTACACAACAATTATTGAGGTATAATTGATATTTTGAAAAGATCCTCATTCAAAGACCAGTCAATATATTTTGACAACATTTTATGCACTAAATGTGCTCATTTATGCACTAAATGTGCTAATTTTAAGTTCTTTTACCAATCAACCTACAAATTTTATTAATCACATATTTCTACTTCACCTATATATTTACATGAATACAAGTCTTTCACACTTATGCAATCAACATTATCACATTGTTATCATTCAATTATATAATTCTCTCTTTCGAACAAGTTATGTACTAATTACAATTACATTAAAAATAAAAATATGATAAAATGTCATTTACAAAAACATAATGTATTCATACCTTTGTTATTTTTTTCAAAACTTTATACTTTTGTTGAGTACTGATCATAATAGGTAATCGGTTTTCATTACTAACGTTATTGAGGGCTTATAAAAAATATCCACTTTGACGTTTATATAAGAAAAAAAATTTCAGGCTAACCGTTATTTTTAACACTTTACGTTTGTAGCTACTAAACTTGAACAATACAACTCTTAGTTTCATATAATTTTTTTATTTACTATGGTTTGCACCGTGGGTCCCTACGGGTCTCAAACCTAGTACTCTACAAAAAAAAAAAAAAATGGGTTGATCTGCACAAAAATAAATATTATATGGGTTCAATTGGGTTACCTCAAATTAGTCAATAGCTTAATTTGGGTAATTAATGTTTTTTATCATTAAATAAAAAACATTACAAATTACATTAAAATAGCGGGAAGGCGGGCAACAAGCTGCGCCGACACCCCTTTCTGAATGACAAACCCTAACCGACTAAAAACGTAACCTTGCCCACCCGGAGCCGAGACACTACTATGAATAATTCGCTGGACCCTGGTCAGGAAACAGATAGCCTCCGGTGCAAATGAGCCAAATGTATCAAAAGCTAGGGGTACGAAAACATGTTGGTTCTCCTCGCAGGCTTTAGCATGCTTTTCTACCTTCTTCGAATCTGTTTTCCGCACCGCTTGCCCTGCTATAAACCCACTATCCCTCAACCCAACTAGAGAAGATACGCATGTCAGGTCAACATGTACTCATTGTGTCACGTCACCGCCATCACCACTACTGTTACTGCAACGACAATGAACATTGATCTACCACCACCACCTTCGTTTGTGCCACCATCGTCACTGCCTCCACCACCGCAGCTGGCCACCCTGCTCCCAGTTTTCCGGGCTTAATACAAACCAATTCCACACTAGAAAAAGGAAGAAAGTGAATGCCTATGTGTTATTTTTATACCCTGCATTACATACACAATTTGCATCACAAAAGAACTAGGACAAAACATGACATTAGATTATCAAAACAAAGAAAAAAAACAACTGATGATCAACATTTTTCTTCGGTTGTTGGTTCCGAAATTCAAGATCATTCCTTCACCCTGGATTCCTGGATGTCTAAGAGGTTTGAATGAATATTGCTTCCTTTTCACATCTACATTATACTAAAATTTGAACCTTTGAATGAACCCCGATTTTATGTTTTTGAAGCTTAGAATGACCCGCTAATTTGAAGAATAAAGGACAAAACATGTAAGTCAAAAAATAAAATATAAAATGATAATGTTGCCCCTCATGTGAGTGGACTTAACCAAGAAATGGACGTTGATTAGTGTAAATGACTTGTAGTGTACAAAAATTTCAAATAAAAGACACTTGGTGTAATTTTCAAAGACAAAGGACACACGGTGGAAGTTGGTATAAAGTTAAAAGAAAAAAACGTGTAATTTACTAATGTATCTAAATTCTTTATGAAACCAGTTTTTAGTTTTTACTAAACTTCATGCATTATATAGTAACTAGACACTCGAAAATTACAAGACATATGCAATGCTTATTCGCATAAGATTTGGACTTCATCATTAAAATGTACGTTATAATAAAGAGACGAAGAAAATATGCGATTGTAGAGGTGTTATACAACGGAAATTTAAGCAAGGGTTTTTCATAAGACAAACTAGTAGGAATACCCGCGCGTTGCAGCGGGTGCCCAACTGATATCAAATGTAGACATTAGGGTGTCAATCGTTTCGGGTTGATGGGTTGTCGGGTTTACGGGTTGTGGGTTGATGGGTTGAAATGTGCAACCCGAACCCGACCCATATTATTATTCTTGTCAAAATTTTCAACCCTAACCCGACCCAGATAAAATCCGGGTCAACCCGAAGATGACCCGTTTAACCCATATTTTTTAAATGAGTCATACATGTTCATGAGTTATAAGCGGGTTGTTGGGTTGTAAGCGGGTTATCAATAAAATGTTTATTGGTGAGTATATAAGTGTGACAAATAAATAATATAGTGTGCCAAAAATAACACAATTATAACTAACCATGTAAATATAAATGAAAAAAGAAAAACAAAAATATGATAGATTTTTTTCTAAATCCGTAAACGGGTTATCGGTCAACACATTTTATACATGCCTCAACCCGAACCCGACCCATTTTTAATATGGGTCGACCCAAACCCGACCCGTTTTTTAAATGGGTCGTGTTACTTGACCCAAATCTTTTTTTTCGTGTCGGGTTTGGGTCGGTTTTCGGGTCGTGTCAATAATTGCCGCCCCTAAATGTAGTTATATAAGCAATCTATTTACTGATCTATTATATCATTTTGTTTGCAATCATAGTCAACTTTGCTCAACCAATCAGTAGCTAATTTACAGTAGCACTTTATTTTAATACTAACAACACACATCTACAAATGCCATAGACACTGTAGCTTCAAATTTGTGCTCACATCCTTATTGTTTACAATGACTCAAAAGGATCTTGCTAATTACACTAACCATGCTTTTAAAAAAAATGACGGAATAAATAACAATGTTAATCAATAAAACACATAGACATGTATTCTCAATTACATACAAACACCAAACAAACAATTCTAGACCATCAATGAATTTTCATACTAAAAGGATTTTATTTGCCCCTTTATTTTTCAATATGCAACTTTATTACCTTTTTATATATTGATCTGTGTATCTAATAAAGCAATGAATACAATAGTTCAATAATTTGGTCAATTAGACAAAACAATGGCCACCACTACCACTCCTCCCTCTCTCTCTCCAAAAATCCGGCCTCTCAAACACTTCCTCATGGAGGGCAATATGTTTTAAATCATCAATTTGAAGATCTAATGGATAATACTGTTATCTCTACACCCATACTTTTAATACCTGCAATTTCTTAACAATAAAAAAACATTAAGGTAGGGATTTATAAAAGAATTTGACTATTGAATACTATACAAATAGAAGCCTAATTGACTGATCATTAGTTAATTAATTTAACTCTTTAAAATCACACATCAGCTTAGTGAAAATGATTCAAATGTGCTTTTGGTCAAACAATTAAGTCATTTGTTGCCCAAGGTATTGACATCTACACAAAAAAAAGTAACATAATCATTTAATTAAAAACAACTCGTATGAATCTGTTTGAGCTATTCAAAGGCTAAAAATTAGTATGCAATGTAAACATAGTAATGAGATAAACCATAAATAACAATCTCATGATGCGAGTTGTAGTTATCTAAATAATATATCCACACCTTTGCATACGACTCGTATAGTTTCTTGTATTTTCATTCAAGTGCTGCCCTCTCTTAAAAATACTGATCCACATAAAGACGGTTCCCATTCCAAACCAAGATATTTGATAATTAGTGGACAAAAAACACTTCTACTTTATATTGAATATTTATGGTGCAATAAGTCGATATAAAATTGTATAAAGTAGTAGGTTACCTTCTTTTCTAAAAGACCATAAATAAAGTTAATGAGAACTTCATCCCCAAATCCAAGAAGTTCAGTCACCCTGTGAGCTATCCATGGCAGCATAACATCAATCTTGACTTTCGACATATCCACCTAAACAAAAGACTGAAGTATTATCATAATATACCTTTACGACTGGAAAAAAACATAGCTACTGAAGCATTTCAATACGAAATCAAGAGAATTAGGAAGAAAATTTGGAGAATAAATATGCCATTTTGGAAAATGAAAAGAGGATGTAAGGTAGAATTTAAAACATGGAAATGAAAGCTTCATTCAATTCTAGAGAATAAATGGTGTCTCTTGGCTTTCTCTATAATCAATTTTGAAGGTGAAAGGGAAAAGGGTAGCAATGGAATGAAATTTTAACTTTTAACTAAAAATCAAAGATAAAATTACATGCATACCCTTTTAAGTGTCTTAATTGTACAAAAAGTTTCAATTATACCCTTATTATATAAGCTTGATTCACTTGTACATGTTGTTGTAATAGTTGGATGGTGTACAAAATTACTATGGTAGCCATCACTCCTCCTTAATAAGATAATATAGATAAGTGGTGATATGCGGCTATTGTGATTTGTGTCGCGTATCATCTAACTATAAATGTGGCTTTTTCTCTAAGGTAACTATACAAGTATATCACCCCTTAGAAAATTATAAGCTTCATGGTCTTCTCTTATACAAATGTGTTAAATAATTTACGATTGTTTAAACAGCTCGTGCCATACAAACTCACTTGAAATTGGCTCAACTTGCAAACGAAACGATCTAAAGACTCGAGATTAGCTCACTCTTTAATAGTTAATAACTAGACTTTTGCCCGCGTTGACACACGGTTCACCAAGTTACAATTATTTTGAGCGGTAAGACGTAAAAAAAATACAGTAGAAATATTTTATTCATATTTAAAAGTAAAGAATATACATGTTATTCAAATATCATATTCCACCTACCCCGAGAGCGTCCGAGGGTTGAAAAATCTAATATGAACTTTCTAAATAATCAACTCGTACACTTTCAAATCCAAAACATTCAAACAAAGTCGATTCCGGTTAATCTTAAAAATAGAAACATAAAGAAAACACGAGGATCATGAGGTTTGGCGATCATTTTCAGCCGTTCGCAACATCTCTTTCGCCAAGTGGTTTCACTTGCGCTTTCTCCCTTTTGACATTCATCTCTTTCAGTTTACCTATAAATACAGACATTTATTATCAAAACAACACACATTTATATTAAGAGCACATGTTGATAAAGTCTAAGATAAGCTTAACTAACTTTTAAGCGCATTAAAATTACTTGTGAGCTTCTGTTAAGTATTCCCATAATTTTTTTTCCTTTTGGTTTCTCCTCTAGGCCATATATGTCAATATCATCTATAGAAACATGCAAAGATGTAAAATGTTGTTTGATTGAAAATATATTTTGCTCATAAATAATTTGATAAGTAGTTCCAAAAACACTAAAAAACAACTCATTGTTGTATCAAGACACAAATCGACAATAAGCAAACACTCCTTTATCTATTGCCGAAGAAGACCATAACACCTACAATAACAAAAAAAGATATGAAATTCTATGATATTGTTAAAATTTAGTGATATCACTTGTAGATCATCTGATCCACAATATACTTATTAGAAACAAATTAAAAGACTAATTATAGATTAGAAACCAAAGGACGCAAGTTGTTGATTAAGAGTCCAGTGCCTAATAAAAATAATGATTGTGACTTTTAAATAAAAAAACTAAACAGTTTAAACACCATTTTACTTATTTGATGAACTAAAGCATGTCTGAAAGTTTCACAATGCATCTTCAAGTTTTTTATATTTAAGAAGGAATTATGGATTGCAACATCATCCAACAAATACCCACTTTTACAACAATTTATTTAATTTGAATGTCTAGAATTACTTACCAACAGATCCTCCTTGCTTTAGGGATGTTTTTTCGCTTCAACACATTACCAGATTGCTCCCTCTGTTCATGGGCTCCCACAGCAAACACACACACGCTCACTTGATTTTGGCTTCAATACACAATAATACAACTAATTGATTGTTTTCGTACCTGCTGGCTGTCACATACCGCTTAATCGCTTCAAGTATAATTTGAATTTTTGCATATTCAAAAGTCGCACTTGTTATATTCAAAATACCTTAAAAGTTTTCCAATTGTTCTTATCAGTTTTGAGTCGAAACAAACCTGCAAATGACTTGCAACGTTTTCTCACGACACCAAAGTATATTTGCAGACTTGATATCCCGATGAATGATCTTAAGTTGACTTACAATGTAAATTGGATCAGTATCTTAACAGTTGAAATGCCTCGATAATAGCTTCAGCAACAAACAAAAAAATACATAAGTCATGAAATGTCAGATGATTGAAGTAATGTTGCTCTACAAACACGTAGAGTTCAATAAGTCGTTTAACAGTAGCACTATTAACAACAGATGAACAGAGTCGACATTTCAATTTTAGTTTTTTCGAAAATAATTATCAACTTTCAATTTGCATTAATTTGGGTCAGGAGTATTAAAAAAGTTATATCATTATAGAAGATTCTTAAAGTGCATACTTTTTCTACAATATACAAACTCTATAAAGAACTGAAATATCCACTCACCTGACCCTCACCGTTCCACATCTCATCAGCTGCCCGTGGCGCAAGTTGAACAGTAATGTGATCTAAAATCGACTGTATGAAGTCATAGGAAAGGAAGGTAAGTGATATTTGTAGGATCGACGAACGTGTCACCCGACAACCACGAGGGTTATATTCAAGGTGCGGAATCCCTTGAATATGTCTTAATAACAGAAACTAACTTGAAACAATGATAAACGAGCAATTACAACACACAACCGGGTCAAAAGATTAACGTTTATATCATTAAAACAGAGCACGAGTGTTACAATGATCAAACCAAGCAATCTCAGACCTGGGGAGGGTGTTTGGAGAGTGTGTGTGGCAAGAACTGAATATTAGGGCACTGATTGGGCCTATTTATACCTCCCGTACTCGTACAGGTCAGTATACGCGAGTAGGGGCTATAAGACATCTAACTATAGGCGATTGGGCTCTAATCGCCTATAGCAAGCCCATAATCGCATGAACAGTAATGTCTTATAGAGTTATAATCGCCTGTTCAATCCCATAATCGCCAATAGCCTCCAATACTCCCAAAAACGCGTATAAACGTCTCCAAACACCCCGAAACACGTCCAAACAACATATATACTAGCCTAGGGACATCATGCACTAACAATATTAAACAAATATAATGTACAGAAAATTTAGAAAAAAAGAAAAAGAAAAAAAGATTCTGCACCTCAGCAACCCTTCCTTAAATTTGATCTGGTCCATTTTCATCCTCACATAACCCAATTCCCTACCAGCTCTTGGGGCAATATTTATCTGTTCAAAATAAAATTCTCACTTAAGCTAAAAGTCACTCAAATGTAAGGCAAAAATTATATAAAGTGAAACCTGATAATCATACAAACTCTATATTGCTAAGATCAGGAAAATTCATTGCGACATACCTTCACGAAAGCTTTACCTAAGTCCTGATGAACATATAAATTCGTTAGTGTTAATGATTAAAGAAAAATGTAACCATATCATAAAAGCTAATTATTATCACACTTATATTTACCTGAGTTTGACTTTGACTCTGTTCATTAGTTGACTCTTTTGAGGTCCATAGCTGCTCCAAGTTGTAATAAACTACCCAGTTGTCGTGAGTACGACCATGATCGATCACCACCAGACAGCCTCCACCGTTGCTCACTGGTGCAACACAATCGTTATACACCTGCAACCGCCATAAAAAGTATTAAAAACAAATCAAAATTTTAAAAATGTATTAAAATTAGTGCAATAACTTTACAAACCAATTCCACCATCAATTCCATTCAACAACTTTCCAAAACAATTCCACTTTCCTATAATACAATCAATAAATCTCTTACCAAAAAACTCGACCCTTCCTTTTAACAGCCAAGACTTTTCAAACCACCATTTATAACAATTAATTCTTATAATTATCCTTCCAAACTTTAAGCCACCAACTTAGGAAACAAATAAATTGCTAATAAATGAGACCGGAATCAACAAACAGAACCCGAACCCGAATAGCTTTCCTAAGCGGATTAATAACTAAAAAATATCCAACATTCTTTTACCTTTCATCTAATATTATGATCCTCAAGAACACCTCGAAGAACATATGAACATTCAACCTCACCCGAAGACAAACATCATCGAGCCAACATAATATCATGAACAAATATAACCAGTTAAGATTAAACAACATAAAAACATATTAAAAAACATAAAGGATTCAAATCAATTAAAAACATACTCAAAAACAGATTAACCCTAAATAAAAAACAATCCCAACTTCCACCACAGATTCAAAGACAACCAATACCAGTTTAACAACGATTGCACAATATAAACGAAATTTCCAACTTTCAAAATCAGTCAAAAACAGATTGAAAACATTGAACCCTAAAACATAAACACTTGAACAATCAAACCATAAAACATCAAATAATTTCCAACACACAATACATCAACAATCAAACCCTAAAACATGAATCTAAAACATCAATCGAACCCTAAAACATCAATCGAACCCTAAAACATCAATCAAAAATCAAAAGAATTGGTAAAACTGAACAATAATATACGCAAACACACGTATTAAAAGACAAATAATCGAAATAAGTCAAAAGAGATAGAACAGACATCAATCGACAAGCAAATGAGGGAAAAAACGAAAAAAATAAAGAAAAAACATACAAATGAAGAATGATTGATTAATATAGAATGGGAGAGATTAAACCTTGGAGAAGAGATTAAAACAATGCTTGATTGGGTTCAAGCGCATTCAAATCGCCTGCTAGGGTTAGAGGTTTCGATGGGAGCAAGATGGAGATTTGGGGGTTATGTTATGAACCTTGTGTTTTTTTTTTTTTTTTTTTGCTTATATATTTTTCTGATTTTTTATTTAATTTTTTTTTTTTTAGTGGGATGAGAGAATGTCATGTGTACAAAATGACTTTCAAATATTATATGGATAGATAGATATACAAAATCAACCTTTATGTATTACCAAAACTATAATTTATACCTGCACGAAACGCACCTAAAACAACCTTTATATATATGTTTGTTGCAGGTTACAACCTTTGACACAAACCAAGTTAACTTGTCTTGTTAAGTTAAGGGCAAATAAGTCCTTTTACCCGCCCCTTTTCTTATTCATGTTTCTTTTTATTTAAGTCAAAATAACAATTTTAACTAAGATTTTTAACATCTGTTTGGACAAATCCATGATAATAAATTAACAAAAAGAACCTCTATAAAGTCATAATTTCATGACTATATCAATCACAGTTTCGATTAACCATCTTCCAAATAAAACAACTATAGTGGAATGTTGCGAACTATGGTACTAATATCACAGATATAAATCTCTAAACTTGGTGCATACGGTGGCTGTGGTGGTGGTATTCTATGGTGGAGAAACACAGAGGTTGGATTAAGGAGGATGAAGAAGAAAAGGGGCGGGTAAAAGGACTGACTTGCCCTTGACTTAACAAGACAAGTTAACTTGGTTTGTGTCAAAGGTTGTAACCTGCAAAAATATATATATATATATATATACTAGATTATACCCCGGGAGCGTCCCGGGTTGAGAAATTTAATATGATATATCAATTTTACATATGAAATAGACTGATGTATAACTCTAATATTAATATCTAACATAAAACAAATTAACAATGTACAACTCCAATGCTAACACCTAACCTAAAAGAATGTAGAACTTTAATGTAACTCTAATATTAACACCTATCCTAAATACTAAACAAATGTACAACTCTAACATACTAATATTGATACCTAACTTAAAACAGCGTATAACTCTATTAACCTATTCGGCTCTGGTTGAAAAAAAAAATTCATATTTACTAATTTAAACATAATTAGTGACTTGTCTATACATGATTAATGATTTACCTGAACACTTTGTGTTTTTTTTCCTGTATGAACAAAACCACACAAAAAATTTCTCCGTTTTTTATATAGCACTATGGTATTCGTTGGAAAGATAATAAAACGCTCGTTAATTTGGTGTAATTTTTTTTCTTTAAAAAATCTCGTATGTTAAAGATATTAACATTTAAAAATTATGAGAGGAAACATGAGGGTGAAAAATCCAATTTTGTTTTTAAATTATTTTCTTCCTAAAATATCTCAATGCCATATGGGATGACACATGGCACACTCAAAGAAGAGAATGTCTCTTTGAGTGCCATGTCATTAAAATGGCTTTGGTTTATTATATGTATGGATATATAGGCTATGTATCCATTGGAAACCATATTGAGTTGGAGAAACTCTTGAAACCCATCCTAGGGTCACCATCCTTCCACATCCACCAATTTGTCTTTTGTGAGGAAGGGTAAGATTGTCATTCCACCTTACCACACCTTTTCATTTATGACCAACCATTTAAATAAACATCACACACTCATACTAGTCTTTATCTCACACACCCCTCTCTCTCTATCTCTCTCTCACAGACACACACTACTTTCTCTCTCTTTCACACACACATTCCTCTCTTTTTTACTTTTGTTTGTTTATAGTTCAACTTGCTCTGTTTCATTCTTGAGTGGAATGCAAGCATTTTAATGCTTTCCATTCTTTATTATAGCATCTGTTTTATAGCTAAAGAGCGTTGATGTCCTTTTTTTGGTTGTTTTATGATGAAACCGATTCACAAAAAATCAAAACATCAACATGTAAAGGGTTCGATCCATGTATATGTGTAAGCGGTTGTTAGTTTGTTTTTTCCTCTCTCTCTTGCTCAAAACAGATCTGAATGGGGGTTTGGATCTCGAAACAGATCTGAATGGGGGTGGGGGTGGGATCTCGAACGTGGTGGGTTTTCGTGGTTGCGGAGATAGGTGGGTGGAGGTGATGGGTGGTGGTCTACGGTTGGTTTGGAGGTGATGGTGGTTGACGGTGGTTTTGGAGGTGACAGCGGTGGTCGAACAGATCTGTACCAGGTCTGTTTTCTTGTTGTTGTTATTATTATTATTGATATTATTTTCCTTGTTTTTATTATTTTTATTATCTAAATCAGATCTGAATCTATATTTTATTATTTTTATTCTTCACGTACATGACCTCATTGTTTCAGATCTGGTGGTTATCACCAAAGGCAAATAGAGAAGGCCATGAAAATTAAAGGGAAATAATAAAATACTATGTGATATAGTTTTTTAATGTGTTTTTTTGTTTTCTTATTGATTGTGTTTATATGGAGGTGCTTGAAGAATTGATTCAAGGAGCTGTTGATTTGAGTTTGAGTTTGAGTTTAGGTGGAGAGTTTTCAGGTTCACTATGAGAAGCTTTTTTTTTTTTTTTTTTTTTTTTTAAGTTTAGGGATTTGATGATATGTTAATATGAATATGAAAGAATGGTGTTTTGTTAAGTGATGAAATTTCTTTATTTTTTAGGGACTGTGAGAGCTTTATTCTGTAGTTAATTCTTTTATATCATTTTTGATAATCTTTTGTATTTCATAAACATTTTTAGAAATTGTGTATATATGTCAAAAAAAATCATTATGATCTTTAGTAGTATAGTGTGTTGTCAAATTGCTCTTTTTACAGTGTAACTGGTTTGAATAGTTACATAAGCACCATTAACTACGATACCTATGTAAATATGTAAAATAGCTCTTTTTACATAAAATGTAAAATGTAACATGTTTTAAAATGTAACATGTCTCGGTTACATAAGCACCATAAATTACGATACGTATGTAAATATATAAAATTGCTCTTTTTTACAGTGTAACATGTTTTAAAATGTAACAATGTAAATACATACAAATGACACGTATAACACGTTACAACGCAACACATAAGTTGTTACAGACAAATCTGATTGATTGTCACCTATAAAAAGGTTAAAAAATAAAAAAAAAATGTAAAAGCAAGGAAAAGTGAGGAGAGAGGAGAGAGAGTCAGGAGAGAGAAGATGTATTTTACAATTCTCAATGCATTTTGTCATTTTCTAATTTAACTTTCCTAAACTACCCTTTTGAATTAAAAAAATAAAAAAGATAACTATTTTAATATTATAAAATGAGTTGATGAATCTGAACCATTGATCTAGTAGATCAAGGGTTGATATAGAGTTTCTTGAGTTTCTCCAACTCAATGGAGTTTCTAATTTATCCTTATCCTATATATATATATATATATATATATATATATATATATATAAAGGTTGTTTTTGGTGCGTTTCATACTGGAATGTATAGATTGTAGTTTTGGTAATACATAAAGGTTGATTTTTATAATTTTGTCTTAATAATATTCTAAAATGGTGATAAATAATAACATATTTATTTTTTTTAAATACATCAGTAAGTTATAACATATAAATTATGTAACAAATCAAAAGAACTTTATTTGACGCCAAACATGGAAAACATATATAATTAATTTACCATTTGTGGTATAGAATGGGTCTTAAGACATAAGTAAATGAATTAAGCTTAATTGTAGTAAGAGGGAGTTATGATGTTTTAGCTACACAGGAATCTTTTGCTTGTTTGATCATCTTTTTGCTAGTGGTTTTATAGCTAAATTTGCAACCAAATATTGTAGCTCAAGTTTTGGTTTTATTTACACAAATTGCAGCCCAAATGGCTGGAAAATGTAGCCCAAATGGTTAGAAATATGCAATCCAAATGGCTAGAAATATGCAGCTCAAACACCCGAATCATTTAAGCGATAATCATTTAACCCGATCCGATAAACTCAAGCCCAAGTAACCCCATAATCGATAACCGTTTAACAAGATTGGGTTGGCTATTGGGTAATATTTTCACTACTGAAAACCCGAAAAACCCGATAAACGAAAACTAAACCCGGTGAACACCCCTACATATGTACCTAACTCTTCTGTTTATTAAACAAAATGGCTTGGTATTGTGTTGGTATGTTCCGTGGTTGTGTGTTATTGTTGCTCGGGTTCAAATCCTATTGTTTACCTTTTTTTTTTCCTTTTCTTAACCCATTTACATGTGTACAATTTCCTTTTCTTTTACTAATATCACCGTCTTCCTTGCTTGAATTTATTTCCACCCTGCTTCCAGCAGATCTCCTTGTCTTTGGGTAGGTTGGGGGAAGCATGCTTGTGTTGACCTGACAGGTGCATCTCCTCTAGTTAGGTTGAGGGATAGTGGGTTTATAGCAGGGCAAGCGGTACAGAAAACAGAAACGAATAAAGTAGAAAAACATGTTAAAACTTGAAAGGAGAACTAACATGTTTTCAGACCCCTTGCTTTTGATACTTTTGAAAGTTAACTATTTGTAAGTTAACTAATTTTAAGCGTTGAATGACCATTCCCGCTAAAAACAACAAGAAGCCAACTTTTGAAGAATACCAAACCCTCATCTCTACATCTCATCTTCTCTAATTTCTTTCACTTAATTAAAAACAATGGCGATTGGGATGTTTCACAGGCAAAACCAATCTTTTTTCTTCACCAATAAACTTCCCTTCACCCCAATTTTGTTCCCAAGTAAAGCATCATCCTTCACCATCACAACACTTCATAAAACCCGCATCCGAATCGTTCAATCCTACCCCAAATCAATCTTTCTCAATTACCCACATCTCAGTTTCAAATCTTTATCAATACCCATCTCTTAATTTGATCTAAACTGTTGAAAATGTCTGCCGCACACCAAGTGTTTGATGAAATGCCAAAGACAAGTTTAGCTCCAACACCGATGCCGCCGGTGGATCTTTCGAAGTACTCCAAAAGGGTGTTGTTGAAAACGGTTCTGGATCGTGCAGACGGTGGTTTGGAGTTGGTTGATCAGAGGGTTGTGGTTGGAGGATGGGTTAAGTCTTCGAGAGAAATGAGGAAAGATCCTGTGCCTGCAACTCGGCCGCCTGTTGGCGGTGATGGGAAACAGGGTACTGGAGGTAAAGATGTGAGATGTGTTGAGGTTTTTCAATCGCGGATACCTTTCCTTCGGACTATTATTAAAGTGTTTGGCGGAAACACGGCTCATACCAAGGAGAAAGTTGAACCAGTTGGGCCGAAACCAGTGACTCCTTCGGTTTCAATCTTGCAAATTAGTGATGGTTCGTCTACAATCAGCCTGCAGGTAGAATACCCCCGTAACATGATAAAACAACCATTTTACCCTCACGAGTTTATAGATTTTATTTTATACAACTTTTTTATGTAGGTGATGGTGGATTCTTCCATAGCTCCTCCAAGCCAGCTCATGCCGACTGGAACTTGTATATTAGCAGAAGGTATTTTCCAGAAGCCGTCGTTGCAGGGAAAACATGGAATCGAGCTCAAAGCTGAAAGATTGTTGCATATTGGGATAGTTGATCAAGAGAGTTATCCTTTATCAAAGAAAGGTTTACCTTTGGCTAGGTTGAGAGATTGTGCTCACTTTAGACCTCGAACAACCACCGTAAGAACTTGCTCATCTTTCTCTGCGTGTTATTGTTCTTTTTCCTTTCTTTTTTTGAAATAAAGGGGTGGTCGGGACGGTTTGGTGATGGCTAGAAACGGATCCGAGTCAAAAGGGTATTTTTTACTGCTTGAAATGGGCCTTTTTCTTGTGAAAAATGGACATCTTCACTTAATAATGAGTGTGCAACATATAAATAAATTAAAAAAAAAACTAATTTCTTTTGATAAATATCTACTTTTGGATTGAGGTGCTGTCAACTAAAATTACAGATCAAAACATACACTTTTTTCTCAAATTATAATCTTTCTTTGTAAACCGTCAGTGGCGAATCTTGGCCCGAAACTTCAGGGGGTCGGAAGTCACTAGTTTCGGGGGGTCGAAACCTTATATACCAAAAAATTTCTATACGAATACTATATAATCAGAACATCTGACCAAAAAAATCGGGGGGTCGGTCGCCCCCTCCCGCCCCTGATATAAATTATTGTCTACTTTTTGGATAATGTTTCGTGAGTTAACATGAGAGGTTTTTCTATCTGTTTAACTCGTTTCCTTTTTATCTATTTTTTATTTTTATTTTACCCCATTAGAGATTAAACATAATCTGAATTGACCCATCCGTATGTAAATGGGCTGAAATCTCACCTCTGCTTAAATTAGACATAATCATTTTCCTTGTTTTGTAGGTGGCATCTGTCATGAAGGTAAGAAACGGGCTGAATCAAGCGAGCCATGCCTTTTTCCAGAATCATGGATTTATTCATGTGGAGGTCCCGATTATAACCGCCACCAATACCGAAGGATTTTCTGACGTTTTCCAAGTTTCAACTTCAAAATTTTCTGACAAGGAACCAAGAAAAGAAGAGCGTGTTTCAATGGATGATACAGAAAATATTAGTCTTGAAACCATAAAGCTTTCGATCGTTGAAAAAGCCAAGAAAGTTGAAGAACTTAAAAGAAGTGATAGCAATAAAGAAGCGCTCGATGTAGCTGTTCAAGATCTTCATAAAACAAACTTATTGGCTGCTGAACTAGAAGCAAGATCAAAGTCAAAGTCGAGGTCAAAATCAAAGTCAAAGACTGAAAATATCAAGTCAGATGATGGGTTCTTTCTAATCAGGCTTTTCTTACTACCTCTGGAAGTCTTCATCTTGAAAGCTGCGCGTCAGCTCTTGGAAATGTATATGCATTTGGGCCAAGATTTCAAGCAGATAAATCGGAATCGAAAAAACATTTAGCAGAAAAATGGATGGTTGAAACCGAAATAGCATTCTCAGAACTTGAGGTTGATTATATATGGTTCTTGCTTAAGAAACTGTTTTTTTTTTTTTTTTTTTTTTTTGTTTAAGCATCGTTTTGCTGCTTTTTTTCAGGATGCGATGAATTGCGCTGAAGATTTCTTGAAGTTTGTATCCAATTGGATTTCTGAAAATTGTTATGAAAATCTTTATTTCTTTCGAAAAGAGTTGACAGAACAATTCTCGATCGCCTAAATTCATTGGCATCAACAACATTTGAAAAGATCACGTATACAACAGCAGTAGAAGTTTTGAGCAAGGTAACATCAACACTTCGCTTAAATAAACAACTAGAGGTGACAAAATGGACGGGTTGGGTAAGGAGTCAAAACGGATCCAGGTAAAAGTGAACTCTTTTTATCGGATTCGCAGACGGGTGACCAGAAACACTTTTTTTTGTCCAGATATAAAGAATCAATAACCTAACTTTTTGCACAAAATGATTCATGAGGTTTTATGAATAAAAATTACATGTTGGGCAACTTTTTTACATGTTTGACCCATTTGACATGTTTATCTTTAAGCTACTTTCTTTTACCCCATTTGACTTATTAGAGACAAAACACAATCCAAATCGACCCTTTCGTTTGTAAATGGGTCGAAATAACCACTGCAATAAAAAAAAAGGTAGTGTTGTTATAATCAAATCAGTTATAATAATCCATTGTTATCTTTCAGGTTACAGACAGAACCTTTGAAACCAAAATCCAATGGGGTGATGCATTAACAGAAGAACACGAAAGGTTTTACTCGAATAAGCAAATCTCTTACTTCTTTTGTTTATTTTCTTGATTATCAAATTTCACACATTATTATTTAATAATGTAGTTACCTGGTTGATGAGTTCTACAAGAAGCCCGTAACCATTTACGATCATCCTAAAGAATTAAAACCCTTCAATGTGAGATCAAATGACGATGGGAAGACCGTTGCAGCCTTCGATGTGATCATACCAAAGGCAAGTCTTTTTTTTTTTTTTTCTATTTAAATCGAATTGACCAGTTCATAAGCATACAAGTAATGGGATACTAAGAGATATGTGTATCATGAACAGGTTGGAGCTGTCATAAGGGGCAGCCAAAAGGAAGAACGCCTAAGCCATTTAACTAAAAGGTAATAATATATTAAAATAGTTTCTTAACGGGTCGGGGCCAACCAACAAATATTTTTCCTCTGTTATTTCGAAAGGAACATTGGATTTAAATACCCTTAACTTTCACAGTTTGACCGACAATACTCCCAACTACGAAAATTTTTATCAGCACTCCCAACTTTTAAGATATTTTCCACTGACACTCCCAAACTAACCCAGTTAGTTTGCTGACGTGGCCATTATTGCTGACGTGGATGACACATAAGATGACACATCATCTTCCACAGCATGCCATGTCAGCAATAATGGCCACGTCAGCAAACTAACTAAACAAACTAACTGGGTTAGTTTGGGAGTGTCATTGGAAAATACCTTAAAAGTTGGGAGTGTTGATAAAAATTTTCGTAGTTGGGAGTATTGTCGGCCAAACTATGAAAGTTGAGGGTATTTAAATCCAATATTCCATTTCGAAATCCATAAATAATAAACGTGCTAAATATGATTATAAAAACTCTGTTGTTACAACACGAATCCAGATTTTTACCGGTTTTTTTTACATGTTTCAGGATTAAGGAATTAGGATTGAGGAAAGATCAATACGAATGGTATCTAGAACTTCGAAAGCAAGGAACGGTGAAACATTCCGGGTTTAATGTTATGTTTGATGTAATGGTTCTTTTCGCTACGGGCCTTAATGATGTTCGAGATGCTGTTCCGTTCCCCCGACATCATGGAAAAGTCCATAATTAATAATGTTTATTGTTTCAAATCACATAAAAATTGTTAAGTACAATAGTGATGTTCAGAATCAAGATACCTCAGTCTTCATGTTTATAACATGTATTCATGTAAAAAGTTCAAAAGTGAATAAAATTTATGGTATATTTATGACTTTACTGGTGTTCTTGTTTGATCGCGCACTTTGCACACTCCTGTCGCTGCAAGCCGTCTTTGTATTTTTTTTTTGTTGGTCGGCTCGGTTCAGGTTTGACTGGCCCAGGTTTGGGTCAAGTGCGCTTGGTGCTGGTCGAGTCTGGAACAACTGATAACGTCAATACTAGCACCTGTTGACATCATCAACTGGTGATGCGCTCGACAATGGGTTGAGCCAACAACTGTTGGTTCCATTGATTAGTTGTTTCAGATTAGTGGTTCGAGCCAATAGTTGTTTCGCTCCCACTGATCAATAGTTTTGATAAGTTGTTTGGACCTGGTAAAATTAGTTGTTTCAACTTGTATCATGAATAAAAATGACAGTTTCAACTTGTATTATAAGATTGATTATTTTGTTAATTACAATACTAAATGGGTTGAATGAGTTTGTTCCTCATGTGACAGGGAGTATAAGAAGGAACTTGTATGAACAAGTATTATTTCTGTGAAAAGGTTAGTTACATTGCTGTACAAGAGTGCCTTATAAAGGCAATTTACAATATAGAATGAGATATTAGCTAGAAAGGATTGACTACTATACATTCCATATATAGGTTTGACTAGGTGCTTGACTTTGGTGCTTGATTGTTGTGTTTCCTTATACGCCCCCGCAAGATGGAGGATCCATCAGAGACTCCAATCTTGGAGCGATTTTGTAGGAATGGTGTCCGCGACGGTGGCTTTGTTAACATATCAGCAAGTTGATCCTTTGAGTTGATGTGGAGCACACGTAGAAGTCCACTTGTAACCTGTTCCCGAACAAAGTGATAGTCGAGTGCAACGTGCTTCATTTGGGAGTGATAAACTGGATTTGCACAAAGATACGTGGCACCGGTGTTGTCACATAACAGAGTCGGTGTTTGAGTTGTAGTGATGCCGAGTTCTTGCAGGAGGTGTTTGAGCCAGGTTAGCTCAGCCGAGGCATTCGCGAGGGCCTTACACTCAGCTTCAGTGGATGACCTAGATACCGACTTTTGTCGTGTAGATCTCCATGATATGATGTTAGTGCCAAGGTAAAGTATGTAGGCTGTAGTCAACCGACCGGCGTCATTCGTACCCCCCCCCCCCCCCCCTTAATCAGAATCCGAAAAGGCCGAGAGTGTGAGAGGGGAATTACGGTTGGGGAAAAGACCATGATGAATGGTTCCTTTGAGATAGCGAAGGACACGTTTGAGAGCCTGCCAATGAGCTTGGCGTGGGTTATGCATGAACTGAGAGAGTTTGTTGATAGCAAAGGATATGTCAGGACAGGTGAAGGCTAGATATTGAAGGGAACCAACAAGCTTGCGGTATGGAGTAGCATCAACCGAGGGTGAAGGATCAGTGGCACATAATGGATCAGACGTGCTAAGAGGAGTGACAACAATTTATGAAAATTTAAACACACAGGTTATGAAAATTTCTAGTAGTTTCGAGATGAGTACCCTCAATTTACACTTCATATTTTACTATATTTTTTAAAGAACACTTACAAAAATTACAAAATTTCACCACTGCGTCAAAAATCGGTGAAGGTCAGGCCCCTCGGTTCCCTAAAGAAGTTGTGCCCGTGCCGGTATCGACCAAAAAAGGTCAACAAATATTTATCTATTCCAAGGCGATTGGTTAGAATCAATAACATAAGTTGTATTTTATCTATGTGTATTCCTTGTTGTGTACATTATTAAGAAGAGTAAGCCTAAATGGTAGAATTCTGTACCGTTTTCATATTTCTATTATTAATTTCAATCAAAAAAGTGTTTTTTATTTCCTACCATGTAATATTTTTTGGCCAGGAACAATAATCATCACAACTATATATATTTTGAAAAGACGTTTGTTCTGGTGAAATCCTAGTCCTAACAACCTCCAGGTCATAAGTTTGAGTCCTCCGACACGCCGGACCTTTTCAATCTTAATGGGTGTGATTTTTCGATGGACGATAATCAAACTTGTGACAACCCCGGATGGGAACCCTCTGAAGAAGTAAATCCTCCCACCTCAAACCAGCTGGGCTGGAGATCACATTTGTGTGTGTATATATATATATATATATATATATATATATATAAGGGAAAGTTATTTTGAGAACACCTATATTTCGTGCGAACTGTGAGAACGGCATCTAAAACCATTTAAATTCAAAATTTCTTTTTACACTTGTCTTTATTACTAAAATACAATCCCCAAAACACAATTTACGCGTAAAAATTCAAACGTATACGAAAATAATTTGTTTTTACACATGTGTAAATTTGCTGTTTATACATGTGTAAACTGTTTCATTTACACATGTGTAAAAAGTTAATTTGAAAGTGTTTTTGCAAGAAAAGATGGATTGTTTGAAAAGAAAATTCATTTATTAATGTTGTATTTTGATTATAATGGGATTTGTATTAAAAAAATTTGATTTTGATTGATTTTTGTACTTGTTCTCACGGTTCTCACAATATTTAGCGTTCTCAAGATAACCCTCCCCTATATATATATATAGGATTTGGTTCAAATGAGAACCTTTTCCTAAATTGAGAACTAGAGAACCATTCTGGGCCACACATTTCTCTAAGGCAAATTTTTTTTTTTTTTTTTTTTTTTTTTTTTTTTTTTTTTGCAAAAATCGCTGCTTTATATGTAAGGAAATTTTTTTTTTTTTTTGTATTTTTTTTTTTCAGTATACACATGTGTATAATTGCATTATACACATATGTATAATGCTATATACACATATGTATAACTGAAATATACACATATGTATAGCTGAAAAATGTTATATACACATATGTATAATTGCTATATACACATATGTATATATGTCATATACACATATGTATAAATGAAAAAAAAATAAAAAAAAAATAAAAAAAATAAAAATTTCCTTGCATAAAAATATGCGATTAAAGCAAAAAAAAAAAAAAAAAAAAAAAATTTGCCTTTATATGAAATGTGTAGCTCAGAATGGTTCTCTCAGTTCTCAAATAAGGGTTGGTTCTCTTAGGATCCCTACCCTATATATATATATATATATTAATTTTTAATTATTTAAGTTTTGGAAAGTAGAAAATTTGTGTTCTTTTTAGATACATTCCCACTACTTGCCTGCTTTGTCAAAATGATGTACTAATTAAATAAATATTTTATATATTATAAAACGTTGAAAACTGAAGCGTATGTTTAAAACCTAGCATAAAATCGATAATAAAATAGATTACATATGCCATATATAATATAGTGAAATATTAATAATTAAAAAAGGAATCTAGAAGGCAGAATGGACACACAAAGCATGTTAAAACTCCGTATGTCACGCATTTATTCCCTGCTAATTGCTATACACCCCCTCCACTCTCTCCCAATCATACAACAAGTTTTTTTATTATTTTGGAATAATTTTAGATTTATTTTTGTATTAAAGACGTTAAGTATGTTTCCAGATTTGTTAAACTTTTTATTTGTTACTAATATTCATCGTGATTTGGACCTCCAAAACTGATTTTTTTTAGTATCTATGTTATTGGATCTTTTAAACCAAGTGTTTTATTTTTATTATAAATATTATTTTATTTATCATAATATAGATACATCTAACGACTAGCGATATGTTCAGAGACAAGATCACAAGTCCATAACTTATTGGCTAGGGTTGTTATAGAATATAGAGTTCTCTTATTTGTGGACTCCAATTACTTTTATTGATCCAAAACACGTTTTCTTAAAAAAAAAAAAAAACACATAACTTTTACTTTACTTTAAAAAAAAATGAGAAATTCCAATCACTTAAGGCTTTTATTGATCCACTAAACATACGTTCTAACAAGTGTCATGGAGTTTTTTTATTTTCAACATTTTAACTTAGGTCTATAGTTTTTTAAAAGTATACATGGTTCAGTGGTTTACAATTTATAACGCATTTAGCTTTCAACTTTTTGCTAAAACTACATACACTCCTTGTAATTTGCACTTTATAATTCATTTAAATCTTAACTTAGACCTCATTAAACCTAAACATTTATTTACTATACACGTTACAAAGTCTAAACCATAAGAACCGTCTGTATATTCCATAAAAGCTATCCACCAAATCTAAAATTTTATAAAAACATGTCCTACCTGTATGCCTCCCATACTCTTTCTTATTTGCTGTTTTATTACATTTAAATAAATAAATAAATAGGTAAACTGCTAAAATCGTCCCTGTGGTTTGGTGAAAGTTGCCACTTACGTACAAACTTGAGATTTTTTGTCATAATCGTACGCTGGTTTTAATTGTTTGTCATAATCTGGTTTTAAATTGTTTGTCTAAATCGTCCATTGACTTAACGGGATGGAGTTAGTGCCAGGGACGATTTAGACAAACAATTAAAACCAGGGTACGATTATGACAAAAAAAACTCAAGTTTGTATGTAAGTGACAACTTTCAACAAACTACAGGGATGATTTTAGCATTTTACCCTAAATAAATCTATAAAAAAAATATTCAATAAAATAATAAATTAATTCATTTTCCACAAAACATAAATTACGCACCAAGATTTCATCCCAAAATAAACTTAAAAAAAAGAAACATAACTAAATTAAACGCGGATGAATGTACTTTAAAGCCTTCCCACGTTCCAACACTCAAAACATCATCAATCACTCTATCACAAACTCTCTCTCTCTCTCTCTCTCTCTCTCTAAACCCAATCTTCTCTCTCTAAAACAACCAACAATGGGAGAACCAGAACCAGAAAGCGGCGAAGAATATCTCTTCAAGATAGTGGTGATAGGCGACTCAGCTGTGGGTAAGTCCAATCTGTTGTCACGGTTCGCTAGAGACGAGTTCGACGCTCACTCAAAGGCCACCATTGGGGTCGAGTTCCAGACCCAGGTCGTTGATATTGATGGTAAGGAGGTCAAGGCTCAGGTCTGGGACACTGCTGGTCAAGAACGGTTCCGTGCTGTTACTTCTGCTTATTATCGTGGTGCAGTTGGTGCTCTTATTGTTTATGATATTAGTAGAAGGACTACTTTTGAGAGTATTAAACGCTGGCTTGGTGAACTTAATAGTATGTTTTTTTTTTATTTTCTTACTTTTGGTTGGTTTATTATTATTTTTATTATTATTATTAATTTATTATGATTTGGTTTGTGGGTTTGTTTATTTTTGTGGAAATGGAAGAGATCTGGATTGGTTTATAGGGGTCAAAATGTCAAATTTTAATATGGGAAAATTACGGTAATAAACATTTGACTTACCAACTTTATCAAAATAAACAAAGTTATAGACTAAGATTTAGGGATTTCAAAAAAAAAAAAAAAAAAAACTAGAAAATCAGAATATGACATGTGTCTACTTGGCTAATCTATATACGCAACATTCAACCAGTTATATTACTACACCCCTAAGGTCTAGCCGTCCCCTAAACTATTGTCGTTTAGATATCTTTAGCCGCGTAATCATTGTCTTCCCTAAACTCTAGCCATTTCTTCATGATCTTCCCTAAACTCTAGCCCTTTATTATTTTTGTTCCCTAAACTCTAGCCCTTTATTATTTTTGTTCCCTAAACTAAAATGTAGCCGTTTTATTCCCTAAACTCTAGCCCTTTATTATTTTGATTCCTAAACTAAACTGTAGTCATATTCCCAAAACATGGCTAAGGTTTTGGGACCGCTTTGAAGCGGCTAAAACTAAGATATATAATAAAAATGTCTAAGGTTTAGGGATGGAAGGGAGAAAACGTCTAAGGTTTAGGGACAAGCCGAGCCATTTGAAACCATAGAAAACTTCTAAAGCCATTTTGAAAAGTAACGGCGAAATATTTGAGGAGTTAGGTTGTCTTTAGCCTATTCAGTATATTCAGGTTGTGTCAGAGCAAGATATTAGCCATGTTTAGACGTTTACAGTTTTTTTTTATCAAATGTGGGAGATTTTATTGGTTTAAAAGTATTGGTTCCCACCACCCTCAACCCCTCTAGATTTTAGCCTTTTCCCTAAATTATAGCCATTAATAATGAGTCAATGTTCATTACTGTTATTTTCCCTTTTAATTTCTACTTAAAGTCAAATAAAGCCTAGGCACCCAGTACACCCATTAGGCAAAAGACCGCCCATGCCCGTGATCATATAGAGTGCTAATGACCTGGCATGTCATCCTAAGGCCCACTGTGGTAAAACCACCGGCTTGGCAATGGCTTCTAGAGAAAGTCATCTGATTACTGCTAGAGCACTATCCTAAGGCGTCTGAAGGCATTACACGTATAATCAACCGATTGGTAGACGCAAAAGAGTGTTTCGTCCCTAATGTTTAGACGCATCATATGTTTTGTTTGGCAAATAGGCTTGGTGAAATGTTTATTTTGGCAATTTTCCCATTTTTTTGATACTTCCCTTTAGATTATTTGGTTTGAAATTAAAAGCACAAAGAGTTAGGTTTAGAGCTCCAACTGTCACATGAATCATATTTATTCCACACAACTTTTAGTTGATATGTTATTTAAGAACTATCCTATATTGATGTTGAAGGATCTCCTTTGTGACCTGGACATCCAACCGTTAAGCTAGCTACATCATTTATAAATACGATCACTTGATCATATGACCACCCATCGACAGCATGACCTACTTCTATTAGAACACATTTAAGGTTTTTCTTCTAAAACTCGTTTTTCCACCTGTTTACTTATCAACCGGTCAATTCGGATTTTTATTTGTGTGCAATGTTTCTATGGTGTTTATGTTCATCAACTCGCGTTTAAAAGATCCCGTTTGTTGCATAATGTTTTTTGCAGCTCATTGTGATACCGCGATGGCAACAATGCTGGTAGGGAACAAGAGTGATTTAGAGAATATCCGTGAAGTAAGCGTCGAGGAGGGAAAAAGTCTCGCAGAAGAGGAAGGACTTTTCTTCATAGAAACATCCGCACTTGATTCAACAAATGTTACAACAGCTTTCGAGATTGTGATCCGCGCTATTTATGACAATGTTAGAAGAAAAGTCCTGAACTCGGATTCTTACAAGTCTGAAGTGTCTTTGAATCGTGTAAGCCTGGTTAAAGATGGCAACGCGAAACAAAGCTATTGTTGTTCCGGTTGATTATTCAGGTTTGGATCAAAAGCCACTTGTGCTAGTGGTACTACTGCTCTCGTTCAAACACGCTTAATTATGTAGTTTTGACGGGCCGGGCTTGAAGCTTTTTGGTTTGGTTGTTAATGTTATGTTATCAGTTCTCTTAATTATTTGGACCGTTTTGTGAGTTTAATATCTCATCAGGGTATTGGCCCAATTAATCCATGAGAACCGATTATATTTGTTTTTGTTTTTCTAATAATGAGTTTTGAATTGTTTTATAATACAAAAGCCTGTGTTTAAACCAATTTACGCTTAAGGCGTTACCAAAACCGACGTTGCAGCCACTACCAAAACCGGCACCTCCCTGGCTCCCTTCACCGTCTGCTTCCTCTGCCCCTTCAAGCGTTACTAGGCTAACGCTGTGCAGTGGCGTATCCAGGACGGATTTTCGGGGGGTTCCTTTCGTAGATTTTCACCGATTTTTCAAAATTTTTCACTAATTTTTTCAATTTTTTTCCAAACCGAGGGGTTCTTAGGAACCCCCTAAAAGCCCCTAGATCCGCCCCTGACGCTGAGTCCGTCAACACCCGTAGGTGTGAATGGTAACAACAGCCAGTCTAATATGTTTTTCCTACCAAGAAGATGATGAAATGTGTCCACACAATTTCCTCTATTCCCATCTTCTCTATTATTTTTATCATGTGTTACAATTACTATAAAATACAACATGAATACATGACACTGACATTACTTGGTTTGGTTTGGTTTGGCTCCATATATCATGCTGAATTTTGTCCTGCCCTTCTAAGTATGTAATAAAACAATATTATTGAAGTTGTACCAACTGGTTCATCGTTAGCTCGAATGAGGGTGATCAAGAACAAAGACAAACGGCATTGCACTATACGGTAAATATAACGCGGCACATTATAAACCCTATGAAAAGAGATGACAATAAGTTCGAATGATGTGTTACATAAGTATATTTAAGCCTCTCCTTTATCTTAAGTTGTACGCATGTTTATTGTTTCTGCTCTCATTACTCTGTGAACTATTTACTCTCATGTTGTCGTTACATAGCACCAGTCTTCAGGCTAACAATGTAACGACATACAAAAAAATAGAAACCACGATGCTTGCAGTTTCTTGATACGTTTTATTTTTTAAGGTAGACGTAACTCACTTGATAGCAAGTAGCATGCTCTTCTAATTTATATTAAAGTAAATATTTTGAACATTCATCTAAGTGTTCAACTTTTATAAGACATGTGGTACAAATCTTAATTATGGTTGGGATTCTTTATGATTAGCCATAGGATTCTTTAATATGCATGTCTAAGTCTAAACCCATCATATCCATACAGGAAACAACAATAATGATAGTAACAATAATAATAATAAACAATATACCTAACTACATGCTCTCCCGTATTAACAATTTGTAGTCAACTAATATTTTGAATCAAACTTGTTATTAAATATTTTTTTGCACTTAACATGGAGTTAATGTGACATTTTCAAACACATAATATCTGTTCATAATTTAAGAACCTTGAAGAACTATGAATACATATGATTAAAACACAAACAGATTATGAAATCCAGTTTATTCATAGAATAAAATCAGATGGTCCCGAAAGGGATAGCCAGGTGGTAAAGTGGCGTATTCTCCAACCAAGAGGTTGTGGATTCAAATTCTGTACTATGCAGGTGTGGCGATTTCAAATTCAAAAATAAAAACACAACTGATTATGAAATGTGGATGACAATAGAACAAAATTCAGCAAAAATCATTAAAATCAACATGATTATGTTTATCTTCTAAATTGAGATCAAAGCCCCAACAATAGCCATAAAAAAACACATACATTACATTGTTCCTAGAACCAGAGCTAGAGCTAGGGCCAGGGCTAGGGTTCGGGTTCGTGCTTGGAGCACCGGCGGGACTACCAACCGGTCCACTGCTAACATGCGCCTTCTCCACCACTCGCAGCATCAGCTTCCCCTTCGCATTCAGATTCTCCGGCTGAAACTCATGTTTTGCAGGCACTCCGTCCACAACCGAACTGCCAACCTGCCAGACATGATTCACCTCCGTCATCGTCTCTGGCAACTTCACCGTCGCGTAGATCTTCATAGATCCCGCGCTGTATTCCGCTCTGGACCCCGAAACTTCAAACGAGATCTTACCTGTTGAAACAAACGGATCACAAACACACAATAACAATAGTTTTTTTAGAAACACACTCACGACTCTTTTCTATTTTATTAAAATTTAAAAATCATCACCATAAAAAGTAAAAAAAAAAACAAAAAAAAAAAACAAAAAAAAAACAAATAAACACTATTTATACTAGGGACTGACAAATGACTTTGGGTACCGAAACCGAACCGGTACTATACCGATACCGAATATACCATATTTAACCATTTTCCGTACCAGTCGGTATCCACTTTTTGCGTTTTTCAGGATCAGTACTTTCAGTTAAGTACACTACCAATATTTTGGGTTAATAAACCTTAAAATACCATATCGTATCGGGCATTTTATGTACTGGTACCGGTACACATATTTTTCGATTTTTGGATCGATACATTCGGTACCACTAGAGTAGGGGTGTTCAACGAATCGAATAACGAATTTTCGAATTATTCGAATCGAATTTCTCAAATTTTTAATATTTTTACCTGAATTCGTATTCGATTCGTATTCGCTTAAAATTCAATTTATTCGATTCGTATTCGATTCGAATAAGAAACTCGAATTCACGTTCATCTAGTGACTAGAGCACCTAGCCCTAATTTACATC
The DNA here is from genome assembly GCA_030844895.1 of Ambrosia x helenae. NCBI lineage: Eukaryota > Viridiplantae > Streptophyta > Magnoliopsida > Asterales > Asteraceae > Ambrosia > Ambrosia x helenae. The sequence goes on along the minus strand of CM061229.1, from coordinate 16,393,090 downwards.
ATACATAACTTGACCACCAAGCTACCTGATTATAATCAAACGACGACTCGTAACTCATAAATATACCAACTAAACGTATCTAGACATAATTAATAAACATCACATTAAATTAAATTAAATTAACAATAAACAATTAATTAAATAATAAATTCAAACTAACTCTTATCTAAACACAAACATTACCTTCAACGATCGATGAATACGAACTAATGTTATACGTCTTCACGTTCATCATTCCCTTGGAATCCTTAAAGGCGATTAACGCTTGGGAACCGGCCATGCCGGTTCCCGTAGGGTTAATCGCCCAAGCGATCCATCCGTCCGGTTTGGACGGAGGCGCAACGAAAGCAATTGAAAAGGACGATGAATTAATATGGTTCCAATACAGAGATGCATTGAGTGTTGGAAGATCAGTGCAGTTAGTATAGAGGTTGTTGCTGAATTTTTGTGAAGAGCAGGTGATAGAATGCGCCGGTGAGGTAAGGGAAAGGAGAGATGCGCATGTTAGCAGGAGGAGGCGGAGTGACGGTGGGTTTGGGTGGTTGTTGAAAGACATGGTTGTTGCCGGTTATGTTATGGTGGAAAGTTAGGGGGAAAATATATATATATATGGCTTTGTTTTTTTTAATTATTATTATTATTATTTTATTTATTTATTTATTTATTTATTATTTGTAGAAGTTGAAAGGGGTGTAGTGAGTGTGGGGTATTGGTAACAATTTGTTTTGAAATGGTAAATGAGTAGTTTTGATTTTTGAAATCATTTCATGTTTTGTTACGTTTTTGCTTTTTGCTAATTTGTTTGTTGGTACGTGTGATCATTGAATACACACTTTAATTTAAAACGTACTTTTTTTATCGGCTAAGGAAATCATTTTGGTACTCCGTTTTAATTCCCTTTTTCGTATCGTCTCTGAGGGCATGAGTCCTTTCAATGTTAAGGGATGTATTTTTGTTGGCCCTATGATTCGAACCGTGTACATCTCGCAGGCGGGAACCTCCCTAAAAAGTAAACCCTCCCACCTCTCCCCAACTGAGCTAGGGGTCATTAGCAATTTAAAACGTACTAGGTTAGAGCCCCGCGTGTACACGCGGTACATGTTCATGTCAAATGAAAAAAATTCTATGAAGATAAAAAAAAAGTTTAATGTTACTCAATAACAGATATATGAATCAACAAATGTTTGATTAGACGTGATTTAAAAACAAATAATGAAGTGAATAAACATATATTTATTGTAACGGCATACAAATGAAGATTAAATTCAAAGTAAATAAATGTAGTTTAACAAATCATACAACCAAAAAATTATAAAAAAATGATTTATGCAAAATATGATCGCATACTTATTCACAAACTACTAAATATTTTTTTATAGACAACATTTGTTATTTATTATTAACGTTGTCATCTTTATCCAATATTAGTATGTTCAGACCATCTCTACTGTTGTCACTTGGCAGCGACACACAACTGCCCATGTGTAAAAACAGGATATTTCAAATACAAACCTATCCTAAATAGGGTTTGTCCTTAACTCTTATTTATTGTCATTGCGAAACATAAAGTAAGAGGGAATTGTCTTCTGTTAAATCTGAAAGGAATATTCTTATTAGATGGGGACAACCTAATTCTTTGGATAAAAGTTCGCATTCCAATGTTACTCTCTGAAATTATTTTAGCTTCTATAACACGGTTTGATATGGCAAGACGATTTGGAACTTGTGGCTTCAAAAAGAATTTATGTCCACTTATAGTATCCCTGAACCATTAGAATAACAAAACAGTAAAATTTGTCAAAAAAAAAAAAAAAAAAAACTTTGGTGAAGAAAAGAAAGACATTTGGCATTGTAACTGTATTATCATCAAGAATTTAAGGTAAATATATCCCAAAAACTCTGAACTGTTTTGACGGTTTGAATCATAACCAATGACCTAAAAATCAAGCTAAAACCACGGTGAAAATCAATACTAAACCCACATGAGAAACTCGTTATGAGTAAAGATAGCAACGTGGATGGGTTGAATAATATGTCAAAATGGGAGGTTTTTTATAGGGCAACATTTTATCCATTTGACCCGTTTCAATGCTTCTACAATCGGAATATCTGATCGAATAAGTCGGATTTATTTATATAGTTGAATTATAAAAATGGAAGGATTGATAATTTACGTGATTTGGTCAACGACGCTTAAAATTAGCACAATTATTGCAATCATGATGATAGTTAGCGTTTCATGACAATTGATTAAAGGAAAATTCTTTGTAAACATAATATGATAACGTTAATCTGTCAAAGATATTTAAATGAAAGACATAATATTCTTAATTTTAGTATCACTGAAACGATATTTAGTTAGTGTAGTCAATGATGGAGGATTTCATGACAAATGAGGTTTTCAAATGTTATGAATCGTCTTTTAGTTAACGTTGTTACTGATAACGTAAAATGATATTTCATTACTAATTTCGTTACTAATTACTAATAAGTGTATTTTAAGACATGAAAAATAAATAAAGTCAAAGAATTGACCTCCATCAAAGAAACAAAAACGTAAAAAGTTTTTATGTTTATCTGTCAACAATATTAAAATGAAAGTCGTTACTAGTAATATCATTGAAAATTATTTTGAATATATTATATATTTTAGGAAATTGTTAAATAGATTTAAATTATATTTATTATTAAAATAATATATTTAAATTGTGTTTATTAAATACATTTTGTTTACCAAAATTATTGCTTCAATCTTTCTGTTATCATTAATTGAGTTTTTTTTATAATCTTTGAAATAATTTGAATGTTATTAATGATCGAGGATTTCATGACAAATGAGGATTTTTTATGTTGATGTTACATTTATTCTTTATGTTAATAATTGTAATAATTATTACTATTAATAATAATAAATGGATGACAAAAGTTAACTTAACAAATTAAATTATTTACTAATATATTAATATAATTAAAAATTATTTTGAATATAGTATATATTTTAGTAACATATTTGTAAAAATCGTAAAAGAAAATTTTTATTCGGTCAATAAGAAATAAATGAGATTAAAAATAAAATTAAAAATCGTAATATTAGTTTTAGTATTAGTAATATATTCGTAATTTAATTCGGTTAATAATAAATAAATGAGATTAAAAATCGTAATATTAATATTAGTAATATATTCGTAATTTAATTTAATTCGGTCAATAATAAATAAATGACACTAAAAAACGTAATAAATATCATTAAATTCGTTCAATTATTATTAATATCATTAAAAATCATAACAAATAACATTAAAAATGAAAAAAAAAACCTTTTAATTGCAGGCAAACTAATAATAATTCAAAAAATAGTAATATAAATAAATGAGATTAAAATTTTTCAATATTAACCTCAAAAATTGTAATCAATAATTAAATCAATTACATTAAAAATATCGGCGTTTCAAATTGACTTACCAATTATCGACAAATTATTATTGACATCTTAAAAATTGCATATTACTATTGAAATTATTTTTACGAATAGTAAAACTAAAATCATAAAATTAGTATTATTATTAATAATATATTCGGTCAACAATACTATTTTTACGATTAGTAAAACTAAAATCGTAATATTAGTATTAGTATTAGTATTAGTATTAGTATTTGTATAATAATCAATGACATTATTTATTCAGTTAAAATAACCTTAAATAACAATCATTATGATGTTAATATAAATTCGATAAACTATTAAAAGATAATAATAAATGCCATTAACTTCGGTCAACATATAAATTAATGTAAATAAATAACCTTCCTTCAATATTTAAATTCAATATTAAATGACATTAAAATCAGTCAACTGTTATTAATGTAAGAAAATAACAATAATTCTGACTTAATGGCATTAAATTTGGTCATGAAAATTAAAGAATAATTTTTGAAAATTAAATAGGCATAAATGACACGGTAAATTTATTAAGAAAATAATTATGTAAGTCCATAGTTTAATTCAGTCAATTTATGAGTTTATGAGTAATTCAATTTAATTCGGTCAAATAATGAGTAATATCAATTTATTTTGGTCAAATTTATGTGTAAGTAAACTCATAATATTTACAAATTATGAGTAAGAACATAGTTTTATTCAAATTATGACTTATAAATACATTACACTGTAAATTAACGTGTAAGTTACAATATTTATCACAAATATTGTAAATATTGTAATTTAACGGTTAGTGTTGATTTAGGATTTAAAAGAAAACCAATTAAATTATGGGTTTATAAATATTTTTTTCTGGATTTAAATAAAAATATTGTAATTTGCGTTCAAAAACACATTTATCACAAATTTCGTATTTGGTAAATTGACATTCAAGTTTAAATATATTAGGAAAAATCAACATTATTGACACAATAACATTTTTCTAAATTAGTCGGCGATGACTTTTAAATGAGGGATTTGTTTTGAATGTTATATATATTGGTTTGTTAATGAAGCATTAAGTTTACATGTGATATTGTGGCTAATTAATACTTTCACAACATTTTGCCCTCTAAAAAAGTATAAGTATTTGTATAATAATCAATGACATTATTTATTCAGTCAAAATAACATTAAATAACAATCATTAGGATGTTAATATAAATTCGGTAAATTGTTAAAAGGTAATAATAAATGTCATTAACTTCGGTCAACATATAAATTAATGTAAATAAATAACTTTACTTCAATATTTAAATTCCAGATTAAATGACATTAAGATCAGTCAATTGTTATTAATGTAAGTAAATAACAATAATTCTGAATTAATGTCAATAAATTCAGTCATATAAAAAAATGACATTAAAAAAATTCGAAAACCATTGAATTATTACAATAACATTAAACATAAATTCGAAATACAATAATTTAAATAAATTAAAAACATTAAAAATTGATATGTCAAATTACCAAATAATTCAATAACATTAACATTAAACCATTAAATTATTAATGTTAAAGGATGTTTCTACAACCAAACCTTTGCTAAAGGATGTTTCCTGCAAGTTTTAAACATTAAGGATGAAACTTGCAATTTTGGGTCAACGTAAAGGACGTTTTTTGTAATTTTGTCTTGTAAGAATTATTTTTTTTACCAATTATGGGATCTTTTGAAGTAGAAACATACACCTTAGCTAATGCTTCTTCTTCTATTTTCGTCCATTGCCTTTTGGACGAGGGAGTTTCACGCTCTTTAGCCCGACTTTTCTTTTTTCCCCTTCGAAGATTCGGGTTGCGTTTCGGGCACAAACTCTTCCACCTCATCTTCTTCTTCAACGGGTTCAAAAGAGGGTTGTCGTTGTGGTTGTTGTGACGGTTGTGGTTGTAGAGATGATTGGAATGACGGAGTTTGCAAGAGTTGGGTGAAAGATTGAGGGTTATGGTGCATTTGCATATCGCTAAATTGGTAAAAAGGTAGTGGGGCTTTGGTGCATTTGGGAATATTGGGTGAAAGGGTTGGGACTTTGTTGGAACCCCGAAAATGTAGCCCAACTTGGATCGATTGACATCGTGTAACCCGGTGTCGTGAACGGGTTTGGATTCGGGTTGTTTTGATTACGTTGTGGGGTTTGACTCGGGTTTGGGTTTGGGTTGTTTGGGTAGGGATCCATGATGATAAAAATTTAAAGATTGTATAAAAATATTAGAAGATTGTATAAAAGTTGTAGAAGAGATGGTGTAAAAATGAGGTGAAATGGTTGGGTATTTATAATAAAAAAACCTTTTTTTTAAACGGTCGAATTGACCGTTGACAACGGTCACATCAAACAAACGGTCAAAAATTTGGCTAGGCATCCCCGGCAAATTCACGTCGCTCATGCCTATGCCGACATAGGGGGCGGTGTACGCCGGCCTGACATACACTTGTCGCCCCTATGCCGGCTCCACACCGTAAGGTCTTATAAGATTATGTGTTATGGTTTGATATAACGTTTTTCACATCAGCGTGACGTAAATAATATGCTTCAACTAACCAATTCTTTATGACTGTGGAATGGGCAGTGACAAAGTTAGAAGATCAAATCGGTGAGGGCCGGACTCAATTTTTTGTATCGGTAGGGGCCAAAAGATCAAATCGGTGGGGACCGAACTCAATCTATATAAAAATTACCTGCGAAAACCACAAACTTTCATCACTGAGCCAAAAACTGTTGGGGTCGGGCACCCCCTAGCCCTCACTAACCTTCGCCACTGGTGGTGTTGGGTGCCACCCATCTGAGGTGGCTGGAAGTGTTACCCCATGCCGAGGGGCGGAGCATCTTGGGGGCCACCCCCCCCCCCACCCCAACCGTTTTTTGGCTAAGTAGTGGTAGGTTCGCGATTTTTGTATATAATTTTTATATGTATTAGAGTTCGGCTCCTACTGATTCGATTTTACGGCCCCTACCGATTTGATTTCTTAGCCCCACCAATTTTTTTTTGAAATTATATATATATATATACACACGTATTTCAATATAAAAAAAATGAAGAACGGGGTTTATAGAAAAATTATAAACTTGTTTTTAAACTTAAGGGGGCTTCGAACAGGTATGTATACGAGAGAAAGAAAGAAAAGAATAACATTACTGTGATCTGATGTTGAGTGTTCTCTTCAACCCCCAAAAAGGTGACTTTTTTTTAAAAAAATTTCCAATTTGGTTATTAGTTTTGCATGTTAGATTCAAGTGGTGCATCAATTAACCGTAATTGAACTTAGGTATTATTATTAGGACTTTATATAGTGAATCACCATTGTTGAGTACTTGAGTTTTTATTGTTAGGACAAAAAGGATTGGTGAAACCACTTTTGCAAACCTTAGTCTAATTCACTTCTGTCAATTTATTCTAAGTATAGAACTACTGAAGAAAGAAGACCAAACAGCTGAAGAAGGATTCTACAAGTACTGAAGAAGAAATACATCAGAAGTTCTGAAGTCCAAACCAGACAATTCACTGAAGAACTACTAAAGACAAACTACTCATCAGTAGTTTGTCATTCATCAGTACTTGTCCAAGAATCTTTCCACCGCCTTATGTTTCAGTAGTTTATTAGTTTAGTTGTAACACCCCAACCGATGGCGGAATCATCGAGGTGTCACGTAGTGACGATTGTTCAAAAGCACATGGTACTAAAATGTAAATATATTATTGAATAATTTAAATTGTCTTACATGGATGAAATGGGAAAAATACATAACTTTGAACAAAACATGAAATTTGAAATAAATTATTAAAAGCATGCACTAAAATCCAATGCTATGGAACTAAGATCAAACTGCACCTGAAACATGTACAAAATAAGTTTTGTCAACATATGAAATGTTGGTGAGCATTCCTAGTTTTAATACATATAGTAAGTTGGAAAAATGTTATACAATTCAAGTGCAAAGCTACAGTGCATTTATGTAAACTATGTATCATACAAATGAGCGAAATCAATCCTGTGACTGTATAAATGTACTAAAATGAACGGCGGTGTACTTATCCAATAAATGGATAATAACTTAACAATGACCATGGATTCTCCGATGAAAAAGGGGGAGAATCAACCTAGGCGGGTTGTCAATCCAATAGCGCTATCCAATGTTAAGGTCGGCTTGTACAATGTTAATGATTTCACTAAGTACAAATGTATTCTACATGTAATGTCTAAGCATAAAGCACGTTTGTAAGCAAATGCACATAGTACTAGAATTGTATTGTAAAAATGTGAACTTGTATTTGTAATTTGTATAAGTGTACATGTAACACCCCAAAAATGAATAAAAGTAAAAAGGGGATAGGAAATACTCACTTTCGCCAAATAACTAGATGACTAAGCGAGCGTGAAAATGCGAGCAATCCAAAGACTCAACAACGAAACTAGTCCAATTTAGAAGAAAAGAAACCGAATAAGAAAAATATCCAGCTTCCAATTCGCCAATTACGAGAGCTTATAATCAAAGCTTCAAATGTAGAAGTAATATACTATAGAAGAAAGGTATGAGGGTGTGACACCCGGCAAATTCTGGTTAACAACGTGTCTAGATGAAAGTCTACCTTAGCGAGTCACGCGTATATTGTACTTAACTGGGTTAGTTAAGTCGTGTTATGGTTCGGGAACTATCAGTTTAGTATAGAGGATCATCGGATGTTAGTCTAAAGGTTCATTAGATGTCAGTCCTTAACCAAGTGTACAAATGGTGACGATTCGTAGAATCGTCAGGGCATACGGAACATACAAGTCTCGAGTCCCGGGAATTTGGTGAACGAGTGTGAATATGTTTGTTTGCAAGTGTTATGTGTTTACAATCATTATGTGACTTGTCGGTATGTGAAAATGTGTTAACATATGTTAAAACGGGGTTTAACGCGCAAAATACATCGAACCAACCCCTATAGGCGATTAGGGGAGGCTAATCGCCTATAGGGCATGCATTTAGGGAATCATTACATGCGATTGGGGGCTACTCGCATGTAATAACAGGCGATTAGGCCCAATTGCATGTAATGTCATGCGATTAGCAACCCTAATCGCATGTAACTGCTGCACAATCGCGTGTTACGTGCTGGACGACTAAAAACGACTATAAATACAATGCTTAACCTCCTAAACTTCATAATATCAACCCTAGTCGTCCCATAACCCGCCCCAACACACACACAACCTCTGGAACGTGATTTTGGATCAAAACACAAGGTTTCAAGCTTATTTCATCAAACTATCACAATCTAAGGTGTGATTTTCATCCATGAAATCTTTATAAACGTTTTTATTAAATCCCTAACGGTCCAGACCTGTTTTAAAACGTATGAGTCTTCTGAAAATCGTTAATAATCATTGTTAATTGGATTCTAAGTAGCATGCATGATGTATGTGGGTTTTCATTCAAAAGCTAGGGTTTTTATGATTCAAGATGGATGATTACATGTTATTAGGTTAGTTTCAGATTAATAATGATGGCATGATGATAGAATCTGAGTAATTGTTCATTAGGGTTATGATTATGCATGTTAAGGTGATGTTTCATGCTATGTGTATTATGTTTGGATTACATGGTTACATGCAGGGCTGATAGAACGAGGTTAAACGAAGGATTTTGGTTTAAACATGTTTGGTATAGTTATTAGATTGATATTTGATGTTTACACACGTTCCGGATCTGATTTGAAGTGTTAAACGCGCGAAAAACCGGAACAGCTGGGTTACAGGCGATTAGCAACCCTAATCGCCTATGTTAGGGGCGATTAGGAGGCCAATCGCCTGAATGGACTCCCCAATCGCCTATAATACATGCAATTGGGGGCTAATTGCCTCTGTTACATGCAATTGTGATCCTAAATGCTAGTTAAGTCCTGAAATACATGTCTTATGACCTAATCGCCTATAAACTCATGGTTTACATGTCTTATGACCACTAATCGCCTATATTATATGCAATTAGCTTTCCTAAATGCCTGTTGACCAACCTAAATGCTAGTTGACTTTTCCTAATCGCGTGTACTGCTGCTGTAAGTGTAAATTAGCATTCCGAGACCCGATTTGACATCTAGGAACATGCTAGGAACCCCGTAACATATCTAATAACTTGGTAACATATGTTTGGATTTAATTATGTGATACGTGAACTACGTGCTATAACTTGTTGGACGTTAACGTATGTTAAGTGTGATTGCATGATTGTATGTTTGAGAGCGTAAGCATAACACGGGGAGTCTCGGGTCACCAATGGGATGTCGAGTCTTGTACATTGGGTCAGTTTAACAGTCACAGTGTTTTCAAACAAACTTGGTTATGGTCTGGACATCTAGGGACTAATTAACCTGCGGGTTATTAGTCTAAGTACTTGTAACTGTCATATGTTAGGTTGCCGCTTTACGGGACTAGCATAGCTTGCTGAGTTTATTCGTATTACGAAGTAACGCAACCTAAGGTGAGTTTACGGCCCCTCTTTTAACTGGTTTCACTTTTCGGGGGAGAAAACATGTGTTAAACTTATGTTTTGGTAACAACTGTCATACTAAGGGTTTCTATGGTTTACTATACGATCTTTGGAAGTCCCGGGGGAAACCATGAATGTGCGGGTTAGCACAACGGGGAAATGTGAATAGCGCTATTGGGAGTGACCAACCCCGCTCGTCGGCTTGGAGGCTCGGCGAGTGCATATTGTCTCAAACAGGAACAACAGGTTTACTACATCGGGCACGACATCTGGTTTGCGAGTTAGTAATGGTTTTCCAATCGTGATAGTAACAAAACATACGCCTAGCTAGCGTACCTTGGTTTTCGATTTGTTATAGTATGGACAGGTTGAACTTGGTGCTTTGATTACAAACCTGTAAACTCACCAGCATTTTTGTGCTGACGTATTCTCTTACATGTTTTCTCAGGTCGCTAAGGTAGCACTACTGGACTAGGGCGCACGCGTCTGCACGGCGTCTAGTTAGGGTCGCATGGTTTTTCAAACGTTGAACACTTGGTTTATTTCGGATTATGTTTTGAATAAGCTTCCGCTGTAATTGGGATTTTAAACATTGTTTTGAAATTGCATTATGTTCATTTAGACTTGTTTATTGTGATCGTTGGTTTGGATCCTGGTTTGTCATGCGCCTCGCGGTAAAACTCCGCAAGTGGATTTTGAGGGTGTGACAGATTGGTATCAGAGCCAATGGTTATAGTGAACTAGGATTGCATGTAGAGTCTAGTCTATAGCCGAGTCGCACACACTAGACGATCACATAGTACTAAACGTTATGGTGGTTTACGTATGGTCTTGTCGGGGTGTCTCTAAATCATTTGATCTTCCTATGTTACATCATCCGTTCTATCTTAGGTCGGGTTACTTACTTTCTAGGCAGTGTAGTATATTGGAGTAAGTCGTGTACTCTTGAGATTTGTCCAAGGCTCGGGCATCTCCCTTTCATACTCCAATAGAAACACTTGCCATAAACTACCGTAGCATTACGGTGTATAGCTAAGAGTCTATGTCTGGTGATTTGAACTTTGAACTAGGAGAACACTCGGAGGACCATGTAGAGCGGTTTATCATTCTGGGTGCACACAAAATCATAAACCGAAATGCATGGAAGCCCTAGTGAGCTCTGGGTTTGAAGGGATAGTCCTGGATTGGATCTAGCTTTGATCTTTTGAAGGCTAGTGGTATTCATTAGCTGCGAGACTAAGTCTTCTCGTTCTTTTTGTCAGAATCATGTCTGGAGTACGAGGAGGACGTGGAGGTGGCTGCAATGGTGGGCGTAGTGGTGGTCGCGGTGGTGGTGGTGGTCGTGGAGGTGTGAACCTAACGCAAGATGACCTGAACAACTTGCTGCAAGTTGCCTTTCAGCTAGGGCACAATGGTGGCGGTAAGTTGACTTATCCACTTTTGCCTCATTCGCAAATTTCGTTTACATCTTTCGTGTTTTCTCATGTGTTTCATTCCAGGTGGTCCTGTTAACCCACCCCCACCCATGTGTACCTACAAGATGTTTCGGGACTTTAAGCCTCAGGAATTCTCTGGCACTGAGGGTGCGGTGAGCTTGCTCAGGTGGCTGGAAAAGGTGGAGTCAGTGTTTCTGATGTGCAACTGTCTCCCAAAGGACCGAGTCAAGTATGCTGCTGCATTGTTCCAGGATGTTGCTTTGACATGGTGGAACAATATCACCCAGAATATGGGTATTGGGGAGGCCTATGCTATGCCTTGGGAAATTTTCGTTCAACTGCTGAAGCGAGAGTACTGTCCGAGGGAGGAAATTCAGAAGCTGGAGCATGAGATGTGGAACTTCAAGATGACCGGGTCAGAAATTGAAAAGTACACGGCAAGGCGCAATGAGTTGGCAGTGCTGTGTCCTGATCTGCATGTGCCAGAATACAAGAGGATTGAACACTATATCTCTGGGCTAGTGCAAGAGATCGCGGGATTGGTGGCTGCAGGGAATCTTCCTACTTATTCGGAGGTGGTCCGATCGGCTCACAGGATGACAATTATGAAGGTGAACGAGGGTGTCTTGCCTGCTAAGGGTTCGACTGTCAAAGCCCCGGAGAATAACAAGCGTAAATGGGACAATGAAGGGAAAGGATCTGCACCAGCACAACAGGGTAAGAGATTCGATAGCGGGGGTTCTTCTTCTTCTGGTAACAAACAGGGTGGTTATGCGGGAAAGTTACCTAAATGCAACAAGTGTGGGCGTCATCATCAGGGGAACTGCGACAGTAATCGTTGCCATCGCTGCCAGCGATTTGGGCATTTTGCTAAAGATTGTCGGGCTACACTTCCATCGACCCAGGCCCCAAGCAATACCCCGGCTCCTGCTGCTCAAGGAACTGCGGGAAAACATGGATGTTACAACTGCGGGGAGACTGGGCATTACAAGAAGGATTGCCCGAAACTGAAGCAGGGCGGGAACAACGGTAACGGGAACAACGGGGGCGGCGGCAGGAATGCACGTGCCTTCGTCATTGGAGCCGCGGAGGCTAGACAGGATCCTGACACAGTTACCGGTACGTTCCTTCTCAATAATCGCTCTGTTAGTGTTTTATTTGATTCTGGTGCCGACAAAAGTTTTATATCTATGGAAGTTAGTCGACTGCTAGATATAGTCCCCGTACCATTAGAGGCTAAGTATGTTATTGAGTTGGCAGACGGTAAAAAGATTGAAGCTACTTGTATCCTTCGGGAGTGTCAACTAGAGTTGTCGGGTTTGTCTTTCCCCATCGACCTTATGCCGGTACCGTTGGGTAGTTTTGACGTTGTTGTAGGCATGGACTGGTTGTCTTTGTATCGCGCTGAGATCATCTGTTATGACAAGATTATTCGGATTCCTCTCCCTGATGGAGAATTCCTTTCGGTGTACGGTATCAAGGGTGGTGTTCCGCTAAATATCATCCCTAGCATGAAAGCCCTTAAGTGTCTTCGGAAGGGTTACTCGGCCGTTTTGGCACTCTTATCTGTTTCCTCTAGCGATGAGAAGAAGATCGACGATATTCCTGTTGTACGCGAGTTTCCTGATGTTTTTCCCGATGATTTATCTGGTCTTCCGCCCCATCGTCAGGTTGAGTTCGATATTGATCTTGTACCAGGGGCTGCTCCTATTGCTCGGGCCCCCTACCGTCTTGCACCTCCCGAGATGCAGGAATTGTCTAGTCAGTTACAGGAACTCTTGGACAAGGGTTTCATCAGACCAAGTTCTTCCCCTTGGGGAGCCCCGATTCTATTCGTTAAGAAGAATGATGGAAGTTTCCGATTGTGTGTGGATTACAGAGAATTGAACAAATTGACCATCAAGAACCGTTATCCTCTTCCACGAATTGATGATCTATTCGACCAACTCCAGGGTTCTAGTTACTACTCTAAAATTGATTTGAGGTCCGGTTATCACCAGTTGCGCGTAAGGGAAGCTGACGTTGCAAAGACTGCCTTTCGTACACGTTATAGCCATTTCGAATTCTTGGTCATGCCTTTCGGTCTCACGAACGCACCGGCGGTTTTCATGGATTTGATGAACCGCGTTTGCAAACCATATCTTGACAAGTTCGTCATTGTGTTTATTGATGATATTCTGATTTACTCCAAGAACAAGACCGAACACGAGGAACACCTGCGTTTGGTTTTGGAACTCTTGCGACGGGAACAACTTTACGCTAAGTTCTCAAAGTGTGACTTTTGGTTACGCGAAGTTCAGTTCCTAGGACATGTGGTTAATGAACTAGGAATTCATGTCGATCCAGCTAAGATCGAAGCGATCAAGGACTGGGGAGCACCAAAGACGCCAACTGAGGTGCGGCAATTTCTAGGCCTTGCGGGCTATTATCGTCGTTTCATTATGGGGTTCTCGAAGATCGCTCAACCCCTGACCACTCTTACTCAGAAGGGTAGAAAATTCGACTGGGGTGAACCACAAGAGTCGGCATTTCAAGAACTGAAGTCTAAACTGTGTTCTGCTCCTATTTTGTCCTTACCTGAAGGCCCTGATGATTTCGTTGTTTACTGTGATGCTTCTATTCATGGTCTCGGTTGCGTGTTGATGCAACGCGAGAAAGTGATTGCGTATGCTTCTCGTCAACTCAAGGTGCACGAGAAGAACTACACCACCCATGACTTAGAGTTGGGTGCAGTGGTATTCGCGTTGAAAATTTGGAGACATTACTTGTACGGTACCAAATGCACCATCTACACCGATCACAAGAGTCTTCAACATATTTTCGACCAACAACACTTGAACATACGACAGCGTCGTTGGATTGAACTCCTTAACGACTATGATTGCGCCATTAAGTACCATCCTGGCAAGGCGAATGTAGTGGCAGACGCCTTGAGCAGGAAGGAATCAGTTAATCCTCGTCGCGTGCGGGCGTTGCAGCTCACCATACATTCCTCTCTACCTGACCAACTCCGTTCTGCCCAGTTAGAAGCTTTGAAGGAGGAAAACCTTAAAGCTGAAACCATGCACGGTGCCGACAAGCACCTCGAGCAAAGGCCTGATGGCCTGCACTACTTCGCAGAACGCATATGGGTTCCTTTATTCGGGGGACTTCGGGAGCTTGTCTTAGATGAGGCTCATAAGTCCCGGTATTCTATTCATCCTGGTTCGGATAAGATGTACCAAGATCTAAAGGTGCTTTACTGGTGGCCAAACATGAGGTCGGATATAGCCTCATACGTGAGTAAGTGCTTGACCTGTGCTAAGGTCAAGGTAGAATACCAGAAACCGTCGGGTCTCTTGCAACAACCTGAAATTCCGGAGTGGAAATGGGAACGGATTACCATGGATTTTGTCACACAACTGCCTAAGTCACCGAGCGGGAATGACAAGATATGGGTGATTGTTGATCGATTGACAAAATCAGCCCATTTTCTCGCTATTAAGGAGACCGACACCATGGATCGTTTGGCTCGTCTTTATCTGAAGGAAGTTGTTTCGAAGCACGGGGTGCCGGTTTCTATTATCTCGGATCGTGATTCCCACTTTACTTCTCACTTCTGGAAATCCTTGCACAAAGCTTTGGGTACCCAACTAGACATGAGTACAACTTATCACCCACAGACTGACGGTCAGAGTGAGCGCACGATTCAAACCTTGGAAGACATGCTGCGGGCATGTGTGATCGATTTTGGCAAAGGTTGGGAAGCTCATCTACCGTTAGTAGAATTCTCTTACAACAACAGTTATCACACGAGCATCAAGGCGGCTCCGTTCGAGGCACTGTACGGGCGGAAATGCCGTTCTCCCTTTGTTGGGCTGAGGTGGGTGAGAGTCAACTCACTGGGCTTGAACTAGTGTACGAAACTTCGGAAAAGATCGTACAGATTCGTAACCGGTTGGCAGCGGCACGGGACCGGCAAAAGAGTTATGCCGATCAGCGTCGCAAACCATTGGAATTCCAAGTTGATGACAAAGTACTTCTAAAAGTTTCACCGTGGAAGGGCGTCATACGCTTTGGGAAGCGTGGCAAACTCAATCCGCGGTATGTCGGCCCATTTACAATCCTGGAACGGATTGGACCGGTGGCATATCGTCTTGATTTACGGACGGAGCTCGGTAACGTACATAACGTCTTCCATGTGTCCAACTTAAAGAAGTGTCTGGCTGACGAGTCTCTCATCGTTCCACTGGAAGAGATCAAGGTTGATGATCGTCTTCGGATTGTGGAAGAACCTGTGGAGATTCTGGATTACAAGATTCGTAGCCTACGTCATAGCAAGAATCGCATTGTTAAGGTTCGCTGGAACTCGAACCGGGGACCAGAGTACACTTGGGAACGGGAGGATCAGATGAAGTCTAAGTATCCTCATCTCTTTCCTAAGGAAGCGTTCGAATCGAGATATGTCTCCACTGCAGCTGAATGAATCTCGGGGCGAGATTCCTTTTAACGTGGAGATGATGTGACAACTCGGGTAAATCTCTCTTTTGGTTTCTATCTTTTGTTTGTTTTCTTCGTTATTCCTTTTGTTACTTGCGCAATTTTCGGGACGAAAATTCTTTTAACGTGGGGATAATGTGACACCCGGCAAATTCTGGTTAACAACGTGTCTAGATGAAAGTCTACCTTAGCGAGTCACGCGTATATTGTACTTATCTGGGTTAGTTAAGTCGTGTTATGGTTCGGGAACTATCAGTTTAGTATAAAGGATCATCGGATGTTAGTCTAAAGGTTCATTAGATGTCAGTCCTTAACCAAGTGTACAAATGGTGACGATTCGTAGAATCGTCAGGGCATACGGAACATACAAGTCTCGAGTCCCGGGAATTTGGTGAACGAGTGTGAATATGTTTGTTTGCAAGTGTTATGTGTTTACAATCATTATGTGACTTGTCGGTATGTGAAAATGTGTTAACATATGTTAAAACGGGGTTTAACGCGCAAAATACATCGAACCAACCCCTATAGGCGATTAGGGGAGGCTAATCGCCTATAGGGCATGCATTTAGGGAATCATTACATGCGATTGGGGGCTACTCGCATGTAATAACAGGCGATTAGGCCCAATTGCATGTAATGTCATGCGATTAGCAACCCTAATCGCATGTAACTGCTGCACAATCGCGTGTTACGTGCTGGACGACTAAAAACGACTATAAATACAATGCTTAACCTCCTAAACTTCATAATATCAACCCTAGTCGTCCCATAACCCGCCCCAACACACACACAACCTCTGGAACGTGATTTTGGATCAAAACACAAGGTTTCAAGCTTATTTCATCAAACTATCACAATCTAAGGTGTGATTTTCATCCATGAAATCTTTATAAACGTTTTTATTAAATCCCTAACGGTCCAGACCTGTTTTAAAACGTATGAGTCTTCTGAAAATCGTTAATAATCATTGTTAATTGGATTCTAAGTAGCATGCATGATGTATGTGGGTTTTCATTCAAAAGCTAGGGTTTTTATGATTCAAGATGGATGATTACATGTTATTAGGTTAGTTTTAGATTAATAATGATGGCATGATGATAGAATCTGAGTAATTGTTCATTAGGGTTATGATTATGCATGTTAAGATGATGTTTCATGCTATGTGTATTATGTTTGGATTACATGGTTACATGCAGGGCTGATAGAACGAGGTTAAACGAAGGATTTTGGTTTAAACATGTTTGGTATAGTTATTAGATTGATATTTGATGTTTACACACGTTCCGGATCTGATTTGGAGTGTTAAACGCGCGAAAAACCGGAACAGCTGGGTTACAGGCGATTAGCAACCCTAATCGCCTATGTTAGGGGCAATTAGGAGGCCAATCGCCTGAATGGACTCCCCAATCGCCTATAATACATGCAATTGGGGGCTAATTGCCTCTGTTACATGCAATTGTGATCCTAAATGCTAGTTAAGTCCTGAAATACATGTCTTATGACCTAATCGCCTATAAACTCATGGTTTACATGTCTTATGACCACTAATCGCCTATATTATATGCAATTAGCTTTCCTAAATGCCTGTTGACCAACCTAAATGCTAGTTGACTTTTCCTAATCGCGTGTACTGCTGCTGTAACCCCCCGCCCCTCTCATCACCAATATTGTCCGCTTTGCCCATCCAGAGCTCACGGATTTGTTTTTGGTTGCTCAAGTGGAGACTTCCCAGGAGGTCACCCATCCTGAAATTTCTCCCACCTGAGCACGCTTAACTGTGGAGTTCTCCTCTCATCCACTAACATTAAGCCCCAAAACGCGTTGGTGATTTAAGAGGCAAGACATTACTTATGAACCAAGGATCTCTCCTTGCCACGGCCGATGTGGAATTTTCCTGGGGTGTCACATTCACCCCCTGTTAGAGTCTCATCGTCCCTGATGAGGTGTGTTCCTGGGGTGTCACAGAGGGAGAGTTTAATCGAATGGAAACAATCGATTTAGAGGTGCAAAGTGTAATGGGTCATATGTGGGTTTTTATACTAGTTTTGGATTCAATTAGCCATTAAAATTGGTCAACACCATAAAGTAAGGTTTTATGATGAATTGAATATTTGACTAGGACTTTGACTAGGACTTTGACTGAGACTTTGACTGTTTAACTGTCGCAGCGGACCGCGAAAGCTAAAAAAAATTCATTTTTTTCTAATTTAATCAATTTTAAGTTCTGGGCTTGTTTCCTTCGATTTCTAAGTTGTTTTAGGACCGAAAATTAAGGGCTTTGAGTATCAAGGTCTGAAACATACGTGCTCGGGTGTAGATGTGAGTATAAAACGTGCATACTTTTACTTATAAAAATTATAAGTTTTATTAAATTGTGAATTTTTGTCCTATTAAAATACGAGGGTTAAAAATGAAAATTTTGAAATAGTTGAGGAACCAATTATGCACATTTATGAAAAGTGAAGGGTGCAGGTTGTTACAGTCTCCCTACTTTAGAAAATTTCGTCCCGAAATTACTTTCAAGTGAAGGTTTCCATGAAACAAAAGGCATTTGTAAAAAGGCAAGTAGATTTTAAGAAATGCACCAGCCATGATTTGACAAAGTTTGAAGTAGTTGTTTAATACCCAAAACAAGAGTTTGAAAATCCTTAAAGTTTGACCCAAGGTTAGAGAATTAAGAATTTATAATGAGCAAGGTTTGGGAAAAGTATGTAACTGGTTAGGGTAGGGCAATGTTATAGTAGCTTCCCTTACTTTAGAGAAGTTTCTGACCGAACTTTATTAAGGACGTGCAACGGGATTTCGACTATCAAATAGTGTAAAAGTATACAAAGTTTGTGTTTTCTGTGTGGATGGTCCAGAGAAAGACTCTAGGAAGTCGAATTGAAGCTCGTGTAAGAACATTCTTATCGAAAATGCTAGCTACTAGTCAACGATCTAATAAAGAGATAGTAATGGGTAGGTTCTTGGTCAGACTCCTAGTCCGCTCCCGCAGTATCGCTCGTGCTTATATATAGGGTGTACCGCAACTAACCCACCACACTACTGATACTTTGGACTCGTACTGATTGTCTACCAATAGCCTAAGTAGAATCACACACCACCCCCATGTACCTGTAAATCCATGATTGCGTTCCGGACCGTAATCATCGATTTACCTTACACTAGGGTGCTATGCTTTTCTATAACACTCACATAAGTAATACAAGAAACAATGCGTGCAACCAAAATGTGTTAAGTAGTAGATACTGCTCAAGTATAAGATGCGGTTAGAAGTTCTTCCCCTTTCAGGTTCACCTTTTAACCGTAATGAGATTAATGTGTAAGTATAAGACATGATTAGGGGTTCTTCACCTTTCGGGTTCACCCTTAACCGGTAAATTTTTGTTCACATCATTGGGCTCTAAACAACCATATTGATAAACTCTGAGGATTACACCGTTCCCCTTGGGTTAGAGGAATACTCTGAACCGAGTCATACATGGGAACTGGCTTAGATCTCATACGAGCTATCAATTAGTATGTTCGTTGGTCATGATGATGAATAAAATAGTGTAAAGTATAACAGGGTTTTGCTCACAAAAAAAAATATGCATACCAAATATGCGTTCATGTAACTATATAAGTATAGCATAAAATTTCGATTGAAAGAATAGCATAACGCAAATCGAGTAAATCGCACAATTTGCACAAAATGAAAGTAAACGAGTTAAATTAATGCTCAAAACTAGTGTTGTAAGAATAACTACTAATAACTAGTGCGAGAATAGTTGCGAATAACGCGTGAAAATAACTACCAACAAAAGAATAATACAAAAAAATTAAGATAATGTACGAACGTAACTATAAATAGAATGGTGAAAAAAAATAATGAAATTTACTGTAAATGAAAGTGTGCGGAACAAACGTATAGTCTACTAGTATGAGGATAACCTTTTGGAAACCGAAGAATGTTTTAAGTTCAAAACATGTTCACTTGAAAAGATTTCGTAGGTACACATTTTCATGTGTTTACGAGAAGTCGAGTTTGAAAAGTGTTATAAGGTATATTATTAGTTGCAAATTCCTCCCGAAAACATATATTGGATACGTTATATGAAAACATGTCGATTTACATTTGATCTGTAAAATATGCAATGCAAGTTTATAAAATGCAAGATGAAACCATTTCATGAAGTGTGTGTAAATCTAATGTGTTTCGAAAGACTAAGATTTAAAATGATGTGAAGGTTGTGAATGATCCCAGATGCCTTGACGAATTTTGGAAAATAAAGTTTTCTGTATTTAAACATTTCTTTAACTTGTGGGTTGAAAAGTCGGAAATTTTTATGAAATGTTGAGAAAATCGAAGTGTTACCCGTTAAGACTGGGTAAACTTGAAACCTTTTAAATTTTCAAACTTTTACGAAATTTATACATTGAAAGATCATTTATTTGCAGGATCGTTAAGGCATCTCTTTGGCCTCATAGCGGGCTATTTGTTTCAAGGCACAAGGTGTATGAAAAGTGTGTTCTAATTTGGCGAAAAGGCTTTGTGAAAAGACTTATAGAATAAGTTGTCAAATTAATCGTTTTAGAGAGTAGTGTACTAGTGCGTATCGTGTAGGTAGGCATTTATGTATGAGTTTAGTCTGACTAAGAAGTTCTAACTAATGGTAGTTGGCTATGGCTTAGGAGACTGGGTGCAGCAATATTAGTATTAGGTATATGAGGATATACTGTGACTTCGATCAAGTAAGTTTGTAAACATGAAGGTATAAAACAGGTTGAAATAATAAGTTTGGAAAAACCATGTTCATTTTTAATTGTATGATGACGCAACATTCCTAAAATCAGGATGTGATCAACGTTAAACACAGAGTTTAAAACTTAAGTCGTGGGTAAAAATGTTTTAACGCAAAACGAGTAATACCTTATAGTGTAAGAATCATGAGCATAAGTGAAATAGTGTAAGCTTTAATGCGATAATATATCGAACAAAAGTTTTAGTAATGATGATAAGGGATTCAAAAGCGAATGATCAATGAATAATGGCATATGAAACATCAAGTGATTAAATGGAATCTTCAAATGATAAACAAACATAAATATCAATGATATAAAACTTTGGAATTGTTTCTATAGGAAACTTTGACCAACTCAAGTATTTGAAATTTCCTAGTGACTTGTGGGGGCGTACTTTAGCCTATAAGTGAATGCTCATCCCAAGAGTTCCTAGGTAGGTATACGGGTCCCTCGTCTGATTGGGATTTATACGAAATACCAGGCCTAGACAGAAAACTCAGGATACAGACGCTCACCCTTCCAGATTGCACGTGCCCATCACTAGTGAATTCCAAAACTTTAGCGAGATTAAAAACGAGATGCAAAAATAGATCCTTGAGATGTGGATTTCACTCCTAACTCAAAGATGTATTTCAAAATTGAAAACTATTGTGGAATGAAACCAATTACTAAGTTAAGGATATCACTCCCAGCTTAGTGGTTAAGTTTCTTTTTGAAGGAAATACTCTTTGAGGTGTGGATGTCACTCCTATCTCAAAGATATATTCCTAAGATAAATAACATATAGAGGAGTGAAACTAATCACCCAGGTATGGATGCCACTCTTAACTTGGTGATATCGTTTCGTTTGTGAAATACGAGTGTCTTCTACTCCAAGCAAAATATCGAAAGAATAACGTGAAAGAACCATAGCGAAAATATCTTGAATGAAAATATAAGAATAAAGAGAAATATACACGAGATGACTCGTTAATGTAAGCTTAGTTATAGACTAGGCTAAAAGGCATTCTAATAACCTAATTCCCTATAACCATGGCTTTGATACCAATCTGTAACACCCCAACCGATGGCGGAATCATCGAGGTGTCACGTAGTGACGATTGTTCAAAAACACATGGTACTAAAATGTAAATATATTATTGAATAATTTAAATTGTCTTACATGGATGAAATGGGAAAAATACATAACTTTGAACAAAACATGAAATTTGAAATAAATTATTAAAAGCATGCACTAAAATCCAATGCTATGGAACTAAGATCAAACTGCACCTGAAACATGTACAAAATAAGTTTTGTCAACATATGAAATGTTGGTGAGCATTCCTAGTTTTAATACATATAGTAAGTTGGAAAAATGTTATACAATTCAAGTGCAAAGCTACAGTGCATTTATGTAAACTATGTATCATACAAATGAGCGAAATCAATCCTGTGACTGTATAAATGTACTAAAATGAACGGCGGTGTACTTATCCAATAAATGGATAATAACTTAACAATGACCATGGATTCTCCGATGAAAAAGGGGAAGAATCAACCTAGGCGGGTTGTCAATCCAATAGCGCTATCCAATGTTAAGGTCGGCTTGTACAATGTTAATGATTTCACTAAGTACAAATGTATTATACATGTAATGTCTAAGCATAAAGCACGTTTGTAAGCAAATGCACATAGTACTAGAATTGTATTGTAAAAATGTGAACTTGTATTTGTAATTTGTATAAGTGTACATGTAACACCCCAAAAATGAATAAAAGTAAAAAGGGGATAGGAAATACTCACTTTCGCCAAATAACTAGATGACTAAGCGAGCGTGAAAATGCGAGCAATCCAAAGACTCAACAACGAAACTAGTCCAATTTAGAAGAAAAGAAACCGAATAAGAAAAATTTCCAGCTTCCAATTCGCCAATTACGAGAGCTTATAATCAAAGCTTCAAATGTAGAAGTAATATACTATAGAAGAAAGGTATGAAGGAGAGTTTAATCGAATTGAAACAATCGATTTAGAGGTGCAAAGTGTAATGGGTCATATGTGGGTTTTTATACTAGTTTTGGATTCAATTAGCCATTAAAATTGGTCAACACCATAAAGTAAGGTTTTATGATGAATTGAATATTTGACTAGGACTTTGACTAGGACTTTGACTGAGACTTTGACTGTTTAACTGTCGCAGCGGACCGCGAAAGCTAAAAAAAATCATTTTTTTCTAATTTAATCAATTTTAAGTTCTGGGCATGTTTCCTTCGATTTCTAAGTTGTTTTAGGACCGAAAATTAAGGGCTTTGAGTATCAAGGTCTGAAACATACGTGCTCGGGTGTAGATGTGAGTATAAAACGTGCATACTTTTACTTATAAAAATTATAAGTTTTATTAAATTGTGAATTTTTGTCCTATTAAAATACGAGGGTTAAAAATGAAAATTTTGAAATAGTTGAGGAACCAATTATGCACATTTATGAAAAGTGAAGGGTGCAGGTTGTCACATTAGTATTACTTTAACTTTTGTACAAGTTCCAAGATTGCAACTTGCTGCAACTTGTCTCTGAACTTGCTTTTTGGCAAGGTTCATGTATTTGTAAAGTCTATAAATAGAAGGGTTCATCCCTCTGTTTTAGACATTGATTTTTAATACAGAAATTCTTCAAAGCTTATTATTGTTATTTTCATTTCATTTACTGAGAATCTGTTTAAGTGTTCATTCTTATTCAATGCTTAGATTCTCATTAAATACTTATCTTTAGTTTTATCAAACGTCCAGGGGAGTAATAACTCCTGTTGATAAGTGTAGCTTTAAACTCATATCATTCCGCTGTGCTATCACTGATTAAGAACTGGCTAGACACCTAAGTGTTCACTAGCAAGTTCATACAAAGAGCAATACTGATCCAACATTTATTGTGATTTGTATTGAATTTTTAGGCATTATTGTTAGGGCTCTATACTTTAGTTGTATCACTTTATATTGTTGACCATTGCATTCCATCTATAATCTATTGTGATTATTGTTTAAGGATTCAAAAATTAGGGTTTATACTTATGAAATTAGGAAAGATGACTACTTAAGGAGGAAGTATGGTGAATATATTGTTTAATCCATTTTTTTTGTTAGGCATATCATGAGAATGTTGAAAACTATTGATTCATTTTTCAAAAGAAAAGAATGATGAAGGGAAAAGAAAGGATGATGAACAAGAGAGTAAACGTAACAAAGCTTCAACAAGTTATAGTGAGCCACAAAAGCTTGAAAATCAACTTGCCTTGGTTGGTGCTTCAAAGGACTTTATTCCAGTGGACCAATTCTTTAACAACTTGGTCTATATAATTAATGTGGTTTGTGCTTCTAGTAA
Organism: Ambrosia x helenae; assembly: GCA_030844895.1. Taxonomy (NCBI): domain Eukaryota; kingdom Viridiplantae; phylum Streptophyta; class Magnoliopsida; order Asterales; family Asteraceae; genus Ambrosia; species Ambrosia x helenae. Next base: position 16,369,094 of record CM061229.1, on the reverse strand, counting down.
GCGTCATGATGAGTTACAAAAGGCAAAGTTAGTTGAGGTTGAAAGGTTATTGGAACTAGGTGAAATCAAATCGGGAAAAGGACGGAATCAGATTGGGATATTAACAAGAGTTGGTTACACACATTGGGGGTCCTCATTTTAAGTATGATTCGGAATCCATAATCAATGAATTCAAAGATCCTATAGGACGTTGCGCTAAATTGTAAGGTACTCACATTTTCTCTCTCGCATCATCACAGATATTTTAGGTGTTTGTTTTTTTTAATGAAGAAAAGTTATATATTTAGAGTTATTATTGTTTATTTGATTGATCCGACCCGACCTGACCTAAATTGAATCGCCAACCCGAAACATAACGATAGGAAAAAATCGGGTCTCGTAGTTTTCGGTCCCTACCACTAGTTTTTTCAAGCTTCACCACTGTCCTTATCGCTCTTTCCACCACCCGTTGTTTCGCTCTCTTCCCTCTTGTTCCATCTCACTCGCGCCACAACCTTAACCACCTCAATGACATCCCACAAAATTCAAATCAAGTCAACCAATCAGTGTTTAAGTGGAGCATACAGGAGTGATTAACGATTTACAAAAAAAAAATAAAGTGAAGCAAATTGGTCCGAACATTCTATAATTTTTGTAGCAGAGTTACCAAAACCGAGTGGTTTGATTATGTTCAACGAGGGAGTTAATCCAATCTTCGTGAATTCAATTCTGCAAAGCTAACAATACCGTGAATCGTGTCACGAGGAGGGGTGGGGGTTCTCTTTGTAACCACCTCCGACGTGAGAATAAATACTGCACTTTTGAGAGTAAAATATGAGTGTCGAGAGTAGAGAGAGTCGACTCTTGTCACCCTGGAGGAGTGTGGTATTTATATTCAGAATAATGAGAGGTGATAGGTTGAGATATCGCTTTCGGGATATCCCCCTCCAGTGTTGGTGGTATTAGGGGATGGTGTGCGCCTACACGATGTGATTGGCAAGACGCTGTGGAGATCGTGGAACAAGATTTCTCGACGTCAGATTGGCCACATATTTCTTCTTATCGTCCTTTTTGCCTCCTTCGTTTTAGCAAATCCACCATGGCGTATGGGCTACACCTAACCATTGTCTTGCCAATAGTTTTAGGTTTATTGTTGTGACATGGGTTTCAACCTTAATACCACATCTATACATATAATAAACCAAAACCCTTTTAATGACATGACACTCAAAGAGGGTATTCTCTTCATTGAGTGTGCCATGTGTCATCCCATGTGGCAAGGGCTTTATTTTAGGAAAATAATAATTTAGAATTTAAAAACAAAATTAGATTTTTATCTCTAATGTTTTTCCCATAACTTTTAAACGTTAATATCTTTTATATACGAGAATTTTTAAAGAAAAAAATTACACCAAATTAACGAGCGTTTTATTATCTTTCCAACGGGTACCATAGTGCTATATAAAAACGGAGAAAAAAAAAGACTATTTTTTTTGTGTGGTTTTGTTCATACAGAAAAAAAACACAAAGTGTTCAGGTTATTCATTAATCATGTATAGGCAAGTCATTAGTTATGTTCAAACCAATAAATATGATTTTTATTTACAACATGTGTTAGCATTGGAGTTGTACATTGTTTTAGGTTAGGTTTTAATATTAGAGTTATACATTGTTTAAGGTTATGCACTAACATTGAAGATACATTGTTAATTGTTTTAGGTTAAGTGTTACCTGAAGCTTTCCTGCATGTAACTATAAAACATATCAATCTATTTCAGGTGTAAAATTGATATTTCAAATTAAATTTCTCAACCCGGGACGCTCTCGGGATATATTAGTTTAAAAAAAAATTGTGGGTTTGGGTCGGGCCTGGGATTAGGTGATACCCGACCCAATTACCTTTTTTTATATTAGAATATGATAACTTATGGCAGAGATTTGTTTAAAATAATAATAATAATAATAATAATAATATATTGGCAAGTCATTAATTATGTTGTCATATTAGATATTTTATTATGTCATATTAGATATTTCAACCCGAGACACTCTCCAACAGGTAATTGCTATGTTTTCTTTTTCTACCATATTCTAAAATAGCTCAAATTTTATTGTATGCAATTAAAGACCTTTGACTGAATGTATTGGTGCTAAACAATCTTTGTCATCTTGAAGTGTTTGGGATCTTAATATTCTGTTTTAGGTGTTGATGTTGTAAGGTGAAATGGATGTTTTGGTATATATTTTTTTAAAGTATCTAATGTAAGTTGATACATGGATGACATTTTTACAGTTTAGATACTTCTAATTTTATTCACTTTACTTAGATTTCTCAACACAGAACGCTCCCGGGATATAAGCTAGTTTCATATATAGCCCCAATAAAAAACCACAACATCCTTTAAAGCTCTTGTAGTCTGTAGAGGGCTAAAAAAAAACATTTATGTGTCACCTTCGTGATTTCACATGATAATGCTTCCCCACCTTAAAACCTCCATTCCAATTCCAAGCCGCACGATACATAACCTCCTTAGGAGGTTTATTTAATTATTTGTTGAATATAAGGACATTAACGTACTTTTATTTGTTTGTCTTGAGCCTTGAGGTGATTGTACTATTTGATGTAATCTTCATTACCGTTTGCATATATTAGCCACATGATTTCAGACATGTGACTTTGGCATGAATGACATGACACATTCTTTAACGTGTATGATGGGTCTAACACATATATATATGTATATATGTCATGAGATGAGAAGACAGAGAACATTATTATCAAGGGGTGTATGGATTTGAAATAAAACTTATGCCAACACTAGTTGTCGGCCTCTTGGCATATTAGCATGTGGTGTTCATTCTCATTAGAGTGGTTTGCAGGGGCGAAGCTTGGTTCGCCAATCGGCGGGGGCCGGACTCAATTTTTTTTGATCGGTAGTGGTAAATCGGCGGGGGCCGGACTCAACCCGGACTAAATTTACCTACGAAAATCGCAAATTTTTACTACTGCGCCAAAAAACAAGGGGGGGGGGGGGCAGGGCCACCCCTGGCCCTCAAAATGCTTCGTCCCTGGTGGTTTGTGTTTATGTATCACGAAATGATCAGTAAAAAGTAATTTTTAAGGTAGTGTGTCTTCAGCGGAAAAAAAAAAAAAAAAACTAGTTTCAGCTTGTGGTACTATGTCATGAAATCGTGAATGACATGGCATCTTCTATAGCGATAAGTCGATAACGGTACATAGGGTCCGTAACATATACGGAGATAATATGAAAATACACAAGAAATTATTAGTAAGGGATGTATGGATTTTGTGTCAACAATGGTTTCGGTGGCTGATAGGTTCTTAGCTTAGTGACATCAAATATTTATCCTCGCCATATTGATGGATGCTTGAGTTCCACAAAGTGTGAAACATGAGGATTTTATGAATAGATTTTAAGTGCATGTATGTGTTCGTCAGGTAACTTGTTTCAATTAAACTAAATGTGAAGTAAAACATTATAATTATAAAACATTTTAAAGACAACTTGAAGGAAAATATAATATAATATAATCTATATCTATATCTATATCTATATCTATATATATAATAAAAGAAAAAGGGTATGTCACATAGGGCTGGCAAATCGTGTATACCCGACCTGTTAAGACACGAACACGAAACATGTATACCCGAACACGACACGATAACTTATCATGTACTTTTTTGCTAAACCTGAACACGAACCTGTTTATACCTGGTTTACATGATTAGACACGATAAGACACGATAATACCAGTTTATACCAAGTTAACACGATAATACCTATTTATACTAAGTTAATACGATAATACACGAACATGTTTTCCAAATCCGACACGTTAAATGGGTATCATCAAGCATTAAAAAGGTAGAATTTCATCTATAAACACGTATAACTCCAAATACTCCACCCCCACAACCTATATTTTTTTTAAAAAAAATCCTTAACATGTTTTAGCGGGTGCTAAACAGGTTTAACCTGTTTAGACACGAAAATTAACATGTATATTTCGTGTCTACATGTTTAGGACACGAATCTGTTAAGATCATACCTGTACCTGTTAAAATCATGTAGGTTCGTGTCTGAAATTACCATCCCTAATGTCACTTGGCTCTATGTGAGGCCTTCATACCCATTAATTTCATGGCTTTGTAACATCTTTGTTTTTTTTTTTCCCACTATGCTTGATTTTAGGACAACATCACTCGGGTTTTTTCAGTATCCAAACCGGGTTTTTTTTTTTTTTTTCAACCGAGTATACTCTAACGAAGTATACTCGATAGAACTTATACCCAACCATACTCAGAATCAGGTACTGAATAAACCCGGTTTGTGTACTCTAGGTTACATGGTTCGAATATTGAAAACATGTCAATTGGGCTTATTTGTATAAACTATAGCCCATTTCACACACCCTTGTTTCACTAATATAAACCCTACCTTCCCTTTATTTCATCTTCCTACTCTTCTTGCCTCTTTTTGCGCCGTTTCGTCACAATCATCAGGTTTTAACCCTAATCTCTCTTATCATTCCTCTTTTATCATATTTGTATTCATATTTTGTTCACAACTGCCTGATTATTAGTAATTTTTTTATATGAAATCTGGTTAATTTTATTAAAAATAGAATTTTGAAGTTCTACGTGTTTTGCTTATTTAAATTTCTAAGATTAAGCAGCTTGTTTTTGGGCACATTATAGACTTGTTAGGGTTAGGGTTAGGGATGAGCATTTGGTACCGAATACCGTATCGGTACCGTATTGATAGATTCGTATGTTATTTTAGGGATAAGCTCCGTACCATACCGAACCGATATTGATACTGAAAATACGATACCGATATTTGTCAAAACTTGGTACAGATATTTGATAATATACGCTACCGGTACAGTATTGGTATTTTAAGGTAAAATACTGGCTTGAACCGCTACCGAACCGAAAATACTGATATCGAGTTTCGCCAAAACTTGGTACCGAAAATAGACTGGTATTGGTATTTTATGTATTTTATACCGAAATGCTCATCCCTACGTTATTTGGTACCTTTTTCCAAAACATAGGTTTTGGTATTTTCGGTATCGGTACCGATAGTTCCATACCATTTAGAGAGAACATTTTGTATCGAAAACATTTTGTATCGAAAACATTTTGTAACGAATACCAGTACTGTAGCAAAAGACTCGGTCTCCTCTTTTCCGAAGATTCGGTATTGGTATTTTTGGCATCGGTTCAGTCACTGTTGCAGAAGGCGGCCTAGTTGCTAGGCTGAAGACAATATCGGAATTTAGCCCTAGTCGGCTTCATGGGCGTTTTGGTCTTTAGGCGGGCCTAGGCGGTGTTTTTTTTATTTTTTTAAATTTCTAAGTATTTCTTAGTATTATGTGTATATATCTTAATATATTTTAATAAAACACCTAAATTTGCGTGTGTGTGTGTGTGTATATATATAATACGTATAAAATACCAAAACGCCTAATTTTGCCTAGTCCCCGACTAGTCCCTAGGCTGGACCTCACCGCCCAGCGCCTAGCGTCTCCTGCAATCTTGGGTTTAGTACCGATCTCATCCCTAAATATAGTTTTTTTTAAACTCTGAGTTAGAAGTTAAATTCCTGCTTTTTTGCAGCTTTACAAGAATTACTAGTTTGATTACAAATTTCGCACCTAACCTGTTTTTATTAATAACTCGTCTTTAGTAACCAATGGCGGTCCCTAAGCTCGATAAGAAGATTATCAAGAAGCGCGTAAAGAAGTTCAAGAGGCCCCAAAGTGATTGGAAAATATGTGTCAAGGTACCGCATTTTGATCATGAAAGTTATAGTTGTTTTATGACTTGTGTTTTTATTAACATATGATTATTATTTGATAGGAAAACTGGCGCAGGCCGAAGGGTATTGATTCCCGTGTGAGGAGAAAATTCAAAGGTGTGACTCTTATGCCCAATATCGGGTATGGGTCAGACAAGAAAACCCGACACTACTTGCCAAACGGTTTCAAGAAGTTTGTCGTGCACAATGCCAAAGAGCTTGAAGTTCTTATGATGCATAACAGGTACACTGCTTTCTTCTAAATATAATATATTAATGGATCGGGTTTCAGTTATGTACTTGTGTTTTATAAATTATATCTAACGGGTTAAATGTGTTTTTAGAACTTATTGTGCTGAGATTGCACACAATGTATCAACCCGCAAAAGGAAGGAGATAGTTGAGCGCGCAGCGCAGTTGGATGTTGTTGTTACCAACAAGTTGGCCAGGCTGCGTAGCCAGGAAGACGAGTAAGCTTTGTAGTTTGAATTGCGTTTTGTATTCTGCAGCGTTTAAGATTTTGATGTATGGTTGGATGGTTCTATTTTTTTTTTCGAACGAGGATGGTTCTATTAAGTTTATGTAGTTTTGTTACAAGTAAACTTTGTGGTTTTGTTGTTACTTGGGTAAACTTTTTTTAAGGGGTCTATTGGTTTCAAATTATGATGAGCATCTTGTGTTTTGAGAATATTCGAATTCGTAAAAATGGGTTGATTTTAGTTGTATTTTGGTTCCCTGATTTTATGGGATAGCTTTGTTTGCTAATCGCTAGGTCATAGGGGTGTTGATAAGTGCGATTGGTTAATCTGTATTATCAAATCTTAAACTTTTTACTCTGCCTCTCTTATCGCTTAATTTGCCTTATGGCGATTTTGCTTAAAAATCGTCTCCTTGATACCAACTTCGTATCAGCCTGATCACCTGATGTCTTGTTCCGACTGCAAGACAGTAACATGTAAAACATATTAGTTTCTGTGGGATTTCATCAAGGTAGGCAGGCTTGATAGGCCTAAGTCTTCCTTTGTTGGTGCATGTAAGCTTGGGTCTCACTCGGGTCCTTTAGTCACTTGTGGGTCAATGCAAGTAAGCTTGGCTTTGCTCATTTGGCGACTCGGTACACGGGTGTTACGAGTCTGTTGGCATGGAATATATTTTTACGTAAGATGGTTGTACAAAGTTTGTTTATCATAAAGACAGTGTGGGTCAATGCAAGTAAGCTTGGCTTTACATGGATGTCACAAGATTGTTCTATAGAATCTTTTCTATATAAGTGGATTGTACAAAGTTTGTTTCTTCATACAGGCAGTGTGATTTGGGGAGTCTAATTGTGGGCAAATGATGTATATTTAGATTTTTAAAAAAAATTCTTTAGTTTGAATATAAGTTGTGGTTTGATTAATGATTATATATTAATGTTATCTAAATTTACACCGTTAGGTCACATGGGGTGGTTCGTGATAAACCACTGTGATGTCTAATGATGTGTGAAACACCGCTCTGCCCCCCCCCCCCCCCCCCCCCCTCCCCTCTTACCACGGTGAAAGCCATCACTATCGTGATGTTTATGGCAACTGTGAAAGAATGTGTGTAGGGTATGTGGTTTGTTTGTTTGGGGATGAGGTGTAATGTCGTGATTGATTGGTTTTTTTTTTCATGATTGGTGGGGAATGATTTAGTGCTGGTGTGATGATAACATGTGTTAAGTGATGAATGCGATATAATGTAAAAAGTTGATATGACACAAGGTGATTGGTGTGATAAAATCAATGCTTTCAAGACCAGATCGGATAGCGAACTGGATGCCTTATTGGTTCACTAGTCGGACCGGTCAGGCCAGTCAAACCGGATTTAAGAATTGGATGAGGTAATAAAAAAATATTTTTATATAACAAAATTTTATCAAATAAATTGGTCCCAAAGGTTAAAAGTTAGTTACTCATGGGCTTGAAGTTAACTTCTGATAGGCCAAGGTGTGCATAAAGGGTTTTAGAGTTCCATATACGTTGGAATGTAAAAAAATGGTGAACCACCGAACCACTAAATCACCGAACAACAATGGACTAGCCAATTTTTTAAAGGACTGACGAGCTGGGTGAATTGGGCCGCCTAGGTGAACAATCTACGGTTGAACCAGTCGGACCGACCGGTCCGATCGATCTTCAAAACCTTGGATAAAATGAGTTTAGTGATGGTGTGATGACCACCCTGGGCCCCTGGCACCCTCACATCCCTTATAAAAGTTTATCAATAATATAAAATACGGTACAAAGTGTTTACTATTCTATAAGATCATATATCTGTTTTAATTCTTCGGTTCTTGTTCTGCTTAACTGAACGTTTCATTTAATACTTCATTATATAAAATATGTTCATGTCACAAGTTTTATTAGTATAGTAGGTTAGAGTCATGTATAGTACACGGGTTGAACAAATGTAATGTTATATACTTAGTAAAAAATATTTTTTTAAAAACCTATATTTGCATAGGTTGAATAAAACCATGTAATATACGGGCTAAATAAAATATAATGTCATATGTTAATACATATAGTCGTCAAGATATGTTTAAAAAACTAAACTTTAACATGACATATATTATGTAAACCATACTAACATAATTAACTTATAATTTGTAAACCATGGCTTTGAATAGTAACATAACATCGTTTGTTAATGGCGTTAGCCACGTGTTGCGTGTCTTTGGTCAAGTCCTTTATTTCATTAGGCAATTGCCAGGAACCTAGAAAATAAATAAAATACTATTATATTATATATAATAACTTAGCAACTTAACGCTTTCCTTAACGGTGTTAATGCAATTAACGGTTTCCTTTGGTTCAATATAACCGCTTCATTACCCCAGTTTTTAACCACCGCCCGACACCATACCACTGTCAATGTTTCAAACATTTTTTTATTTCTAAACTCGTCGATTCTGTCTCCCCTTCTCATTTTATTATCCGGGTGGTTTTTATTTTTCTTTTCTCTATTTGTATGGTATCAGCAACACATGCGTTTTCATGTTTACAATTTGTTTGTGGATTTTTATTTGAAAATTCTAAAAAGTACATATATGGATTCATGTTAATCTATAAGTATGTTTAAATTTCATCACTAAGAATGGTTACTTTTGTTTTTGCAAACATCAAAATTTTTGCTCTGTTTATATTGTTTTCTGGCAATATTAAAAAGAAAATTATTTCATGTTTTCTGAGTTGATGATGTCTTGATGAAAGAGTTAAGGAAACAGTTTTGGCAAAATTAGATATCTAGAAAATCAACAAATGTATTCTTTTGTGGTTACCACGCTCGGCTTTACGGGATGACAGTGTTAGTGTTCTTGCCGGTGATCGATAAGACGGAGACGGTGGAAAACTAGGATGTGTGCGTTGATTTCCGGTGACGGAACCGTTAAACTTCCACATATTTGTGTGCGTGTTTGTTTGAATGGGCGTGTGAGAGACGGTGGGTGGCTGTGTTTGGACGGCCGATGACAAGATGAAAGGATTTCATCTACGTATCCGTCTATATCTTCCGTCAATCTGAAGGTTCGTCGGAAAAATACTAGATTAGCGGTTGTGGCAGATGGCGGTGGTGGTTTATGGCTTTGGGAAGATTTATTCTGCATTTAATAAATACCTTATTTTGTTATTTTTCTTTCATATCTAACATGTTGTTGTGTTCTAATAGTTGGTGTAGTTGGTGTAATTACAAAATCATCTATGATGTTATCAGGTTATTTGGATTTAGGTTAATTAAACATTGGATTTAGGTAAACTAATTATTTTACATGATCAATATGGATGGTAACGGGTCGGGTATGGATCGGGTTTGGCTAATACCATACCCATATCCAGTTATAAAATCTTATCCCATACCCGTTTCATGTCGGGTATTATAAGAGCATACCTACGGTATGGGTATACCCATTTGGATTCGCATGTGTATATATATTTTACTTTGTTTTATAATTTTATGTTTTAAAATCTAAAATATATTAAACTGTAATAAATAATATGGGTTGAGTTATTCTATAAAGGCTACAAAAAATGGGAAATGTGAGAAGGATACAAAAGACACAATAGATCATGAAATATGACACAATGAGCCACAAAATATAACACAGTGCCAAAAAATATAACACAATGCTGAAGAAAAAAGACACAATGAATTGGAAAAATGACACAATGATGAAAATAAGAAAAGACACAATGGTACATAAAAGACACAATGATATAACACATATTCTAAAAACTATAAGCTAAAACCCCAAAAAACGAAGACCTAAAAACTAACGTCGTAGGGTTTGATAAGGCGAATTCAAAACCGCTTGAATGAGTTCAATCGGAGTCTGTTTGATACCCTTCCTACGTTTTCTATTTTTTTTTCAATGTGTATTTGATCCTAATCCTAAATAATATACCTATCATCATCAAAATAATAAAAATGTAAATAAATAATAATATGTATCTCAAAAAATATTTTTGTATTTTGCAACATATAAATATAATTAATAATAATGTCATTAAAGTATAACTTTCAAAAGAAAAGTCTATTTTTCAAATAATGAATCTATTAAAATGAAACACTTCTAAAACATAGTTAAGAAAAAATATATATGTAACTTATAAAGTTGTGGGTATATGTTTCGGGTAAACAGGTATTCAGTTTCGGGTAATCGGATCGGGTATTGCCTAATACCATATCTGTCCCATTCCCGCGAAATAATTTTTTTCTAATCCCAAATCCATCAGGTATAGGGTATGTCCGTCCCAAATACTTCGGATTTTAAGTATACCCATTAAGCTCGGGTTTTTTTTTATCATCCCTAATGATCAGGCACATAACCTCCCCATGGTATAGAAATTCTTTTGATATATAATTTACTTTTCAAAATTGAACTTATTTTATGAATCATGATAGACCATACATCTAACTATTCAGCATTCCCACAAAATTTGAAAAAATAACTAAATCCAAATTAACATCTAATATTTATTTTTAATACACTAAACGTTTTTGCAATGCACGAGTTAACGTGTCCATCGTTGCTTCAAAAGAAAAATTACATTTTATAAAACTAATAATTTTCGCATCTCATATATTAATTCTAACAATATTTATTATCAATATCCCGCTGCAACGCGCGGGTTTGCGTTAACTTGTTTAATGACAAATAACAATTGACTTATTTTTTAGTAAACTGCAATTTTGTACCCCTGTGGGTTTGAATAAAAAATCAACTTGAGTCTCCACCGTTTTAACTTTTAATCTTATCGGATGAGTCTCTGTGGTGCAAATCAATAACACTTCGCACTTGCCATGCTTAAGGCAGGGCCGGCTCAACCCTTTAGGGGCCTAAAGCGAATTATCAATTTGGGGCCCTTTTTCCGAAAGCATAAAATATTTTTTTAGTTCTTGTATAGTCCGTGTTGTGATACGTTGTGTCTAACGAGCCAAATCAAATCATAATTAAATGGAGGGTATTTGTAATTGTCACTTTCTTATGATCTGTTCCTCTACTTTCTGGAATTACACAGCCCAATTCAGTGTTTCAAAATAAAAAATGGTGGCCCTATAGATTTGGGGGCCCAAAGCCCTAGTCTCATTTCACTTGGTCTTCAGCCGGCCCTAGCTGAAGGTCGTTCTATTAACATTAAAAGGGTTATTTTGTAATTTCATTATCCTCCATTTTTATCTAAATGGAAAAAAAAAAAAAAAAAAAAAAAAAAAACCAAATCTTAGTAATCAGGTTCTTAGACTTCAGTGATTGTAGTTTTTTTGCATGATGAAGAAGCACGAATCCTTGATCACCGGATTAGGGTTGATTTTGTAGTGATTTCACGGGGTATTTATAAAAATGTGTGTTTATAAAAAGTGCGAGTCTAAGGACAAGACCAAGGATGTTAAGAGACTACAGATTAGACGAGCCGAGCCTCTAAACGTTAGTATATAAAACAAGGGGTTGGAAAAGTACTATGAGCTCGTAGTCTTTTCGATGGAAATTCTAGTGAATATCGGATGCCAATAAAAGGAGAAGGGACTCCTCCTTTTATAGTACCTCGACGTTCGACTTCTTAAGCCAATCCTCTACCCTTTGTGGGGCCCAACCCAGGTAGAGGTGTCTCTTAGTTTCCAGCCCAAGTCCTCGAGCCCAATTGGTGTTAGTGGGTTTAATAAAAAAGAGGAGAAAGGGGGATGTTATCGTCCTGACGAAGAAACACGTGGCGCCCGTTGAATGGACGCTGATGGGCGGCGGACACGTGGCGTCCGCCTGTTGGCTACTTCAGGGCGGTGGGTAATCATCCCTTATCTAGAAGCTGAGTCTAGTGGGGGTTGAGAAATCTTCCGTCAGAGAGATATCTTGGCTGGGGAGCTGCCACGTCATCGTCCTTTCTAGGTGTCAGGCTGGGCACAGCCTTTGATTGGTTGAGGACTCTGATGTGCAGCCTGCTGCGTCAGGAACAGTTGTCCACGGTAGAATTGCCCTGGGGTGTGTGTCTCGATGCTGCCCTGAAAGGTATCTTTCAGTCGTGTCGACGAAGGTTCACTTATCTTGATGAGGAAGCTTCGTTGTGCGTCGACGTAAAATGGGCGGGAGAACGTATGTCCATTAAGATATGGACGCATGGTGTCCGCTGACGTAAAACGGGTGGTAGACCGTGCGTCCATTGAGTTATGGACGCATGGTAGTCCGCTGACATTAGAACGGGCGCGAGAACCAGCGTCACGTTTAATGGGCGCAACCCTGTGTGAGTTGATTTTTGATATGGTATTACTGGTTTTTGGTACCATATCCCTTCATATAAGTTAAGTTATTTGCATAATAATTTAAGTTTTTTTAATGATAATTGAAGTTTTTTCACTAAACCTGCAAAAACAATGATTGTGATGAAAATCCTCATCTTTGTAGCAGATAAGTTGGTGAGTATGAAAATTGGTAGGAGGAAGAATCAGGATTACATGGAAAGAATGGAACCTTTTTGGACTTTGATTGATGCAAGTAAACCAACAATTTGATACCTTCAATTCATCCCATTTTTTTTATTTTTGGTTGTCCCAAATTAAATGTTTATTTTTAAAAATAGAAATGCAATTTTCAGTTTTGCTCATAAAAGACAAAACACAATCAAAGATTTGAGGATATTATTGTCATTTTACTACATACAAACAAAAGATTTCTTAATTGTGTGTTTGTGAGCCTAAGACATTTAAATTGAGACAGATGGAGTACTTCTTTCCTGCCAAATCCCTAACCTAACCTAACCAAAACATAGGGCATGTTTGGATAAACTTATTTGAGTCCAAAAGGACTTTTGTTTAAAACAACTTATTAACTTATGACTTTTTAAAAATGAGTTTTTAGAAAAGCGTTTGGATTAGCTTATGTGGTAGGAAAAACAATAAGTTATTTTGTAAAAAGTGTTTGGTTTAACTTATTCAAGTAAAATGACCAAAATGATATAAGGATGGCAGTATAAGAAGGTTCAAAAAGTCACACATTCCTTACTTTTTCAAAACAACTTATTTTAGGCAAATGAAAAGTTAAAACATTAAGTCGTTATTATTTGCCAAACATTTTTTTTAACTTATTAACTTTTTAAAAAAGTAATCTATAATCTATAATACATTATAAAGGAGGAGTGATGTACAATAAGGTAATTTGCATTTCCGTACAACTTAACAAGCAACATGTACAACATATTTAAGCAAGAAATTTAAGGGTATTATGGGCATAATTAGGACAATTAAGACACTTAAGAGGGTAATATAGGCATTTCATCCACCTCCTCCTTTACAATATCAAAAGACTTTTACAATACTACCCTCCTTCTTCCATCCATACCCTTCAATCATTTGCCTTCTTCCTTCATCAATATAGATCATTAACCTCTTGTCCCTTCAAGTTCCGTAACCCTAAGGATCAAATTGAATGATATTGATTGTGAAATTCAAGTCCTCCTCTTATAACATTCAATTGAAGGCCTACATGAACTATCTTGCCTTCAAAAAAATGCTTATGTAAGAACTATTACTTATTTTACTATTTGCATTTTCTTTGTTTGTTGCACAAAGTTTGCAATGTTTTATATTGTTTTTTTATATATGCATCTAGATTTGGACAAGCACATTGCAATGAACAATTTTGACTGCAAATCAAATTGCTGGATCCCCCAAGGTTAGTTTTTCATGTCACATAAATTGCTATTTTGATCACTTATCATTTGTAAAATTTGTGTACATTCTTTAAGTTATAGATACAATGGCGTGCACTTGATGAAATAAATGCTGGTGTATGTGACGGTATGACGTATGAAAAAATAAAGAAGAACATGCCTGAAGAATACGAGTATGTTAAATATGAAATATTCGATTTTTTTTTTATTTTTTTTTGTAATTTTATACCTTTCCATTCAATGGTCTTTTTTTTTAAAGGTCAAGGAATAAAGACAAACTTAGGTATCAATATCCTCGTGGAGAGTCGTATCTCGATGTAATACAAAGGTACTGAATTCAAATACAAGGAAAAAACTCATTTGAAAATATAGAAAGTAAATAATTAAAGTTTTGGTATTTTAAGCAACGTCAAAAGTTTCCAGTTGTGTATATAACAGGTTGGAGCCGGTTATTATTGAGTTAGAACGACAACGCGCGCCTGTTGTAGTCGTATCTCACCAGGTAAGACAAGGCAACCACAAAATTTTACCTCCACAAATGGGTAAAAAAACTAAAAATAAAACGGGTTAAACGTGTTTGTAAAGTGTATTTTAATACATGTTTATGTATAAATATAGCTTTTGAATAATATTTAGGGCATTAGTCTTTTATTAACATTTTTAAAATAAATGATCATTATTTTTGGTGGGCGTGGCCCAAACCGTATGTAAATTACCTGTTACCCAACTCATCCATTGAAAGATTTGTGCAATGCAAACATGGGTTTAATGGATTTGTGCATTGCAGGTTGTTCTAAGAGCTTTATATGCCTATTTTGCTGATAGGCCATTGAAAGAAATTTCACACATAGAGGTAAACAACAAAACATTAGATCAATCTTCTCGGTCTTTTAATCTTTGAAAACACGTTAACACGTTTGAATATCAGGAATTTCAGATGCCACTTCATAGGAAGTTCTGGGTACCGAAAAAAGATACTGACTATATTTTCATCGTGTAACGAACCCGCTGCAACGCACAGGTATTACCACTAGTAAGTTATAAGGAGAGCCAAACATGCTCATATAACACGAAGCAAGAGCAAACAGGAACGTGTCATCAATTTTACGTTGTAAACTAACAGATACAAATGACCTAACATTACCTAAACAATGTTAAGCATGAGAGGTGCAAAACGTTATTGATTTGGAGCTTATGGACCCATCTAGCAAAATCAAAAAGTTAGAGACTCAACCCATATGAGTGCAAATTGCTTTTTACTCATTTTTTATTGTGATATTAAGAATAAGCGGAGTGGGGGTGGGAGAGGGGGGAACACCGCCGCCGGTAGGGGCGGGGGGGGGGGGGGA
Organism: Ambrosia x helenae; assembly: GCA_030844895.1. NCBI lineage: Eukaryota > Viridiplantae > Streptophyta > Magnoliopsida > Asterales > Asteraceae > Ambrosia > Ambrosia x helenae. The sequence goes on along the minus strand of CM061229.1, from coordinate 16,353,761 downwards.
TCAACTGGCGTGGGGGGATAAACTTTTACACGTGGCATGTTCTTATTGGATGCTTATTTCAAACGGTAACTTTAAAAAAAAAAATTTAATTCAAACGGTAATATTATTAACGGTCCAAAAAAAAATAATATATAAATTACCCCCATTTCACTACAAAACACCCACTTTAATTAAATTTTATACACTTTTCAACCAAATTTTATACACTTTTCATCCAAATTATATACACTTCCTCAATAAAAAATGAACCATACAACCGAGGCTTCGACCCGAACAACCCATACGCGTACGTCCCAAACCCGAATACACCACCGGTTCGCCCGATCCCAAACCGTCCACCCCATCCTTCACCTTGTCCCGACTACGCGGGTTATGCGGGTTTTATTAGTGGGCAAATTTATCCTAATTTCCCATTCAATGATTCTCTCGCTCCTTCACAACTTCCTTTAACGCAAACCATACCCGAAACACAACCCCAAAATGTTGCGGGATCATCTTCGGGTAAAAACCCCCCTGCAAGAAGAAGTCACAGGAGGAAGACGGCGGAAGAGAAAGCATTAGCCGCCGCTAACCGCCAACCACTTAAGTGGACACCCGATGAAGAGCTTGCTTTAACGAAAGCGTGGATAAGTGAGTCGGAAAAAGAGCAGGTATTTCTAATAATTTTTTTAACATGATTTCTAATAAATTTTTTTAACATGATTTTTTTTTTCTAATATTGCTAATATTTTTTTTTTGTAGGAACTAGTCGCCATAAAATCGACTTTTGGATCGACATAAACAACGCGTTCCATGGGTTGATGGGACGAGAGTTCTATCGAGCAAACGATAGTCTCTCGTCCAAGTGGACAGAGATAAACAGGGCAATGAACTCGTTTCAACCGCATTATTATTACGCAAGAAACAATCCAAAAAGCGGTGAAACGGACACCGACAGCCTAACCCGGTCGCTTTTAGCGTTTCGTAACGAAAACCGGTCTCGAATTCAAGTTTCTTCATTGTTGGGAAATCGCCAAGAACCATTCAAAATGGGCGTACGTCCCCACTGCAAGCAACTTCGCAAAAAGGTCGAAAACAAATTCGTCAAGAAACCGTCAAACTGATCCTGAAAACGTAGAAGCCGTTAATTTGGATGAAGACGAGTTTGAAGAGGAATTGAGTCACCCACCCGGTCGAGATAAGTCAAAAAAGAGGGCGCAAAAATCTACTGGTTCGGGTTCGGGTTCGGGTTCTGGATCAACCGGCGCCTACAGCGCTGACTTGCAAGATTTAAATGCCACCATGATTCAGTTCAATACGATTCAAGAAAAAATGCTCGAGGAGAAAAAAAATATTCGCGAAGCGTTTGAAAAAAAGTTGACTATGAAAGAGCGAAAATTGTCTATCAAAGAGCAGCGCGAAAAACGCGAGGATATGAAATTTCTCGCCATGAACACCGATCATCTTCAAGGTCCGGAGTTAGAGATGACGCTTCAAATGAAGCGTGATATTATGGAAGAATATAATATTAACTGATTTGTTATTTTCTAATTTTTTCGGTTTTTTATTTTTCTAGGTTTTTAATTTTTGTATTTTTCTAGGTTTTTATTAATTAAAATTATTTATTATTTATTATTATTATTATGTTTTTAATATATGAAGTAAAAAAAAAAAATAAATTCCACATGTCACTCCCCCCCCCCCCTCTTCTCCCCCTTCAACTCTCCACAATTATTCCCCCCCCCAAGGGTCCCATAAGTGACACATGACGCTTCATCCCCCTCTTTCCCCCACCACTCCTTGTAGTCTAAATGTAAGTTAAACCTATGATACTAAAAATATAAAAAGAGAAAATGATTGTTTTATACCTAAGTGTTGATAACTTATAGAGTTAACTATTAGTGTAATAGACAGGTTCATGGACCATTAGATTATATTTGAAAGATAAATGCTTCTAAATTATTATGCTCCAACAAATAAAATACTAATTTAATATTTTATCTTTAAATAATTGAGTCAAACACTATTCGTCCTTATCTTAACTAAACCACTTAGACGTGTAGTATTAGGCTAACTGTAATGGTTTTACTATTTTCAACCGTCACGTTCTAAAGAGTATGCTAAATCACCATACCTTTTAATTGCATAATGTAATAGTTTTACTAGTTTTAACCATAAATAAATATTAGAAACACGACTATTATTGAAAGCGTGGTCTTATAGCTCTCTAAATCGCAACGCTCGGGTAGTTATCATTGTGTTGACACGGTAGTGGTTACGGGCCTCCTCAATCGCCTCGTCTTTGTTTAAACCCGCATTGTTGTTCAACGTACTTACAAAGAACCCTTCAAATATTGTACACTTCGTCCGTAAAACTACAAATTTTCCATATATCGCGTCCTTTGAACGAAAGTTGTCACCCATTTGTTGATGGAATCATCTCACAACCCTTCTCCAAAAAGTTTCTGTTCGCTCATGTCCTCCTTCTTGAAATGTGGTAATATAACTATTGACCAACGCGAGTTCTTCCTCCACGGTCCAACTTCATGGTGGGATTGGGTTTGGATTTGGGTTTTCGCTTGCCATTTGGGATCAGTGTAGTAAAGATGATAAAATGCTTTGGTTGATAATGCTTTGCCATTTTAGGTTGATAATATATATATATATATATATATATATATATATATATATATATATATATATATATATATAGGGTAACGATAATGTGGAAACCCATCCTTAGACGGTAAACTCTGGAAACTCTGACTTCCCAATTTTATTTCATTTTAAATAGGGCAAGTAATATACATGATTTTAAGCATTTTGGGCCAAAAAAATCAAAAAAACGCCGAGTACTTTTTTTTTAAAAAAAATAATTAAACTTTCGACTAACACATGTTAAGCGAAACTAACACGTGTTAGCCATTTGTTACCCGAAGACGGTTTTTTATTTTTTTAAAAAAATCGGCTCAGCGTTTTTTTTTTATTTTTTTGGCCCAAAATGCTTAAAATCATGAATATTACATACCCTAAAATTTTCATATAAAAAAAAGTCGGGAAGTTAGAGTTTCCAGAGTTTACCATATAACAAGGGTTTCCAATATAACCTTATACTATATATATATATATATATATATATCCTTTTAGGGACTAACGCTCTATGTGTTTTCACTTGGTTTCACACCCTTTAGGGCGGTGTATAACGCCCCTCCACCGGGCCATGTGAAGGGGGGTGTTATACCAATCATTACACATAGTCTTAGAATTAGTTATTTGTATTAAAAAAAACCATTAAACATTACGTGATGACGATACCACTATGAACTTTTTACTTTTTGGTGTTTATATCAGATTATTAGTGTAAATATTTATATCTTAGAAATTGATGATAACAAACACCCTACAAAATTATAATCATATTAATAATACTCCCCACTTATGTTAGTTAACTAGTGCAAAAGACTTATATCCTAACTAAGTTTCACTTGGTTTCACACCCTTTGGGGCGGTGTATCCTTCCATCGGGCCCGTGAAAGGCGTGTTATACCAACCATTCCACATGGTCTTAGGATGAGTTATTTGTATTAAAAAACCATTAAATATTACATGATGACGATACCTCTACGAACTTTTTAACTTTTTGGTGTTTATATCATTTTATTAGTATAAAGATTTATATGTATGAAATTGATGATAACAAACACCCTACAAAAATTGAATCATGTTAATAATACTCCTCACTTATGTTGCAAGAGACTTATATCCGACTAAGTAATCTGCTTAGAAGTCCATAATCTAGTCAAATGCTTTAATACACTAACCATGATAGAGTAGTGTATCACTTGACCATTGATAAGTTAATGTAACTAAACACATAGAAAGGTTAGATACGCAAACCAAAGCTACTCAAGTTATCCTAACGTTAATTACACCGAGCATACGTTAATCAGTTATTAAGCATTTATTGGTTAATTAGCTGATTCTAAAGCACTCGATATCTTTATGTACTTGTAAATATGCTGAACTCATTGCAACATCTACTACAAGATCAACATGAAACAACAAAACATGAAATTTTAGATACCAATCACCTAAATTCTAAGTGTTTGAATTTGAATTCTGAAATACAATGAATCACTATGACTTAAAATTCGCCTATCATTCTTTATCCATGTTCGTCCGTTGGACTTAAATATTGATCCCCACAAATCATTCTTTTAACAAAGACAAATCTTCGTCTGTCACACAAGAAGATAAGAAGTTAAAAAATCTGTTTCGATAAGATATACGTGTTTATGAATTTTACAAATGAAATTGTTAACGCTACTATACATGGGTGAAACTTTTAAGGGGCCAAGGTGGTCCCTGCACCCTTCCCCCGGTTTTGTTCTCGATGTAATTCGAAAATTTTATACGTATTAAATCCGTCATTTAAATTTTACCGAAAACACAGTTCAAGATCCACCTTCAGTAACATATACTACATATTTTATTCCTATTCTAATTAGATTTTGGAAGTCATGTAAAATTGGATTTGTTTATATAGCATTGGGAGTTTTCGAATAAAGCAAACGTAATTTTCAAACATGATTATTATTTATTTAACCACTAAAAAAATACTACAACTTTAATTAAAAAAATTACCTAATTAAAAATTAAAAACCTCCTATACTATACACATTTCTCTCCGCCACCCTCCGTCACCGTCACCGTCACCACCGTTCTCCGCCACCGTTTCCTCCTCCACTAATTTTTTTTTTCCAAAAATACCCTCAAGACAAGATAAAACGATGGTTAAGGGAATAATAAGTACAGCAGCTGAGCAAGCAGAACAACTAAAGCAAGACGGAAATCTTTATTTCAAGAAAAACCGATTGGGTGCCGCCATCGATGCTTATACAGAGGTATTTTAATATAAATTCGATTCATTTATTGATCATCACATGTTTTATAAAATGCCCATTTGCTTTTCTTGGTTTATTTTTATTTATTTTGTTAATTTGTTTGAATTTCAGGCGATTACTTTGTGCCCTGATGTTCCTGTTTATTGGACTAACCGGGCTTTATGTCATCGAAAGCGAAAGTATGTGTTAGATTGTAGGTTATTGTTATTAAAAAAAAGTTAAAAATGTGTGTAAAGGTTGTGAATTTAATCATTTATGTTAATTTTGGATAGTGTTAATGAATTGTGTATTGGTTTGTTGTGTGTTTGTGTGTAGTGAATGGGGAAGAGTTGAGGAGGATTGTACGCGCGCTGTTCGGCTTGATCCTAAATCTGTCAAGGTTTAGATTACATGATTTTATTTATTTTTTTGTTATTGTTTACGGTGGCGAAGCTTGACCCGAGACTTTGGGGGGGGGGGGGGGGTCGGAAGTCACCCCAAAAATTTCTATACGAATACTATATAATCGGAACTTCTGAGCGAAAACTCGGGGGGGGGGGGGGGGGTCCCCGCCCCTTAAAAGCTACGCCCATGATTGTTTACATACATTATTCACTTGTGTGTTTCATAGCTTGGATTTCAGATTCGTATAATGGCTTTTCGCGTGAAAACAGATTCGTATAATGGCTTATGGACAAACATTATTGACTTTCTATGTATATCATGTCTTTTGCATATAAGCTTTTGTTATAGTAATATAGTGTTATACCATGATAACCAATATTAATAAAACCTTCAAGGTCTAGATTACCATTTTTTTAATTGCATACATAATGTGTTTCATATCAATGCTTACTAGGTTAATGACTTGCATTGCTATCTACTAATAATAGCCTTTTGCGTTTAAAACGGTTTCCTATAATGGCTTGTAGACGAACATTATTAGTTTATTACCTTTGTTTTGCACAAAAGCGTCTATTATAGTAGTATAGTCATTTACCGGAAAGCTCATATCTTTTGCACGAATGCTTCTGTTACAGTAATATAGTCATTTGGCGGAACACTCATGGCTTTTGCACAAATGTTTCTGTTTAGTAATTTAGTGATTTAGCAGAGAACCGACGGGACCGCCAAATGGCCTTTGGTCTAGCAGTATCTGGGTGTGTTGTGAGGTGCTTTTCCCCATGAGGTCGAGGGTTCAAGTCTCATAGTGGCTAGTGGTGTAGATTTAAGAAGTACTATTAATTGCCGCTAAAAAAAGCTCATGGGACCATCAATACCCTGATAACGATATTATTAAAACCTTCAAGGGGTGGTGATTCCCCTCTAGCGCAGGTCTCGGATTGGAATCTTGCTTCCATTGGTTTCCTACTATACCTGATCACGTTGGTTACCAAGGCATTGGTGGGTCCCGTGAGTTTTACGTAGCGGGTTTTCATGGTTACCAAAAAAGGTAGATGAATTTGAGGACATCTTTGTTTCTTGAATATAACTTTAGGACATCTATTATGGCGTATATTGATTGATGGCGTATATTCATTAGATTTATATGAATACGTCATAAATCATATTATCATCATGTAGGGTCAGAAATGAAGCTTAAACTAGGCGTAAATTTATTTGCATATGTATATAAACCGACATGCTGTTTAAACCGGTTGTTAATTTGGGGTGAAAATTACACCGGTTCTATATAAATGAACTTAACCTAATTAGATGACGTTTGCCTTGGTATTCGTCTGTCTCTTTTGCGCAACTAATTGTGTTTCTATTCTTACCTATAACATCTTGTTATGTGACTGTTATACGCAGCACAAATATAATGTATCTTCAGGTTTCATTTCATAAATTTACATGCTGCCTTACTTCCTCGCACTCTTTTTTGATGGATTTTGTGGTTTTCTTTTTACGCTAATCGCAAATGCAGTGATGAGTGAACTACCTTATATATCTTATTGAAAATAGAGTTCGGTAACAGTGGGTAGTATTTCTGTAATTGCAGGGTCATTACATGCTAGGGCTTGCACTGCTACAAAGGGAAAATTATGCTGAGGGAATAAAAGCTATGGAACGGGTACGTCTTTACAATCCGTGTTGGTTAAACAAAAAAACGTTGTCATTTGGCTTCCATGGTTGGTAATATATATTTGTAAACGGCTTACGTAGTTAATTTATGTAAAATGATTGTGGACTCTACTAAACCTTTACCATGTGTGAAAGTAAGAATTTATTTAAAATTTTGAGAAAAAACCACCAGACTTTGATATGCATACAAAACTTTATATTTATATATACTTTTGTTTGTGGTGTAAATTTAAATTATAAATATATTTGTTATGGTGATACTTATGTACTTTTTTTTTTACTAAAGAAGTGCATAGTTACTCTATGTTGGGCCCACTGCACCCAATAGGTTTTGTAGCAGGTCCAAACGAGTAACTTATGGTTTGGATCAAAACAACTCGAGTTGGTTAGGTTGACCTGAAAACCTTTTGGTTCAATTTCTTAACATTTTTCTTATATTTTGCTATAATGTTGTGATTATGTCTATAAAGTGATTTAGGGGGTGTTTGGGATTGCGTTTTGAAATGGATTTTTAGATTATTGCGTTTTGAAAACGCAAATAATCAGTTTTTAGTGTTTGGGGTTGAGTTTTGAAATAGATTTTTAGGCTACCAAAACGCAATAATTTAAAAGCAGCTCCACCCCTGCTTTTCCAAAACGCAGAAGCTGTTTTGAAAAATCAATCCCAAACACCTTCTTAGTAAGTTGACTACATTACACTTTCAAACCGTTACACTTTCCTCACCCATTAGAGATAAAACGTACCCTAAATCAACACGTTCTTAAAAAACTGACATTGCCATCACTTGTATGAGACTAACTGTTAAAAAATTTTAAAGCTGCTGTTTTATAAGAATAATATTGGTAGTTTGTATCTGATAAGCGTCGGTCTGTAATAGCAAGCTGAGACTTTACTTTTTATGTAGGCGTTGGATCTTGGTAGAGGTGCACACCCGAATAGTTATATGGTCGAGGAGATATGGCAGGAGCTTGCACGTGCGAAATATAAGGAGTGGGTGCATGATTCTACCAAACGAAATTTAGCTTTGCAAAAACTTGAGTACGTTTTCTTTCTAAATTATTCCTATCTGATGGGTTGGGCTAGTACCGGGTCTATTTGGTTTCTCCCACAAAAACTTTCTTGTTTGTTTATCTCAAGTGATGAGTAAATTATTACAATAAAACCGTTTTAATAAAAAAAAAAACCCTTTTAATAAAAGCGACTTTAAAGGCTGCACAGTGGCGAAGCTTGACCCAAAACTTTGGGGGGTCGGAAGTCACCGTGGGGTCGGAAATCACTAGTTTCGGGGATCGAAAACAAATTTCGGGGGGTCGAAACCGTATATACCAAAAAATTTCTATACGAATACTATATAATTGGAACTTCTGAGCGAAAATTCGGGGGGTCGGCCGCCCCTCCCCGCCCTTTAAGAGCTGCGCCACTGAGGCTGCATGCATTAAGACTTTAGGTGACCTTCAACCCGTTGGACCCCTTTTAGCTGAATATTTTTATTTGGATAAAACGCAACCAAAATTGATCCGTTCAGAAATGGGTCGAAGTTGCCATCTCTTTTATCTTCATACGCAGTTTTATTATCCTGTTATTTTATGCTAACATATGTTGTTTTGCGCCATAGAAAATCATGTGAGATAGCTTTACAAGAAAAACTTGTGCATGATCTTAGCCATAAGATGGATGGTACTGACGAAGTTGGTTATTCAACTTCGGAACAATTAGCAGCTCTGAAACTAATATTCAGCAAAGCTGCAGAAGCCGACAAACCAACAGACGTGAGTTGTGTGTGTGCGCGTGCGTGTTTTAATTCCCTTGAGTTCTTGTAAACAAAATACAATTTTTTTTAGTCGCACATGTGTAATTTCAGGTACCGGATTATCTTTGCTGCAAAATAACTCTGGATATATTCCGTGATCCTGTCATTACTCCAAGTGGTTTAACGTATGAAAGGGCGGTCATTCTTGATCATCTTGAAAAGGTATTTCTTTCCCTTCACATAACAAAATGAAGTAAAGACTTTTGACTTTTGAGATCAAAATGACTACTTTTCTGTCTGAAGTCAAAAGATTAGCTAGATTTTGACATATTCACTTGTGAATGAATCGATTTGGGTTATATTAATTTAAAAAAAAAAGGTTTGTTAAATAGTAAACAAGTCAATTGGTCAAACAGGTCGAAAGTCGTCCAAAACTGTACTAGTGATGCGTATAACCTTCGTACCAAACCCGTCTTTATAAAAAGTTTGATTAATATTGTGACAATGTAGCTTTTGTAATCATATTTTCAACACTGGAGCAAAAATATGTGTGGTCAACCCGACCTAACCCCTTTCCAATCCCTCCAGTCTTGTCATTTAAGACTAAATGTAACGAAAGTCATGCGACAAAACCCGTCATAAGTTTACACCGTCTTAGTAGCTCTCTTGATATCAAAAAGTCAAAAGTCCTTATTTGTGGGACAAAGGGAGAGCACAACTTTGTTGAAACTCGTATTTCTTACATTTTCGGTCATTAAAATCGATATGGTAGGTGGGAAACTTTGATCCAATTACGCGGGAATCGCTTCACCCGTCGCAGTTAGTCCCAAACTTGGCAATAAAAGAAGCAGTAGGAGCATATCTGGAAAAACATGGTTGGGCATATAAAATGGATTAGTAGAAGATGGTACAACACAAGTCTACATACACATATAAGGGGAGCTTTGCCAGAGATAACAGTTACTGCATCATAAAAAAATTATGGTGCATTGATCTGTTGTACAGTTAACATGCATTTTAACCCCTGGTTTTTTTTTTTTTTTTTTTTTTGGTTGGTTATTTTCTGGAATTCAGGTGCATTTGGCTTTTGTGCTTTGATTACATATTGTCACGACCGTCATCAGCCACCATAATCCGCCTCCAAATTAGGGTTGAAAGAGGCGGTATGGTGGTGATAGGAGTCTTATGGGTGGTAATTATTGACCAGCCACGAAAACAACCAGGTTTTGGGTTTACCTGTTTAATTAAAGAGGCGGTGTCTAAGTCAACCATTTGAACCCATTTGGTTAAACGGGTCGGATTTAGGTTGTGACTTGTTTAACCCATTTATCTAACAAGCCGACTTGCTAATCCATTCAATCAAATAAAAAACTAAAAGGCATATATTTTATTATTTTCAGGCCAATCCGTTAACCTATTTATTAAAATAAAGCTAGGCCTTTAGGCCCTCACTTTTTTTATGTCCCAAAATTCTAAAAAAAATAAACTATATATAGGTAATATTGAGCTTACGGATTGTTGGCATTGAGGTTTGTGGTTATATAATTATATACAGAATGATTGTATAGGAATCATGATATTAGGGGGGACGGGGCGCCTACCGAATTGTCCACGGGTACCAAGTACCAGCACGGTATCACCGCCGCCATACACGCTGGTAGTGGTCCCGTGGACCGTTTTGCTGGTGCTCTTTACCGTGCTGGTACCGGCTGTTTATGTGCTTTTTATAAATGCCAAGTTTTCATTTTACCCCCCCCCCGGCGTATGTTTTAGTGTTTTTTTATTTTAACCGTCTGTTTTATATGTATAACGTTTATTTATTTAGGGTTTTGTATTAACCGTATGTTTATTAGAATGTAAAGTAAATAAAAAAACCTTGCATTAATAAATACTAAAAAATACATTAAAAACAAGAAAAACACTTAAAGTTTGCACAACATTCGCCATGCCTCGACATGGTTGAAAGCGTTGCCGTATCGAACCTCATACTCATATTGAGCGAATTCGATAGCCAACTCCTCGTCAAGCTTCGGTTCGTCCGTCACTTGTTGCTCGTATAGGGTGGTCCACCTCTCACATTTGATGTTGAGGTCGCCCCACTTGAACTGGAGGTCGCGAACAGTCTTGGCTGTGTTGTGGCCAACGTGTTCAACGAAGTCGCTAAACACTCGAGCCCAAAACCCCTCGGGGGGGGGGGGGGGGGGGAGGCCGATCCATCGTCCCGGGGGGAGGGGTTGAATTTCGGGGTCGTTCGACGCATCCTTGTGGCAAACCACAAGGGTCATTTCTTCTTCTTCGGTCCACGGTTTCATTTTTGTGTGTGTTTGGGTTTTTAAACCGTGGTAAATTTTGGCTTTTTACCCCACGGTTTGATCACTTTATATACAACGACGGTGACACTGTTAAGAACTAATTCGCTGACCGTTTAGGTGAGTTAATTCAATTTACTCGACGGTTTTCAAGATAAAAACTTAAATTTGGCTGACCGTTTGGTGGAACGGTTGAAATAGTAGAATTAAATGTTAAAACCGTGTAAAAATGTAAATAAATAAAAAGCTTGGGTATGTAAATGAAAATAAATAAAAGAATCAGTGGAGTGCTGCCTACAAAAACGTGTTTCAGTGAAGTAAATCAGTGAAGTGATGTGGCAAAGCAATCAGTTAACTAGGAAAAAAAACACTAGAAGCACCCCTTTCTCCCTTAAAAGCAGTTTCTTTAACGAAAAAAAAGGGCCCAAATTTTGTATGCGTTTTGGGCCCTCAAGAAGCTTGAGACGGCTCTATAAAATAGTGTCATTTTGGATGGTTTAGGACAAAAAGTGTGATGTGGGTACCAACCGTTCCTCTATAAAGACTTTCACAAAAAGATGGGTGTCATTTTGGATGGTTTAGACTTCAATGGACCACAATAATATGTTACCATCTATATATCACAAGAGGCACATTGCCCCATTGATTATGGGCACATTCATCCTATTTTGGCCTTTTACCTTTCAAGTTTCAACCCCACCTCAACAATTATTGTCCATCTTTCATAAAAGTTCTCATGATAAACTACATGTCCGTACAATCAACCTATACACTATATTGAGGTTTAAAATTCCTAATAATCACTTCATATTTTGGCTTTTATTTTGTGTCACCATCAACTAGGATAAGTTGAGTATCTACATCCACCAATCAAAGGTACTGATACAGACCGTTTCGAGATATGGCTCGAGTCGTTTATAGTTATGCAACGATGTGACGCGTGTGGAAATGCTATAAAACATGTGACGAATAATAATCGTATACAAATACATGAATAATCGATGTAAACGCTACTAGAATATAGATGCACGAATAAACTGATGTTCAAGTCGCGATTTGTATGTTTCTCATGCCAAATGTCCGTCATCAATGACAATGGTGTCATTGATGCCGTCGCTCCACTTGTTACACTGTATTCTCCACCACAACCGCCTGTTACCGCCTAACGTCTATCATCACTCGCATACGCTTGTATGCTATTTTCTGACTTTTATCAAACTATGGTCTATTTGTATTACTTAAAAGATCAAGAATTTACAAAACTTAAGAGGTTAACCTCAGCAACAAAGTTGACTAAAAAAGTCAAAACAGTATACACAATAAAGGGATGAATCCATGGACCCTAAAGATCATGAAAGTTTTGATCTAAAAAGATGACAAATTTACAAGTTTCTTTGAAACCTCAAGAAGTTTACGCGGTATTGGTACGATTAACCAGCCTATTGATCCGATCAAGTATCCCGTTGGCTTTTCTTTTCGCTCTAGAAGTCCCATTTTCGGCGAGTTGTGACAAAGTCTCATAACGACTCTCTTCTTCTTTCATTTCCTTCCACTTAGTTCGATCACTAAAACATATCGCGTGCATAATCGTAATGCAATTCTCTTTGTTTCGTTCACATGTTGTCTCTCTTATCAAAGAAAACAAACATGAAACCGCCCCACCATCGCTCATTTCTTCAACCGCCTTCTGGTTACTCGAAAGCATTGCCAGAATGGCCAGTAACTCATCCACGAGGACCCTGTGGTTAATCTTGTCCAAAAGCACACTCACTGCCCCATCTCGAACCGCTCTAGTTTTATTCTCATGGACTATACACAGATTAAAGATCGCGGACGCAACATCTTTCATCGCCAACGCGTGCCCTTCTTCAAGAAGCTCGATCAGCGGCTTTAACCCACCCGCTTTCCCAATTACCAACTTGTTGGAATCGAGTGCCGACAAGGTAAAAAGCGTTGCAGCCGCGTTCGCTCTTGTCTCAATCGTCCCTAATCTCAACGCGTCTAACAAAACTGGAATCACATTCGGTGTTTCCGCAACAAGCTTCTTGTTACTCTCATAAATCGACACATTCAAAAGGGTAGTGATCACATCCTCACAAAGACTCGGGTCAACCCCGTTCTCCATTCCGGATAACGGGGTTAACAATTCGGGTATCGCGGTCCCACATTCACCAAAAAGACCCCGAAACCCGGGATCTTTTTCGTCAACGACCGTAACATACCCGCAGCCTCTTTCTTCTCGGTTATCGAATCCGACGCCGACACTTTCTTCAAAAGCGATCGGAAATGCTCCCGATCAGCTTCTGTTAACCCATGTTCATCCACATAATGAACAGTGTTAACAGGGTTGGGGCCCACAACCACACCCTGGGCCCGAACCTCATTATTCTTGCACCACTCTGCAATCATATCCCGAACCAAATGGTTCGGGATCATAACCGTGTGGGAAAGGACTTGCCCGGTTTCCGGGCAAGTCCTCTTCCCACTCCTAAACCATTCTTGAATAGAAACTCTATCATATGTCTGCAAATCATCAAATCTTGATCAATTAATAACCAAATCACTTAATTCAAAACATAATTCAACAAAATAATATAAAAATCTTACTTTTCCTGTGCAAATAATAACAGGGTCAGTCATAATTTCTTTAGAAAGAGGGCAAATAAATCCTTGAGGATAATATTGTACCATCCCCTGTTTCCTCCCCTGTTTTCTCCCCTGTTTCAAATCCTTTAAAGATTGTAAAATCTGTATAGCTTTATCAACAAGTTCATGGCTTTCATAATCAGCATCATCAGTTGATGAGTCTTGAACAATTGTTTTAACAAGTATTTGTAATTCCTTCTTTAGATTGTGGGTTGGATCCTGTTCAAAGACAGAGCTTTTTGCCATTATGTATACCTCTGTAAGATTAGATATTTGGTCTGTGTTTGTTTGTTTGAGTGTTGGGTTAAGGTGTAAAGACAGTGAAGAGGCAAAGCATATGGGCGTGTGGGTTTCAGAGAAGAAAGAGAATGATGATGTTGCTGTGTTTGTGTTTGTGTGTGAAACAGAAAGAGATAAAAAGAACTTAAAAAAGAAAGGAAATAGGTGTGTTGGTTCTAGTGTTATTTTATTTTATTTTTTTAGGGGGAATGTATTTATTGCCACTTTGACCAACACGGCCCATTTAGGGTAAATTTCATCTGTTAAAAGATATCCGTACTTGTATTCTACCCTGTTTACGAAAAAAGTTTCTTTTGTTGCAACATTATTTATAAGATCGTTGAAAATTGGTGATTGATTAAGAATATTTATATCGTTTGACAAACCGGACACACCAAAAAATGCATGCCAAATCCAAAGATCTTGAGATGCAACCGCTTGAAGCATCATACAAGCCTTTTTATGATATCCGCTCGAGTGTTGGCTTTGCCATGCAGTTAGACAAAGTTCCCACTCCCATTTCATACAATCTAAACTCCCCGCGCCGGTGGGATTTGTCCCGCCCAAAGGGCTCCCCCTATACACCAAACCGGTATGGTGTTTGGGGCTTGAAGTTGTTTCGCCACCCCCTTTCCCCACTTTGGATACACTTAACTCTTTTAATAATAGGAATAATGTAATATATTTTTTAATAATGTAATATATTTTGCAGGGTTAGAATCAAATACACAATGAAATAAAAATAGAAAGTCATAGGAAGGGTATCAAACGGACTCCGATTAAACTCATTCAAACGACATTGAAACCGTCTCATCGAACCCTACGATCTTAGTTTTTAGGTTTTCGCTTTTTTGAATTTTTAGCCTGTAGTTTTTAGAATTTACATTATATCATTGCGTCTTTTATGTAGCATTGCGTCTTTTTCTTATTTTCATCATTGTGTCATTTTTGCAATTAATTGTGTCTTTTTTCTTCAGCATTATGTTATATTTGTAAGAATTGTGTTACATTTTGTGATTCATTGTGTCATATTTCATGATCTATTATGTTTTTGTATCATTCTCACTATTCTCATTTTTGTTACACTGTGTAGGACAACTTGACCTATATTTTACATATATTTTTGTATGTTGTTTTATTTATTATCTTTGAATTGTTAGTAAAGATAACTAAGTATAAGTAATAATATGAAAGGAAAATGTTGTTTTTCTTTATGAGATTTAAGGATTTAAAGATGATTTTGACTTATAGTTAGCTCATCTAATATTGGAATCTTAAAATGAGATGTTATATTATGTGCCAATGATCTCTAGCTCAGCTGGTTTGAGGTAGGGTAGGTTTTCCTTTAGGGGTTTCCATCCTGGGGGTAGGTCATAGGTTCGATCCATGCACACCACAAAAAAATTCCCCGTGACGGTTTGAGCTTAGGCAAGGAGGACACCGGTGTGTGGGTAGGGATTCGAACTTGGGACCGCTAGGTTAGGGTTGTACAAGGATTTCACTGAAAAAAAGATGTTATATTATGTAAAATAGTATTTATATTTTGTTGGTAATGAGTAAATGTTTTGTTTGTAACAGAGAATAACATGCTTTTTCTTTGTCAATCATATTGACCATAAGAAATTAACATTAACTAAATCTACTTAAAATAGTAAAGGTGTTTCAAACACCGTGTTTGGCTTGAAAAATGACCACCACAGGTCACAACCCACCCATTGATTTCCATCTTCATTACCACTCCACATCTTTAACTTAAGGCACATTCCTTCTCCAACGACCTTTCTTCTTGTATGTGTATGCATAATTATAGACCATAAACTTTAATATCAACCATCTTAAAGCCAAAATCACTTACGTGTGCATGTGTACATATTATTATGATTATTGTTATATAATGCACACCGGAGGAAATTTTTTCTATTAATGTAACTGTGTACCTAACGACATTTACAATCACCAATCAACATGATCTGATTGTTTGTCCCACAAATCTTTGGTCTTGCTTCGATATAATTTTTTTTTCACAGTATATTTTTGCGTATTCATTCTTGCTTCGATACATTTATCATATTTGACTTTCAAAGTATCATCGAAATATTTCAATCTCAAAGTTTGTTCAGCACAATTGAAATACATTCGTTTTCTTACATAATTAGATCATGGGTTAAACTGTATTAGATGGCTAAATAAAATTAATATGCTTAAAATGGTAATGAACATACGAAATCATTATTTGTATTATTGAGAATTCTTACAACACAAAATAAATGAATTTTGTTAAGAGTATGCGTAGTGGCAAACGTTATGGGCGTTTTAGCCACCCATAGCGCCGGGGAACACCGCCCCCGCCGGCGCTATGGGGGCGTTTTGAGCTTGAAGGTTATGGTGATAGCCGGCGTTTTGTGTAGGGAAGGAGAGAGAGACCGTTTTTTATTATTATTATTATTATTATTATTATTATTATTATTATTATTATTATTATTATTATTATTATTATTATTATTATTATTATTATTATTAGGGTTTGGGAATTGGGGGAAAAAGATTGAAGAAGAAGAAGAGGGTTGGAGGTAGGGATGAGGTTGAAGAAGAAGAGGGTTGAAGAAGGAGAGGCAAACACGTTTTTTATTATTATTATTATTATTATTATTATTATTATTATTATTATTATTATTATTATTATTATTATTATTATTATAGCGTTAAACTTTATTGGACCACGTTTTTCAGTAATAACGTTTTTTATTTTTTTTCATTTTAATAGCAACGTTTTTCATTTTATTAATTTAATAAACTTTCAGTTTATATTTTTTTATTATTATTTTTATATTTAATGAAATATTATTAAGTATTAAATATTCTTATTTAAATAAAAAACAATAATTAACCAATCATTACCAATCATTTATAACCCCCACATAACCCCCCTTCCCACTACACCCTCTTTTTCCATAACCCCAACATAACCCCTTTTCTATTACTTTTTAATATTTTAATCCTATAACCCCAACATAACTATCCACCACTACACATACCCTAAAAGGGGTGAAATAGGTGTTGGGGTTAGGTTAGAGGCATGGTACAAGTGTATAAATAATCCAAATTTCTTATTTATATTTGTATGAGTTCAAATTCAAAGCTTAAATAAAATAAATGTACCCTTTTAGTCCCAAACAATGCGTCAAAAAGACAACCATGGCATCTTCATGAAGTAGATCATAAAAAGATTTTGATCAAATCCTATTTAGGGTGGCGGCGCAGCCTGTTACGCGCTTACCTACCATCCTTATGTAATTTATCCTTTTATTTATTAACGTGGGAAAAAATTTTTAGGGGTATCATGATGAAAAAAATGTACCTATTCATCTAAAACTAGCAAAAGCAATAAGCCTCTACTTTTAGGTATATCATGACCCGAATATGCATCCTATATTAATAAACCTATATATAACTAAACCTATTTAGACATAACATGAAATCTTTTTTTTTTTTTTTGAACGGCCAACGAATCAATTCGAGCACTCTCGGGCATCTTTTGGCGAATCAGGTACTCGAGAGTACCCGGGCCACCAATTGCCACCAATTCCCGGGAAAACCCGACCACTCACCCGCCCGAAGACACGACGGTGAAATAATCGGTAAAACCGGTCGGGATCAAGATTCGAACCCAAGCCAATGGCCGGGTCATCCCTCATTTCCCCTCCATCAATGTCCTCTAAATATAGCTAGTGGGAAATGAATCCAAGCCTCCCATAAAAAAAACTTTAGGTTCTTAACCAACTGGGCTAAAACTTGTTGTACATAACATGAAATCTAATCTAATTATTTTCATAACTGAACGACGCATAATGGTGTTTCATACCATGTTGATGTAATTGTTATTTTCTTAAAGTCTGAATTAATTTTATATATTTTGCATAATCAACTTTGATATGATTATATTTGTAAAACACAAACACAATATAAAAGTGTGTGAATGTTTACCGGCGGTGGTGGGGTCAACATGGATCATGAAGTCTGACCTAACAACCTCATACTATTGACCACCGTCGCTACCAAATCTACTATGCCTTTTTCCAATTTAAATTTCGGTGCCACTTTTTCTTTAATTATTATATATATATACAAATGGTAAATTTTGATGTGAGTAGCGAACACTGTTTCGCTCAATACAAGTAGTTAAAGCAGCGAGGTACAAGTCCTTAAAGCAGCATATATATCTTTTCTTTCTCTGTGCCACCTCCTTTGTCTCTGTCTCGGGCATGTCTTCGCAGCGGGCATCTCTTCCTTTCTTCATCTACTCACCGCCTCTTCGCAGCGGGCATGTCTTCCTGTGCGTGTTGTTGACCGACTACGGCGGTTTCCGGTTTCTGTGGTTCTTTGTGTATAACCGATTGTACCGTTCTCCCTCCTTCTCTACTCGATCTCTCTCTCTTTCTTTCTCTAGATCTGGTCTTTTTCTCTAATATTAATCGTTGTAGGGGTGTGAGTGTGTGTGTAATCAGGGAAGAGGGTGGGGGTTTGGGTTTGTTTCTGCCGGGCTCCACCATCGAAGGAAAGCGGCCGAGGCCCCGCCGGAATCGGTGGCCGGAGTCCACCACTCCTCCTCCTCCCGGTCATCTTTCTCATTTGGTAAAGTGTCTCTGTGTGTGTTGGTTTCATCAGGGAAATAAGGGAGGTGGATTGGGTTTTATAAAGGAGTTTATGTTTGATGGATCTACCACACTTTGTTTTGTGTGGTGTGTTGTCAAGCAAGGGGAGGGATGTGGATGTTTTGTTTTTGATGGAGGAAAATAGAGGATATTGAAAGCTTACTTTAGTGGTAGTAGCTGTAGTGGAACATGTTGAGAGAATTTGGGTTAAGTCTATGGGTAGTGTGGTGAACGGAGAGAGAAACCAGAGAAAGAACATGTAGAGAGAGTTGGTTTTTTGAAAAACATGTGCTGTAATACCATTTACCAATTACTACCATTAAACTTTTTTTTTAATATATTAAAAAAGTACAGTATCATAAATGAAGGCACGTATACTTTCTAGCCATTTACAAATTTGGATAGAATCCTTTGGAATCCATAAAGAACTAATTTCATTATCGTAACGCGTGTAAGGAAGCCGCAAACGGTAGGTTGTCGACGCAACGCGGGACATGACGAGCATGGTACATTACACGTGACGGCTATATATGACGTAGTAATCCGTTTGCCCCCGCCGCGGCAACGCGCGGCGGGTATAAACCTAGTTAAAAACAAAACACAAAACAAATGGTTGGTACATTTTACATCATGGTTTATGTGACTTGTTAGGGGACGGGGCGTCATCAGAATTGGGTACGGGTACCCCACTAACAGCACGGTAATACCGCCGTCACCCGTGCTGGTAGGGGTCCCGTGAACCGTTTTTTAGTTGTAGTTAACGAACTGGTAACCATTAATAATAAATGCAACGGTCGATTTTCAGTATTTATTTTATTACTTTTTTGACCGTTTGAATGAATTTAATATAAAACGGTAACAATTTTTTGACCGTTAATTTAGTATAAAACCATAGCCAATTTTTATCAATTGGTCATCTTGAACTTGAAAACAAATGGCAAACCAGAACCCAAATCCAAATCCAATCTCGCCCCCGCTAAACCGTGTGCGAGCACCAATCTGGAGCTTGGAGGATGAACTCGCCTTGGTGAATAGCTATCTTGATGTTCAAGAGCAAGGACCCCAGGGAAGGCAAAGTTTTTGGAAAGCGGTTGCCACAAGATTCAACGAACAAATTGGTGAAAACATTCGTTCAACGGACGTGACATATGGAAAGTTTATATCGTTAAAGTCGAAGTGCGCAGTATTTCAACAATTAGTCGTTAATGCGATGCACGACAATCCGGCTTTAAACGCAGATTGGTGGATTGAAGAAGCCCGTAACCAATACCGAAATCTACACACTGATAACTACCAGAGGGTCGAGGTTTGGAGAGCTATGAGAGGGGGTTTTATAATATAGCCGTGTTTCTACTATTTATTTACGGTTTTAAATAATGTTTGATGTCATGTATTGATGTTATTTTATGGAATATTATGTAATTTTATTTTATTTAGTTTAATAATATGTTTAATTAATGTTTCTTTAAAAAAAATAAAAAATAAAGATTTCAGTGAAGTGAATCAGTGGAGTGCTACTTACAAAAAAATGTTTCAGTGAAGTAAATCAGTGAAGTGATGTGGCAGTGTATAATTGGTTAAAATCAGTGAAACAAAATAAATAATCTGGGAGTGCCCCTTAAGGCCTTATATTTGTTGTCTTAGATTTAGGTATAAGAATATATAGGAGCTGTTTGGTTGATTAAGTGTTGAATTATTAAGAGGTCTGAATGGTTAACTGCTGAATCATTAAGTTGGACCTCTTAATGGTTAGTATTCTTGTCCCGCATTGGTAGAATAGTCTCATTAAGGTTCAGCCTAGTTCATTGCTTAATGGTTCAGCAACATCTCAAATCTTAATGATTCAGCTTTAGCCATTCCATTCAGAAGCTGAAACAAACACGCTGAATGCTGAATCATTCAGCACTGAATGGTTCAGAGCCTCATTTAAAGGCTTACCAAACATCCCCATAGTGTCTCACCCCGCACAATGCTTTATGCATAGTCACATCTTGTATTTACATAATCGCCCAAGCTTACACACAATCACACGATGTTATATGCACATCATAACATTTTTCGGTTAAGAAAGTTTATCTTTTAAATATGTAAAGTTATTGTACTCAAGCTAAAATAAAACAAAAAAAAAAGTGATATTATTTATGGTATAGTTTTCCAATAATAATCAAGTATGTAAAATTTATTTGCGTCTAAAAACATGCGTAAATATTCAAAAAGTCAACAATTATGGTGTTTTTTTTTGTTTTTTTTTTGTTTTCCATTTTGACCATATATGTCCACGTGACACTATCATTTCAAGTTTTCAACCACTAGTTTGCCTTAATTAATGGTACGCTAAAGAATGTTTTAAGATTTTAGTAGTATATCACATTCTAATGACTTCCGTGTATGTTAGTACGTTGTAGTTTGAATCCAAACTCAAGAATACTAGTACGTTATAATGACATATTTACATAACTATATTATAACCTGAAAACGTCCCGGGGTTGGGAAATCTATTATGATATATCAATTTTACATATGAAATAGAATGATGCGCTTTACAGTTATATGTATAACTCTAATATTAATACCTAACCTAAAACAATGTACAACTCCAATGTTAACACGTGTTGAAAATAGAATTCATATTTACTGATTTGAACATAATTAGTGACTTGCCTATACATGATTAATGAATTACCTGAACATTTTGTGTTTTTTTTTTCTATATGGACAAAACCCCACAAAATGTATAACTCTAATATTAATACCTAACCTAAAATAATGTACAACTCCAATGCTAACACCTAACCTAAAACGATGTATAACTATAATGTAACTCTAATATTAACATATATCCTAAAGGCTAAAAAAATGTACAACTCTAACATACTAATATTGGTATCTAACATAAAACAATGTATAACTCTAGTATTAACACCTATCATAAAAGTTTAAAAAATGCATAACTCTAATATCAATATTCAATATCTAACCTAAAATAATATATAACTATAATATTAACACCTATCATAAAGGCTAAAAAATGCATAACTCTAATATCAATATTCAATACCTAACATAAAACAATCTATAAATCCAATGCTAACACCTAATACTTCAAACAAAAATTTGTCGTTTTTTTTCTCCGTTTTTTTATATAGCACTATGGTACTCGTTGGAAAGATAATAAAACGCTCGTTAATTTGGTGTAATTTTTTTGTTTAAAAAATCTCGTATATAAAGATATTAACGTTTAAAAATTATGGAAGGAAACATAAGGGAGAAAAATCTAATTTTGTTTTTTAAATATTTGTTTTTCTAAAATCACTTAATGCCACATAGGCATGCCACATGATACACTCAATGGCTTTGGTTTATTATAGATATAGATATAGATGTAAACCAGTGAACATGTAAGAACCGTTCGTGTATAAAATAAAAATAAACAAGTTTATTACGATTACAAAAGAAATGAAAGCAAATACTACAGTACGTGTTACAACTGAAATAAAATAAAATACAAGGAGTAGAAACAGAATGTAGATGATGGTTAAGAATCACGCCAACTGAAAGCCTCTATGTAGACCAGGATGCCACCTAATCTTCCGCGTGCCACGTCATCCGCCACCTCGTCCTCACCACCCATGTTTTGTACCACGCGCACGCAGTCAAAAATACCAAGGCAAATACTAAGGCGGCTCACGATGATCGAAGTGCGCCATCAAAGCACCCATCGCCAACGCCACACACGTGTGTGTGCGAGTGCAAGTTAGGGGTCCCATCGCGAGTCCATTAGTGTGTGCTTCCAGGAAACAATATGGAAGGAGAGTTCCCATTTATAAACTACTCCAAGTATTGTCTCTCCATCAATGTGGGACAATTTCACTTCCAATTTCCAGCTTTGAATGTTTCATTCACTAAACTTTGAGCGTCGATATCCCATTCATCCTAGCTCCGTTTTGGACGCGGTTTGGTTCGTTGCGAAGCTCTCACAACATAGAATATAAACACACAAAGAAATATATAAATAAACTTCAGATTCAAATATATATTTTAATCCAAAATTAGGAAAAATCATTCTTCTATATTTGTGAAAATGCTCTTTTCACCCAAATTTCCAACAGATTATTCAACTCACACACCCATTAATTCTAATTCTAAATCTACACCTTTTGTTCACTACAAGATTTGAACCCTTAGTCTCATGGAGATAAACACATTCTCTCACACATTGGTATCAGTAAACTATAAGTCTTTTTATTTAACCTAAGTTACTTATAAAGAACAATGGTGAATTTATACATCAATGTAAAAATAGTCATGTCCTTTAGGAAAGACGTGTGAGTACTTAGTGTAGTTTTTAGATTACAAGATTACATACTTTGCCTCACCTAGTCAACTTTGGCCGATCCGATTTGTCATTTTTTTTAAGTCGAAGATAGTTGTCCGACCCCCCCCCCCTTTTTTTGCCGAAAGGCCAACCAAATCGTGAACATCCCTCCTAGTATGTACATAGATCACATAGTCATATATTTTTGAACAATCTTTAATATCATTCACTTTTAAACTTGATTACTCATTAATTATTCCTTCATCGTCAATGGTGGAAATAAACCCGTTAAATCAAATACAGATAAATTAAGTACCATATTCGATGTTTTCTTTGTGTAAAATTGTTATAGGAAGGTTTAATTTCAAATAATGTTGCAAATATTATTTGGCGAAGAATATATATTTTCATGAAACTAAAAAAATCGATCCATTCTTATATATAAATGTCACATTTATGATTTATGCACCTTCTACTAAATTCAATAATAAATTATGTAGAAAATGGATTTTCGTTACTTCAAAAGTAAAATGATGAATTATTCTTTGTTGTCTTGTATTAGAAAAGAAAAACATTAGATTATAAAGGTGTCAAGAAAAAGCTAGTCAAAGCTTGTGAATTAAGCTTAAAGTAAATGATTAAAGAAAGATGAGACCGGGCCTTATGGCAAAATGGTTTCACCGACAGTCTTAGTTGGAGTATAATAGTTTCCCTCTTGAAACACGTTTGAAAATAGTTCCAAATTGGTTAGTATAATAATTCTTGAATAATCAAGATGAGCTTAAGTTTTAACGGAGATGAGCTCGCTTATTAATAGTTTGCTCAAGTTAAGCTTAACTTTTATAGCGCACAATCAACATCATTGGTCAGGTTGGGTCGGGTCCGATCCAGTCAAACTCTTTTCTCTTTGCTTTTTTTTTTGGGAACAGCTAATGTTACTATGTTATATTTTGCATCAAATACATCATTTTCCTAAATTTGAACCTAAGACCTTCTTTAAAAGGCATAAGCGTCTACCAAGTGATCTATCCCACGTTGGCTAAACATGCGAAAAAACAATCAATCACAACTTCTTCACTATCCATTGTCTCACTTCTCTAGAATAGTTTCCTTAAATCTTACAATAGTCATTAAGTTTCGACTAACCCAATTTAGTCAATGTGTGAAATTTTTTGGTTATATCAATCTATATCTGAAAAAAAAAAACATTAAACGTATCAAAATTTAAAATGCATATATGAGCTAACTCGAGCTTTGTACAAATCAAGTTCAAGCTCATTTTAAACTTATTTATAAGCCCGCTCGTTAAGCAATCCTAATTTGAACCACACCAAACTACCCAAGTAGGCTTATTAAATAGTTTGCTAAAATAATGATTCAGGTAAACCGATCGAGCATAGTATTGAAAGTTATTTATACCTGATCACATTTTTAAAATTTTTTATGTTTTAAATGTTAAAATGATCAACCTGTCAACCTAACTACACAATAGACAGGTGCTCCTACCATAATACACTATACTTTTTTTAAGAAGCAAGTAAAGAAACACAACACAATAAGAGATCAACCGATAATCAATCCAAAACGGATATCACTTTGCCTTTGAATCCCTTGATGCAAAACATGATTAGAAATAGGCAAATGGTCTGGTTATGGAATACAAATAAAAATGTAGAACGACTCCCAATTAGGTTATTTAGGTTACCAAATCATATGACTTTTTGGAAAGATAGAATTCTATCACCTCCGGTCATGTAATGATAAACCTACGGTTAACAATTCTCACAACTTATTGAAAAGCTAAAATGATAAGACACGCTAGCTGCCGTAAAGCCAAAATTAAAAACATTTTAATCATGTTAAAACTTTAGGTGCGGTAACCATATAAAGCTTATCATAACGCTCGTTAATTACATATGAATCTTTTGATGTTATATTCAATAAAGAAGAAGAATTACTAATCAAAACACAAAGATGTTATGAACTCAAATGATTTTAATTTCTTAAAATCAAACAACTTTATGTTCTAAAAACTCAACCCACATTTCTAGGGCAATAACCGGGTTTTTGTATATAGACTTTAACAACTCGAAATGAATCTCAAGACCCACGGTCTCCAAACACACAAATTAAAAGCTTTCGTAAACAAGTACTCATATTTTCATATTTTTAAAGAATAATCAAGGCTTAAGAATTTCAAAAGCATAAACACACCATTTGACTAGAAATTAAATATCATGAATGTTCAAGGTTTATCTTTGCCAAAGTGATACAAAAAGATGACGAGTACGTATATACACATAATTTTTCAATGAACTTTACACACGAACTCAGTTTTAATATTTATAAAAATGGTTTAGACCTTAACATTAAAACACACACAAAAGGATAAGTGTACCCTATCATTAGGGCTGTTCAAAAGGCTCGGCGCTCGCCGATCGCTCGCCGCTCGTTCGGAATTTGCTCGGAAAATGCTCGCTCGATCTTCCGCTCGGTTGTATATGAGCCGATCGGCTCGGTTCGGTTTGTAAATGAGCCAAGCACGAGCAAAGGTACGCTCGGCTCGGTTCGGCTCGAATAATTTTTTATTTATTTCATAATAGATATACACACAATTTACAGATAAATTTATGGATTTATATATAACATTCTATTGGATTTTTCTTAGTATATGCAAACAAAATATAATAGCCCACTTAACTCAATAAGAAAATTTAACACTATATTTAATTGTAAAACAATAAGTCATGAGGTGACAGTCTTGACTTCTTTATATTGTTAGTCGTCTATTGCTAATTGTCGATTGATATCACACCTACGTCATAATGCAACAAATGTTCTCTAACGTGTGCTCATCACCTCATTAGCCTCAATCTAAACCTTATCCTTGGACACTGGGATCTCAATATTAGTGTTATCATCGGACATTTCGACCTTAGTTGTCACCCGACAATGAAAACATCGAAGGAAACATCGCAATTTTATGATCGTCTATATTACTCTCCGCTCGATTCTTGCTCGGCGCTCGCTCGAAAAATTTGCGCTCGAAGAATGCTCTTTCGGTTTTCGGCTCGATTGTAAACGAGCCGCTCCGCTCGGTTCGGTTTGTAAACGAGCCAAGCATGAGCAAAGCTCCGTTCGGATCGGCTCGGCTCGTGAACAGCCCTACCTATCATATATGTAGTAAAGTATAGATAAGAACCAAATATCGATCAATGGACATGGTCGCAATAGTACTAAATCGTTGTCATTGATTTACCAGTAAAAGACAATTTGAATTTCTTTTAACTAGATTAATCTATAATAATATTTAGAACATATTTAAGACTCCAAATACAAAATATGTATGTAATTATATTTTACAAACAAACTAAACATGTTAACTAAATCCAATATGACACAAAAGGCATGTGATCAATCTTCCAATTTTAAGACAATCAGTATCCCTTTCGCGAATCCTAACACAACAACCATTTGGAAAGTTAACGCAATAAACACACCTTAACCACCCAAAATTGTTTATTAGGCCTAAAGGGGCACAACTAGAATGAAGTTTTCACTTAACTGATTTTAACCAATCCTGCACTGCCATATCACTTCACTGATTTACTTCACTGAAACACTTTTTTGTAGGCAACACTTAACTGATTCACTTCACTGAAATCTTTATTTTTTATTATTTTTTTAAAGAAACATTAATTTAACATATTATTAAACTAAATAAAATAAAATTACATAATATTCCATAAAATAACATCAATACATGGCATCAAACCATTATTTAAAAACGTAAATAAATAGTAGAAAGACGACTATATTATAGAACGTCCTCTCATAGCTCTCCAAACCTCGACCCTCGGGTAGTTATCATTGTGTATGTTTCGGTATTGGTTACGGGCTTCTTCAATCAATTCATCTTCGTTTAACCACGGATTGGCGTTAATCACATTAACGAATAATTGTTGAAATACTGCGTATTTCGACTTTCAAGATACATACTTTCCATATATCACGTCCGTTGAACGATGGTTTTCACCCATTTGTTCATTGAATCTTGTGACAACCGTTTTCCAAAAACTTTGCGTTTGCTCGGGTCCTTGCTCTTAAATAGCAATATAGCTATTCACCAAGGCGAGTTCGTCCTCCAAGTTCCAGATTGGTTGTCGCACACGGTTTAGCGGGGGCGGGATTGGATTTGGATTTGGGTTTTGGTTTGCCATTTGTGATCAACTTGAAGATGATCAATTGATAAAAATTGGATTTGGTTTTATACTAAATTAACGGTCAAAAAATTGTTACCGTTTTATATTAAATTCATTCAAACGGTCAAAAAAGTAATAAAATAAATACTAAAAATCGACCGTTGCAATTATTATTAATGGTTACCAACACGGTAACAAGATCCAAAAAACGGTTCACGGGACCCCTACCAGCACGGGTGGCGGCGGTGTTACCGTGCTGTTAGTGGGGTACCCGTGCCGAATTCTGGTGGCGCCCCGTCCACCCTTAGCATGCTATTGATATAATCTTATGCAAATCTTCTAAAGATAATTTAGTCATTCGCTAAGAGTTTTCTAACCTCACTAATCAAGGAAAGGAATACCGAATACACAATACAACCACCGAGATCAACATAAAGTAGAGCATATCACAAACTATTCCATTTTACAAACTTGGAACACAAATCTACTAAGATCGCCATTTCAACCAAAATAATTAACAAAGATTATCTACCGCGTCAAAGATTTGTAACAACAACATCTAGTCGATTAGATTCCTTACGTGCAAGAAAGCATGCTTGATTAACATTTGCTTAAACTTTTACTAAACCAAACCCATTTCTTGTTTCATGGTGTAAACACATTAACAAGTTAACTAGTTTACTAATTAGCGATTAATTAAATGGCTTTTCAACATGTCTTTAAGTAACCGAACACTAATCATCAAAGTTAAGCGAACAATATCAAGAATCCAACATCAATGAAACATGCTTGCAATATGATAAGATTATAACATGAAAAGTACCAAGTTCATAATAAACACAAGATCAACACATCAACGATTGTTTATAAGTAACTATAACTAGTGTGTTTGCCCTTAGGCTTACAATAATACATATAACATCACAACATTGCTTGCAAATCATGTTAGAAATGACAAAAGATCAAAGATCAAACCATAAGCAAACAAGGAATGGGATGGATTGGATGATGAAAATGGGTTATAATCAACTCCTAAGCTCGACATGAACCGGTTTGCAGCAGCTTCAATAGCTAAGAATTCGCCCAAAAAACAGAGAAAATTACCCAACATGTGATCAGTGGTTGTTTTGTCCTATTTTATAGATATTTCAATCCGCATGGCCGTGCAGATGATCTGCACGGTCATGCACTTTATTTTGATCGCGACATCAACATCTTGTGGGTCAAGCAAGTGGGCTTGATTTGACTTCCGTCATCCGCACTGTTTGTTGCACTGCCAGTGCTATCGAGTAAATAAGTTTGCATGACCGTGCAGTTGGTTCGCACGGTCGTGTAGTGCCTGAAAATTGGCTTGCACTTAAGAAGTTTATTTAATGGGAGGTTTGTGTCGGCGAATAAAGAACCAAAATGTGAAGTGAAATGTCTATATCATTACAACTACAATTATTAGTAACTAAATAAGCCGCCTTCGTTTTATATTTTTCTATATATGTTTTAATGTATATACTC
This sequence comes from Ambrosia x helenae, assembly GCA_030844895.1. Taxonomy (NCBI): domain Eukaryota; kingdom Viridiplantae; phylum Streptophyta; class Magnoliopsida; order Asterales; family Asteraceae; genus Ambrosia; species Ambrosia x helenae. The sequence continues at coordinate 16,325,151 of CM061229.1, read as the reverse complement.
CGTACTTCATAATAGTTCTAACACGGAACTAAAATATATAAATAATAATCATGAAATCCACAATATTTTTTTTTTTTTTTTGAAATAATTCACTAAAAGACATAATAGTTTATTTTTATATAGAATCAAACAAGATTTAGGTCTTTTAGATAATACACATAATAAAAGTTGATACTTTTATTAGCTTAAAACGAAGTTTGAGACATCTTAATCAAAGTCTTGGGTTTTACTTTACCTATGTATTATTGTTTTACCTCCGGTTATTCTGGCCCACCTTTTACTCAATTATTGATACCATTACTTAATTGTAACAAAGCAATTGTTGTGGCGCTTAATATGTGAATATCTAGTGTCTGGGCTTAGGAAATGATATATAAAGCCTTGTTAGCTGGTAAGGGGCGTGTATTGTTAGGCTCAACGTTGGCTAAGAATAAGTATCTTGCTAGGTACGAGTATGGTTGAATTTATGAAAGAAAATAAGGGTCTTTAATGCATGCATTTACCGCCAAGAGGATCACTCTTATTAACGTCTTGTTTAAATCATTAATATATGAGTATATGACTGACTTCTGTAGTAATTACGAGTGTTATCCGAGTTAAACAATGATGCTATGTAGTAGTTAAGAAATATACATTATACTGATTGTGAATTCACTTTGTTTGATTAATTTTGGTGACTCTTTGGATGATTTGGAGAGCTAGAAACGAGAAAACATTTCGGGGTATAGAACCAAAAATCTCGGTTGTCGTTGGTAGTGTCAAAACTATGTCGTTTTTGTGGTTAAAAAACAGGTATATCTTCATCGACCTCCTTTGGGAGGATTGGTGTAGGAGCCCTTTGTATATGTTGTAATTTTGTGGTGTTGTCCTCTTTTCGAGGTCAGCTCCGTGTGTTTTAATGAAAGTTAACGTTCAAAAAAAAAGTAACCGAGTACAGAGGTTTCAAATTAATGCATGATGCAATGTCTTTTGCCTCTAAGCCAACATAGATTACGATCAGGGCCGTCTTTGGGGTGGTCCGAGGAGCCCAACCGGACATGGTCCATAAATCTTGAGGGCCTAATTTTTTTTTAAAAAAAATCCTATATATATGTATATATTTTTTATATAACTCATTTAACACTTAAACTTGAGCCTAAGTGCCCTATTTTTTAACGGTTTGGATATGGTACATGAATTTTTAGAGATTTTCAGGGACGGCCTTGATTACGATGGTAGAATGACTTATGTTTCATTATTCGAACCATACAGTTTTCATGATTGTCTATAATCCACACTTCTTTAAATACCCATAGAAGCATCCTTTCTTCTTATATAATTCTTGGCAATATTCTATCTCACATGTAGTGACGGAACATAAACATTTAAATTTATGGGATATTCCGTATAAAAAAAACCAAACCTTTTTCATCAAAAATAAAAACCAATAATCATGTATCCATGAGAAAAGATCAAACAAAATAGTATTACTCAATAATCATGGATTCATCATTCATGCGTCATTTTTATTCTAAACCCTAATTTACATTCAAATATTCAAATCATCAAGATGATGGTTCAAACCTAAGATTAATTCAAACATTCAAAACATCAAGATTTAACACATGCTGAATTGCCGATGATGTCGTATGGTTTGAATGCTGATTCGACACTCACGAATTTGTGTATGGGGGGGGGGGGGGGGGGGGGGGGGGGGGCTAAAATAATCCGCCCTTTCTAACATCACAAGATTTATTTTGCTTGGCCCTAAATGTTCTGCCCTTTTTCACATCACAAGATTAATTTTGATGAAAATAATATACGGTGAAAGAACTTATTAGTTCCATTGTTCTACGCCTAATGTTACAATAAAAAAAAACTGACGGTAAAAATATATAGATTAAATTTTATATCTAGTTTTGCAGTGGCGAAGCTTGACTCGAAAGTTTGGGGGGTCGGAAGTCACCGGGGGTCGGAAGTCACTAGTTTCGGGGTGTCGAAAACAGTTCCGGGGGTCGAAACCCTATATTTCTAAAATTTTCTATAAGAATACTATATAATCGGAACTTCTGCGCGAAAATTCAGGAGGGTCGGCCGCCCCCGCCCGCCCCAACTAAACTGTGCCACTATAGTTTTGAAACCACATATACTTGTCATTCGATAACTAAAGTATCATTGGTTGTTTACATAGTTGATGTGTGAAAGTGGAAAGCATGTCGGCATCCCCGTGTCGAAGACGAAAATAATTTGAAGATTTGAGAGATGGGTCAATGTATATTAAAAGGTAAATAATTTGTCACTAACATTATTTTTGATATTTCTTAAAATTCAAATTTTGTTCCTAAAGACAATTTTATCGGTTTAAACTATAACTAATAAATGTATATTAAAAGGTAAATGATTTTAATAACCTTTGTAAGTAGTTTGTACACGAACAAGAAGTTAAAAGTGTCTAGTTTGTCAACTAAAAAATAGTAGGAGAAATATATTTAAAAAGTTTTATTAATTACTTACATACACTAAAACTAACAGTGTAAATTCAATCTATATACACACATTAAAAAAAATACATATCATAAACATAAATTTCTCTAGACAAATAAAAAACATTATCATGTTATATCTTTTAAAGTTAAACCGTATAGATAGTCTTTATCGTTTGTAAGGATTTAACATATGCCTTTAATTGACACCATTGGTCATTCATCGACATTATATAACTTCAATCGTCCCTTCACTAGTTTTCACAGGATATGAAATATATTCATTTTACCCTTGGCTAAAAGATAAAAAAACCTTTGACTTTTCTCTTATTTCCTTCTCCAGACTTGCATGCTCTTATTTATTCTATGTTCTAAAAGGATTAGTGGATGGAAGTAGGAAGATTATACAACTTATTCCCTAATTTCTTAAAGTTAGACTAGGATAAGAAATGCAAAGTAGCAGCCAATATAGGTAACAAAGCTTTGGGAAAGGGTATGATGCAAAACGGGAAGAGGAGCACTGCAACAGTTCGGATGTAGCTGAGCTGCCATGTTTTGAGGCTTTATTGGGTCAACAAGATTTGAATAAGTACACATCGACCGTTTCTGTGAGATAAGTTGTTTAATTGAATCGGAGTTGTTTGCACATGAAAATAGGTTGTTTTTATGGTTTAGATGGACTACAAAGAAAGTAAATTTCATGGCTTGGAAAACGAGTATGTTGATCAGTTTTGTATGTATGTAATGGAAAACATGATAGGTTGGCCGTTCTAGTAACTGATGTAGACAAGGTATTAGAAGATGACATCTTGTCATATGGTTAGGTTCCTTTTATGGTGTATCGTTATGATGTTTTATATATACGGCTCAAATTCTTAATTCCTTAACCCTAAATAAAGTTCATTTATTTCTAATTGTGTATTTGGTGGTTAAGTGGTGTATTAAATAATCAGAAGATTTGGCGTTTAATTTTTCAGAATGCAAGTTGTAATGTATTTCTCCTTTTTGTTAAAAATACTAGTGGGAAACTCGCGCGTTGTTACGGTACAGCTAAGATAAATACATTTTTTTGAACAATGCACAAGCGTAGCCGTGTTAGCCCACCAAGTTGTAAGAAAAGTGTAAAAACATACTATCTTCCTTCCATTGTCTTTGAATGCAAAACGATGTATATGAAATTAATCCATTTCTCTTCATTGTTTACACTTTGAAAAGAAACTATAGTTTTTTAGATCCAACATGTAAGTTCTTATAACTTTTCATGCCACACTATCTAAATTGTCTAACCATATGCCCTTAACTTCCAGCATCTAAGGGATGATGTGTACACAGGACACCCAAGTATAAAAAAAGATTTCACTATATATAAAAATGAACTTCTTTGACCATCAAAATTCAGTCATCAGTACTATTCTCAAAACCAAATATGAACATAGATAAATTTTATTCCTAAATATTTCTATATAATTTTCCACAAATTTAGACCAAACAACCATATGGATATGTATTGTCAAGCATGAACTCAAAACCAAATATAAGCATAGAAACCAAAACAGAGCAGATAAACCAAAACATAACCATTTGATATCAGTATAAACAAGACATTTATTTTAATAAACAAATCAAGTTTAACCTGGAAGATGAACTTGCAGATACAGTCCACTTTCGGATTGTGTCGACGTTTTGCCAAATTCGTTACAACTTGATTACTCTTTTCAGCGTCGTCGGTCGCACGTTGTCTTTCTTATTAAATAATTAAAATAAAAAAAAACCTTATCAATAGAAAATCAAAACGTATCGTACTACTTGGCGTTGTATGTGCGTCACTTTGTACCGCCATTAACTCTCTGCAAAGTTGTTTCGTTTATCTTTTTGCGTGTTCTTCTGACCATCACAAGAAAAAAAAAGTAGCCGTAGATGTCAATGGTTGGAACAAAAACCTAGTAAACATAAGTGATTATCTTCTAGGGCCATTTAGGGAAGAAAAGTGGTAAAATTTAGAAAATTGTAAAGAAACCATTGGTATACCATCTTAACTTTGGACAACAAATTGGACATACTTACCCATGCCTCCTCCTTTATAATGTAGTATAGATAAATTAAATGCATTTAATTAATGATATTGTGTTAGTTGAGAAGATTAACAGGACATGAATGAGAGGGCGAAGGAGTGGTGAGCTACTTTAGAGGACCAATGTTTAATGAATAGTCACTTTTAAGATTGAGTACCTTTCCTGTGGTTTTAATGACACATGTGATGATGTCAAGAATTAGATTACAACTAGTATTAAGTCCCCGCGTGTTGCGGCGGAGTGGTAAAACCATGCTAAGTAGAAATAATGTCACACCACCACCAGCGACCACTAATACCAAAAGGCTCATAAAAGTACAATAAATAAGAAAAAGGAAAATAACACCGAATGAAAAGAAGGCGTAAAATCTTAGAACCACACATACTCGTTGCGACGTGTTAATGTCAAAGGCGTAAAATCGATGAATTTTAATAACTATGGTTAAAGTGAAGTAACTAATTCGGTCTAGGACCCGCGCATTGTGACGAACTTGTTATAACTCGCAAAATTTAGAACGGAACTTAAAACGAAAAAATCGCGTAAGATGAAAATTATGTGGGTCCAAAGTTGAAAGAAAAAAAGTGTTAGGGTTAAATTGTAAAAGATGGAAATCTTAGCGTTAAAAGTTAAAAAAAAAAAAAAAAAAAAAAAGAGAGAAGTTTTGGGTTAGAAGTGGAAAATCAAAATTGTTAGTGTTAAATTGTAAAAGATGAAAATATTGCGTTAAAAGTAAAAAAGAAAAACATTTGTGCTAAAAGTGTAACATCAATTTGTTTTTGAAAAACCCCCTAAGCATAGGGTACAACCCCTCTAAGCACAAAAGTTTTGGTAATTATAGTATTACCGAAACCGGAACTGCAATGGGTTCCTTCAATATCTGGTCAAAGTAATTCCCGACCCTACCCGGAACTGGTTCCATACCCGGAACCGGGTATTAGAAAAACCCAGTTTGTGCACCACTAATGGTAGGACCATGGGAGTATGTAGACCAATAAGAAACCACGATGAGTTGTTTTCTAAACTCCCAATGCATAGAGTACAACCCCTCAATGAATAAAAGCTTTGCTAATTAGATGATTTTGAATGGAAAAATAGACGTAAAAGCGCTAAACCACACATGCGCAACTCGCAAAATTAAACCGAAACGAAAAATATAAACGATGAAAAGTATTAGGAATTAAAGTTGAAAGTGAAAAAAAAATTGGGGCTAAATTAAAAAATATACAAAACTTTGGGTTAAAAGTATAAAAAATAAAGATAAAAAAATAAAAAAGAATTATAAATTAGTGGGTATAACCCACAAGCTATAAGTACAAACATCTTATGCATAAAACACCATCAAAGCATAGAGTACAACAAAGCATTGCACAAATGCTTTGCTAATTAGTAATATTTAAATTAAGGGTCAACCGGTTCTGAAGGCAACTGGTTTCTAGTATATAAGGTCATTTGTACAAAAAGGTGGGGAGATAAGAGACGTAACCCACCATACTCAGGCCGATTAGTGTAAATAGAAAGCAACCACTAGGGTATTGTTTGATAGGATGTTCCTAATTAAATTAAATGAAAAAAAAATTATAGGGTTGTAATTAGACCTGCTATGTTATATGGAATGGACTCTTGGGCCATTAAGAAGACACAAAAATACAAGATGGAAATAGCAGAAAAGGAAATGCTTAGGTGGATCTGCAGGCATACAATGCTAGACCGGATAAGAAATGAGGTTATTAGGGAAACGTTAGAAGTGGCTAGTATTTCTATATGATAAAGGATGTGAAATTGAGATGGTTTGGGCATGTGAGGAGTCAAAAGACAATGCCAACTAGTGTAATGGAAAACCTCACTGTTGCAAATGGGAATCGTAGTGATGGCAGGGATAGAGATGAAGGGTACTAATGTAAATTTCTTTTGATATTGTAAAGAATGAGGCGAGTAAAATGTCTAAACTATTCTCTAAGTGTCTTAATTGTCCTAATTATTCCCACAATACCCTTAAATTTCTTGCTTAAATATGTTGTACATGTTGCTTCTTAAGTTGTACGGAAATGAAAATGATTATGTTGACTATCATTCTTCCTTAATAAGATAATATAAATTAAAATAAAAATAAAAAATAATTGTAAAATTAAAATATTGCATTCAACTAATTAATAAAAAGTAAATATTATGTTATAAATAAAAATAACTAAAAATTATATTTATAGGTTTTGTGAATATTGAAATTTATATTTCCTATTTAAATTATATAACTAAGTACTATTCAAATTAAATATTATCTTATTTAAATACTTAAGTATATAATTGTTAAATATTTACTTAATAATAATAACAACGAGATGACGTTCCCCGCACGTTACGACGGGATGCAGATTATGAAAGTCAGTATCACTATATTAGATGAAAAAAATATTTACTTTTGGAATAAGTTAGTATAATATGGGAAAGAGATACCCTAAAAAATGAGTTTTGCCTAAGTAACCTAATTACGATTACATGCATTTTGTTCTTATAATACAAACTTTTATCTTTTTGTTTTCTCAAAATCCAACATAAAATTCAGCACAAAAAAAATCCAATGCAAAAGGGTTTAGCAAAAAAAAATCTTGTACAAATTTTTTTTGCCAAAAATGTTATATAAGATAGAAATACAACACATATTTTTGGGTTTTTTCGGTTGACATTTTCATATAACAATATAGTACTCACGTAAAAAATAGAAACATGCTTGATTTTATGGTGTAATTCTTTTATTTAAAATATAAGGTCATGTGAAAAAGTCATGTCCTTTTAAAAAATGAGGGGAAATATGCATGTAAATTGCATGTGAAGAGAGAAAATTTTTTATTTTTTATTTAAAATATGCATCTTACACCTATTTTTTCTACGCTTTATTTTTTATTTAAAAACCTCTCCCCGTTATGCACAACCACCGCCAATACTGTATTGCCGCCTAGCGGCCTCTCTCCTTCTCCATGGTGGTCGACCACCATGGTCACCGATGGAGGTTGGGTGGTTGCTAGTGGCGTATCCGGGAACAATTTTTAAGGTTTTTACTGATTTTCTAAATTTTCACACTAAAATTTTCAACTTTTTTTCCAAACCGAGGGGTTCCTAAATCCTAGATACCTAGGAACCCCTAGATCCGCCCATGGTGGTTGCGATGGTGGTTATGACCACCCGCTACAACCAATCCACTACTACAACAACCAACAACAATCAAACCCAGGAAGTCCCAAAAATAACGACGCTATTAATAGGGTCTGGAAAGGATGAGATGTAGGCAAACCTTACCCTATTATTAGAGATAGAGAGGCTTCTTTCAGACAGACTCCCGGCTCGAAATCTAACACACACTAAAATATAACTAAGTAGGCACACACCAAATAGTAAAAAAGAGTAGTGAATGAATAACATAGAAGAATAAGTACATAAATAACCTTAATAAATAACAAATAAAGTTAAAACACAAAGGCCATCTCTAAAGAAAGCAAAATCAAAGACACAAAAGTACCTTTCTTCTAAAAATCTTTAACTTTAATCCTACGTCTCCACGAATTCCTATCTTGGACCAACCCACTACTGTAAAATTAAAATTTCTTAAACCGCCAACGTTCACATGTATGACCGTAAGATTCCCATTTATCTCCACGTGGCACTCCCTAATGGCTTTTGCAAGTTGACCCACATTTCCACATCGTCGTCTTTAATCATCCCCAACAACACTCACAATCTGTCCACCCCTCCCTACTAATATTTGTCGGCCTTAAAAACTCACCCCTAAATTGTGTGGTTATAGGCTTATTGTGACAACCGGCAAATTTCGGTCAACCTTTGACTGCATCTTAATCACGTTTTCTGTATATTTAACATGTTTTAAAGTTAATTTTGATTAACTTAAGTCATACGAGTCCTACGATGTCTTTCTTGAAGTTCATGGATGCCTTGATGTTTGTAAAGAAAGAGTTGCGCGTTTTAAGTCTAACGAACTGACATCAGTGAAAATCCGTTAAACTGGATTAACATAAAGTTATTACATGTAAATACGGCACATATTTGCTATTGAAGCGATCGGATGTGGAATCGGCTTGAAAAACGGTCTAAAACGTAGCGTTTTGGAAAACGCGGAAGCAACCGACATGGTAACCGGACATCAAAATGTGTGGTTTTAACCGCTTTTATACTTTCGGAATAATTATTTATTATAAATAATGTTATTTATTTAATACCGAAAGTTATCGAATCGTTTAAAGTAAGGAAACAATAACCGAGCGGGTTAATGCGATATTAACGCGTTTTCTGATAAGAACGTGTCGGATGTCGAAAATAATTATATTTTTGCTCGGTTTAGTGTTATTTATGATTTCGAACAAAACCGACTAATTTTTGTTGTTAATAATCGATCCTAAATATATAACCGAGACGTTTTACGCTTAAACGGGTTCGATACGCGGTATACTCCACCTAACTAAAACCCTAACTATAAATAGAACATAACCTCCTTGCATTCCCCATTTTTGCAGCCGCAAGCCCCCCATCTCTCTACTCTCTCTCTAAAATCCTTAACCCTCTCACTCTCTCTCTTCGAAATCTCGCTTCTCCACCGGTTCCACCTCTCTCGTCCCTGTTACAGCATTAGCCGGCCACCACCATGCTTTGGTGGTGGCGGTGCCGCGTTTCCAGGCCCAAACTCGAGCAAAAACGGGTTGGTTAGGTGGGTTTTGGTCGTGGTTGGTGTTGGTGCCTCTTGGTGGGAGCAGGGTCGGGTTTGGTTCAAAGCCGGAGGACCCGATCTAGAAGCTGAACAAAGGTCTTGGGTAACCGGTCAAGGTCGGGTCAGGTCACAGGTGTGTTGGATTCGAGCCATGGTTCAAGTTTCAGTTTCAGTATTTGGACGTTGGGTTGACGCGGGTCTCTGGTTGGTCACGGGCCTCGGGTGGCGTGAGCTGTGGTGGCTTCCATGGTGGTACATGTCCGATCTATGTTGCAGTGGTCGGATCCGGGGATAGTGATGGTTTTGGTGCCGGTGAACGATGACTTTTCTTAGATGGTTGAAGGGTGGTTGAGGCCCGGTGGTGGCTGAGGTGCAGGGTGATGGCATCGAGGGTGGTTGGTTTCGACTGTGATAAGGGATCCGGCCTGGTTTGGGTTCGGTTGGGCCAGATAAGGGTTAGATCAGGTTGTGATGGCTGTATCAGGTCAGATCTGTTTGGATGCTTGGGTCACGTTTTGGTCTCGGGTCAGGTTTAAGTCCCGGGTCAGATCCAGCTCGTTTTGGGTCCGGTCAGACCTGGTCAACATTAGTCGACGCACGGTCAAGCTGGTCAAACCTTTAGTTCGGTCAATGATCCAATCAACTCGGTCAGCGCGTTGTTAGAGACGATGTCGAGACGCCCGTACGATATGGTAAAAAAATAATTAATGACTTCGTATTATTTGTTTTTATTATATTTATAAGTCAAATACGGAAGAAAAATAGCGTTAACTCGTGAAGCGAACCGACGAATAATAAATGGAAAATATAAATCGGATGAACGGTTCTTGTATAATAAATCGTGACCAGGTAATGTTATATATTGAACTAAATACGTTGGACTATATGGTATATATTGTTATAGGTGGTATATAAATAATTAAATTATATGAATGTTATCGAAACGTATAAAGTCTCGTTTGAATTGGAAATCACGGATAAATATATTGTCGGCTTGTATTGGAAATTGATTTTGGGAAAACTGTAGGCAACTTATGTTGTCTAGTTTGCATAAAAACAGAGGAAACTCTGCCAAATTTTTTTTAATAAAAATCCGAAGCGCAGAAGCGACTATCGTTGTATATGTTTTATAAATGATTTTTCCAAGTATCTTAGTAAATGTGGTTATATAAAATCGCGACGTTTTGACAAGAATTAATTGTAAGAATAATAAGCGAATCCCGAACAATATTTGCAAAACAAATTTATATAGTTTTATCGAGCGTCAAGTATGACGAGTTTTCGAAAGCTTACTGTTCGGATTTAACCGGAAATAATAACGAAAATTGTATTTTTGCGAAGTATATTTTCCTAAGATAAACGTACAAGACAAATACATTTATTCGACTAACGAGACGAGCTACGACTTAGGAAAAGTTATACGTTTCGAGGTATTAGTCCAACGTGGGTTACACGCGACTAGAACAAGTGCGCAACTTGGGTACTATGTCGTGTGTTAACGCGTAAGTAAGATAAGTCACGATCGGTTCGTTGAGTTAAAGCATATTAAGACTCGAGTTAGTATACACGAGTCTAGATAGTTGAATAAACTATCTTTTAGCCGGATAATAGGCTAGGCTTATATGTGATAGAATTTTAAGGTGTCCTTTGTTGGTAATAGGGCACGAGGAAGTCGGGCAAAGCTTCGGGCTTTGTTTGCTAGCTAAGCAAGGAAATTAAGGTGAGTTCATGACCCCACTTTTTACTGTTTTGTAAATGTTTTTGGGGGGAAGACATGCTTCTTTTACGAAAACCTGTTTATTTTAAAGCATAACAAAGTTTATGAAAAACTTGTGAAGTTACAATGCTTTTATAAAATCGTACGTGAGTAAAAAGGGAAATGAAAGTTATGAGTATTAAAATGTGCGGTAACTGTGGAAACTTGAAATGGTACATAAGATGGGCACATGGGTAACGGAAAAGTCTAGTGGGACGTGCAGTCTCCGCAGTTAACTGTAACCATTAATACAAGGTGATGTAGCCGTAGAATATGGGGATAGTACTATCGGTCCTTGACGGGGACCCACCCCCGGTTGATTAGCGTCAACTCGGATGGACCAAGGGGTGTTACGATATTCTAAACTTGTTGTTACCACTATAACAACGTGCGGGGCAAAAAGTAAGTAGTCTGGTTTTGGTTACGGGCTCATGGGGACGTCATCGGTATTAGGATTTGCAACCCTAAGTTTTTGTAGCACATTTCTTATGTTTGTTATGCGCACTAACTTATCAAATAATGGCTGTTTATTTGATCATTTCCGCTTTCGGCGTACGTGTTTGCCCGGTGGGTAATCCCGGGGGAAAAATGGTTTTCATAATAATGTGTACGGATGTCCGATTAGGAATCCGGTGTGGGAAAATGATTTAAATGAGAAAGTTTTTCAAAAGTTATTGCGGAAGTCTCCTTTTTGGGCTAAAAGTTCGATCGACAAAGCTTGGGTATATTTATCTTTATGGGGAGGTAAATATACGGCAAAGTGAGTCGTGTCGAAGGCTAAGAAAGGAACACCCGGTAATAATCTAAAAGAGACTTTTTATATGATGTTCGGTCGACAAAACTTGGATATATTTATCTTTATGGGGAGGTAAATATATGGCAAAGTGAGTCGAGTCGAAGGCTAAGAAAGGAATAACTGGTAAGGTTTGAAATGAGATTTTTATATGTATTTTCCCAGTTTTGCGTAAATAAAATAAACTTTCTCATTAATGTTTGCAAATATTTTCTCAAGTGTTTTGAAAGAAAAATGGGTTATGAACGATAAACATAAAACCATGAACTCACCGGCTTTATGCTGACCTTTTTAAGCATGTCTTTCAGGTCTAGATATTGGCAACGACACGGTTGGAAATAAGCGATGTCTTGGAATTGGAGACCCTAGAAGACTTAGTAAAAGGCGTTCGAAATATGTAGAAGTCTTAGTCAAAATATTCCGCTGCGTAGTAAAGGTGCCAAACGTTCACAACCGACGGGAAAATCGGGGTGTGACAGTTTGGTATCAGAGCTATAGGTTTTAGCGAATTAGGTGTCAGTAGAGATACCTAGGCTTTAACCTGAGTTTTAATTAGGGACCGAAAGTGCTAAGATTGAAAATTTAGTACGAACGCCTAGGAAGTAAAATTTTCAACCGTTGCCAAATAAGTTGAAAGGATATTAGTGTATGCAATTACACTATCTCAGCCTAGGTTTCTTTGACGTAAGAAACATTTGTTTATGTGTATAGTGAGTATTTTCTATAATGATATATTGAAAGGTATAACAGCTTGTGATGGCTAGGCATATCTCACTAGTGATCGGTGGGTCGTTGCTTTGTATAGCAAAGGGTATCTTCACATAGAATTTAGCTGAGCCATTGTTCCATAGTTATTAGGAACAATTTACTTGATTATATAATGTGTGTAAGTATATGTAAAGTATAAAACTATGCCTCAATAATAATGCGAATCGCCAACGGATATCGACACTAGCTTTGACGGGGCGAGGACGAGCACTCGTGTCAAGCAGTTAGACAGGTTGGAGCGCGACATGCAAAACGAAATGTTTGAAGCATTTGCGGCATCGCATCCCCATGAAATAGGGTATGCTTACGTTGTCTATGTTTACCTCGCTTTGAAACATTGTGGAGAGGCACTTCGTCTAGTAGATGGTACTGCGCAAGCTGGAATGTGGTCGGGGACGACACCGGGAAAGGTGGCACGCACGGCTAGCATTATATACGTAATATATATATATACGTATGATTATGTGAATTTTATGAGTGCTTATGATATAACTCACGATGGAAGATTAATAGGATGATCTTGTGAGGTAAATTTTCGATAACACAGACGTCACGTTATTGCGAATTTACAGGCACATGAAAGTCCTAAGAAAATCTATCGTGAGGGTATATATATGTAAGGCATAAAGGGTATTATATCTGTTGTTGCGGACGTGATTGTCGATTCTCCCCTGTTCGTGTCATTGTGACTTTGCTTTTCTTAAACCAGTTTAAGATCTTGATGATCTTGCTTCTGGAACTTCTAAGGTTTATGTTGAAGAACCTGGTTATATCTTTCGAGTATGGTTTACATTCCCCGTTCCTTGTTTGTGGCCTTCGACAAATCGTTTTAAAGGAATCCAATTTTTGTTGATTCCTTATCTTTTCACAGAATTTGACACGTATTTTTGTACACATGTCAACTGTTATATATTTGAATTCCTTAAATTTGTGAAGGTCCATTGTAGGGCTTCACGTCTAACGATGGTTTCATTAATGATTTGGTTATCATTACGTTGCTCGTAATGCTAGCATTCTACTCCTAATGTGTTAGGCTGTTGTGGGCAATGAATCTTTTAATATTTCGTCGATGAGTTTATTGGAATCGACACTTCAGTTGAATCTAATCGTTGGAAATTAATACAACACCTTGTGGTGAATATTCATTCGACTTGTAATAATGGGTGATCTTTATTGGCTTGTTTCTTTTTCATCAACTCGTTTGCCATTATCTCAAATCCAAACACACCTTGCGACGTGTAATGGGAAAGTTGGTGCACTAGTTGTTTCGTTTGAGGTGCACCAAGCCAATAGTATTTGTTGATAAAGTATTGACAGCACGTTTGGGCGTTTGGATGCCACATTCGCGTGCTAATTCATCTCAGATGTCATTTGCTATAACCACGTTGATGTTTTGTGAACTAGGCAAACAATCGTAGCTTGCCTGTCTACCGTTTGCCAAAGAATACCGTTTCATCCGTATCGCCCCTTTGAAATTAATCGAGTATATGAACACCTTATTTTCTTTTGAGTGTTGGAATACCGAGTTGTTTGATCTCATAACATGGCTCCTTGGGGAGTCGTGCCATTACTGTGTAAAGCGTTTATTGTTATGTGTATACTGTAGAGGACTATTGGTAGTCCCTCACGTGCCACAAACAATCCACCGATATCTTTCAGAAAAATTTAGCGGTTGATTCTAATCATTAAGCTGTTGTCCACACATTTGCAAATCGTGTGGAAGATTGAAAAATGTATATACTTTCATTGAGAATCGTTCAAGTGGAACGTTTGAGGTTTGTTACCTAATGTCCTTGTATTCGGTAGATTATGAAAACCTACCTTGTCTCATTTGTACCGACAAGTACCTTGACTCATCTATTGTTTGGAAACTTCTATTGAGTCTTCAAAATATATCATAACTTAAATTTTGGGGACAAAATTTCTGTAACAGAGGGAGAATGTGACAACCGGCAAATTTCGGTCAACCTTTGACTGCATCTTAATCACGTTTTCTGTATATTTAACATGTTTTAAAGTTAATTTTGATTAACTTAAGTCATACGAGTCCTACGATGTCTTTCTTGAAGTTCATGGATGCCTTGATGTTTGTAAAGAAAGAGTTGCGCGTTTTAAGTCTAACGAACTGACATCAGTGAAAATCCGTTAAACTGGATTAACATAAAGTTATTACATGTAAATACGGCACATACTTGCTATTGAAGCGATCGGATGTGGAATCGGCTTGAAAAACGGTCTAAAACGTAGCGTTTTGGAAAACGCGGAAGCAACCGACATGGTAACCGGACATCAAAATGTGTGGTTTTAACCGCTTTTATACTTTCGGAATAATTATTTATTATAAATAATGTTATTTATTTAATACCGAAAGTTATCGAATCGTTTAAAGTAAGGAAACAATAACCGAGCGGGTTAATGCGATATTAACGCGTTTTCTGATAAGAACGTGTCGGATGTCGAAAATAATTATATTTTTGCTCGGTTTAGTGTTATTTATGATTTCGAACAAAACCGACTAATTTTTGTTGTTAATAATCGATCCTAAATATATAACCGAGACGTTTTACGCTTAAACGGGTTCGATACGCGGTATACTCCACCTAACTAAAACCCTAACTATAAATAGAACATAACCTCCTTGCATTCCCCATTTTTGCAGCCGCAAGCCCCCCATCTCTCTACTCTCTCTCTAAAATCCTTAACCCTCTCACTCTCTCTCTTCGAAATCTCGCTTCTCCCACCGGTTCCACCTCTCTCGTCCCTGTTACAGCATTAGCCGGCCACCACCATGCTTTGGTGGTGGCGGTGCCGCGTTTCCAGGCCCAAAATCGAGCAAAAACGGGTTGGTTAGGTGGGTTTTGGTCGTGGTTGGTGTTGGTGCCTCTTGGTGGGAGAAGGGTCGGGTTTGGTTCAAAGCCGGAGGACCCGATCTAGAAGCTGAACAAAGGTCTTGGGTAACCGGTCAAGGTCGGGTCAGGTCACAGGTGTGTTGGATTCGAGCCATGGTTCAAGTTTCAGTATTTGGACGTTGGGTTGACGCGGGTCTCTGGTTGGTCACGGGCCTCGGGTGGCGTGAGCTGTGGTGGCTTCCATGGTGGTACATGTCCGATCTATGTTGCAGTGGTCGGATCCGGGGATAGTGATGGTTTTGGTGCCGGTGAACGATGACTTTTCTTAGATGGTTGAAGGGTGGTTGAGGCCCGGTGGTGGCTGAGGTGCAGGGTGATGGCATCGAGGGTGGTTGGGTTTCGACTGTGATAAGGGATCCGGCCTGGTTTGGGTTCGGTTGGGCCAGATAAGGGTTAGATCAGGTTGTGATGGCTGCATCAGGTCAGATCTGTTTGGATGCTTGGGTCACGTTTTGGTCTCGGGTCAGGTTTAAGTCCCGGGTCAGATCCAGCTCGTTTTGGGTCCGGTCAGACCTGGTCAACATTAGTCGACGCACGGTCAAGCTGGTCAAACCTTTAGTTCGGTCAATGATCCAATCAACTCGGTCAGCGCGTTGTTAGAGACGATGTCGAGACGCCCGTACGATATGGTAAAAAAATAATTAATGACTTCGTATTATTTGTTTTTATTATATTTATAAGTCAAATACGGAAGAAAAATAGCGTTAACTCGTGAAGCGAACCGACGAATAATAAATGGAAAATATAAATCGGATGAACGGTTCTTGTATAATAAATCGTGACCAGGTAATGTTATATATTGAACTAAATACGTTGGACTATATGGTATATATTGTTATAGGTGGTATATAAATAATTAAATTATATGAATGTTATCGAAACGTATAAAGTCTCGTTTGAATTGGAAATCACGGATAAATATATTGTCGGCTTGTATTGGAAATTGATTTTGGGAAAACTGTAGGCAACTTATGTTGTCTGGTTTGCATAAAAACAGAGGAAACTCTGCCAAATTTTTTTTATAAAAATCCGAAGCGCAGAAGCGACTATCGTTGTATATGTTTTATAAATGATTTTTCCAAGTATCTTAGTAAATGTGGTTATATAAAATCGCGACGTTTTGACAAGAATTAATTGTAAGAATAATAAGCGAATCCCGAACAATATTTGCAAAACAAATTTATATAGTTTTATCGAGCGTCAAGTATGACGAGTTTTCGAAAGCTTACTGTTCGGATTTAACCGGAAATAATAACGAAAATTGTATTTTTGCGAAGTATATTTTCCTAAGATAAACGTACAAGACAAATACATTTATTCGACTAACGAGACGAGCTACGACTTAGGAAAAGTTATACGTTTCAAGGTATTAGTCCAACGTGGGTTACACGCGACTAGAACAAGTGCGCAACTTGGGTACTATGTCGTGTGTTAACGCGTAAGTAAGATAAGTCACGATCGGTTCGTTGAGTTAAAGCATATTAAGACTCGAGTTAGTATACACGAGTCTAGATAGTTGAATAAACTATCTTTTAGCCGGATAATAGGCTAGGCTTATATGTGATAGAATTTTAAGGTGTCCTTTGTTGGTAATAGGGCACGAGGAAGTCGGGCAAAGCTTCGGGCTTTGTTTGCTAGCTAAGCAAGGAAATTAAGGTGAGTTCATGACCCCACTTTTTACTGTTTTGTAAATGTTTTTGGGGGGAAGACATGCTTCTTTTACGAAAACCTGTTTATTTTAAAGCATAACAAAGTTTATGAAAAACTTGTGAAGTTACAATGCTTTTATAAAATCGTACGTGAGTAAAAAGGGAAATGAAAGTTATGAGTATTAAAATGTGCGGTAACTGTGGAAACTTGAAATGGTACATAAGATGGGCACATGGGTAACGGAAAAGTCTAGTGGGACGTGCAGTCTCCGCAGTTAACTGTAACCATTAATACAAGGTGATGTAGCCGTAGAATATGGGGATAGTACTATCGGTCCTTGACGGGGACCCACCCCCGGTTGATTAGCGTCAACTCGGATGGACCAAGGGGTGTTACGATATTCTAAACTTGTTGTTACCACTATAACAACGTGCGGGGCAAAAAGTAAGTAGTCTGGTTTTGGTTACGGGCTCATGGGGACGTCATCGGTATTAGGATTTGCAACCCTAAGTTTTTGTAGCACATTTCTTATGTTTGTTATGCGCACTAACTTATCAAATAATGGCTGTTTATTTGATCATTTCCGCTTTCGGCGTACGTGTTTGCCCGGTGGGTAATCCCGGGGGAAAAATGGTTTTCATAATAATGTGTACGGATGTCCGATTAGGAATCCGGTGTGGGAAAATGATTTAAATGAGAAAGTTTTTCAAAAGTTATTGCGGAAGTCTCCTTTTTAGGCTAAAAGTTCGATCGACAAAGCTTGGGTATATTTATCTTTATGGGGAGGTAAATATACGGCAAAGTGAGTCGTGTCGAAGGCTAAGAAAGGAACGCCCGGTAATAATCTAAAAGAGACTTTTTATATGATGTTCGGTCGACAAAACTTGGATATATTTATCTTTATGGGGAGGTAAATATATGGCAAAGTGAGTCGAGTCGAAGGCTAAGAAAGGAATAACTGGTAAGGTTTGAAATGAGATTTTTATATGTATTTTCCCAGTTTTGCGTAAATAAAATAAACTTTCTCATTAATGTTTACAAATATTTTCTCAAGTGTTTTGAAAGAAAAATGGGTTATGAACGATAAACATAAAACCATGAACTCACCGGCTTTATGCTGACCTTTTTAAGCATGTCTTTCAGGTCTAGATATTGGCAACGACACGGTTGGAAATAAGCGATGTCTTGGAATTGGAGACCCTAGAAGACTTAGTAAAAGGCGTTCGAAATATGTAGAAGTCTTAGTCAAAATATTCCGCTGCGTAGTAAAGGTGCCAAACGTTCACAACCGACGGGAAAATCGGGGTGTGACACTTATAGCCATCCAAGAGTTATTTTCATCTTCCAATAATATTCAAATACCTATGTACGTTGTTACCAAACAATTTATCGTTTAATGGTATCAACTTGTTGAAAATACTAAACACGTAACCTTTCAAAAGATCGATGGTTCTACCCATAGGTTTAGAGGGTGTTTGGGATTAACTTTAGAAATGCAAAAGCGCTTTTTTTTTTAACATCAAATTTCATTAAAACACAAGGCCGGACCTCAAATCAAGGACCGAACCCAGAACTCACAAACCATACAAAGGGTATTTTAATGCAAAAGTGCTTTTGATCGCTTATTGCTTTATGATTTTTTGAAAATGAGTTTTAAAAAAAGTGTTTGGATTAGCTTTTGGGATGAGAAACGTCAAAAAGTCAATAAATTGTTTTTTTTAAGTGTTTCGCTTAACTTATTGTGAATATTGGTTGTATGGGCGGTAGATTTATAATTTTTTTCCAAAAGTCAAGCTAAAAGTCAAAAGTCATGATTTTAAACTTCTCAAAAACAAAATTTCCACCATTGAAAGCTAAAAGTCAAAACAGAAAGTGTTTTTGGGTTACACAAACAACTTATTAACTTATTGGCTTCTTGAAAAAGCCAATAAGTCAATAAGTTGTTTTGAAACTCAATCCCAAACACCCTCTTAATAGATTTAAGAGTAGAATTAATGAGCGTGTAAGTTATCTGTTTAGGAAGAAAACTTATGTTGTTATATGGTGAGTTTGAATAAGATAAAAGTTAGAAATCACATAATACAATTCTTTATAGGTTTTTATTTTTATTTTTATATTTTTATGATTATAGATAGGCGGTTACAATGTTACATAACCAAGTTATGTATAATATATATATATACACACATATACACACACATATACACACACTCTAAACAAAAAATATACCAGTGTTTATATATACGTGGTTGTCGCGATTTTTTACTTAAAATTAGTAATTTGTTCTCTAACATATTAGGAGAACTGGCAGGGGCGCAACTCTTAAGGGGCGGCCGACCCCCCCGAATTTTCGCTCATAAGTTCCGATTATATAGTATTCATATAGAAATTTTTTGGTATATAAGGTTTCGACCCCCAAAGCTGGTTTTCGACCCCCGAAACTAGTGACTTCCGACCTCCGGTGACTTCCGACCCCCCGAAGTTTCGGGTCAAGCTTCACCACTAAGAACCGGTTATATAAATTACAAGAATCAATTCACGTATTCTTGTGATTCTCTACTCAAATGTTTTTTCTTAACTTTTTTAATACTGAATTATACCTAATAGTATATGTGCAATGCAATAACACAATAACACTGAAGATAACATGTTCTTTTCGAGGTGTTGAGATTAAACATAAGTTTAGTGTTGAATAAAATTGATCGTGAACTCCAACCAAAAGTAAGACCGGTTCGTAATAATAATATCAGGAATAACAACACCAATGGTTAAGTAAACGACGAAAGCGCGACCAAACCAATAACAATTTCACAACACATGTTAATAAACATGGGCTAATAGAAAACGGCCTTTGTCTTGGCCCAAAATACTGAACTAAAGCTCAATGGGCCGATTGCAATGGATTAGAGATTGGTGTATCTGGTGTGGGGTTTAATAGATGTTATTCTCATAGGTGAGGTTTGATCCACCTATATACATCATTAAACACTAGTAGGAATGCCCGCGCGTTGCGGCGGGTGCATCTGTTTTGCCCCTCGTGCATCGTGTTTGTTGGTTATTCGTTATGATGAAGTAGAAAACAACGATGTATAAAATATATGTTACTAAAAACTGAAACTCAAAAGTATATCTTCTGAAAATTTTAAATGGGTACATAACAATAGGCCGTACTATTCCTTACAACACCCTTAAATTGACCCACGTCCTTTGGTGGGACCCTTTTATGTATCTCGAAGGCAGATAAGTATGCCATCGTAGAGCGGTGCTTAGCGTAGTGAAGTGGCGTTGTATTTCTTAATGACCATAAGATTGTAGTGGAAGTGATGTAATTACTAAAATGCAGTTTGTAGTGTCCAGCATATTTCTATTATTTTAGGGCACCCGCGAGATGCAGCGGAGACAATGATTTGCATAGATACTCTCGTTTTATATTAGTTTGACAAGCGTCGTAACAAATATAATTCACCAAACAAATTAGTAATCAATATAGTTAAAACTACCAAATCGACTGATAAGAACTTGTCTTCTTTTGGATATGTAAACAATTGGTGACTTCGTGAGATCAGAAACTTAAATTCTATTTCTAGAAGCTTATAGTAGCAGAGAAAACAAAAAAAAAAACATCGAGAAAGATGATGACGTTGCTCATGAAGTATTTATACCATATTTGCTTGTATAAACGTCAAGCCTACATATATCGCTCACTTTAATGGGTTGAAACGTGTCATGGGTTGGGTGTGTTGGCAAACTTCAAGCCTACATATTCATTTGTGTGCAAAAGTGTCACATCATACCATCCTGCAACCACATAAATTTAAAAAGAATATATATAAATACATAATATATGATGTAATATATTTACTATAAACGTTGAAAGATATGTAAGTTATGTATGTGAAGAGTCACCACATTATTTATATACCAAATACATGACCACTATTTATAAGACTATAACATTGATACAAACATAATAAAGACATGGAGGTTATGAATGTAAAGAGTCACCACTGTTAATTTCCTCATCAATTTTATAATTATGTTTAAATTAATTTTTTCAACAATTTAATATTTAAGTAGAAAAACCATTTTACCCACTATTTATAAGACTATAACATTGATACAAACATAATAAAGGTTGTATTTACTTAAATTTTACAGGTATCCTTCACTGATGTTGTATAATATAGTATAGAAGATAAAAATTCGGGTTGATTCATTAGCGTGAGCATGAATTTATAGTTTTTTGATTTCTTATTTCTTAAAACAAATAACATAAGTAATTAACACATAGTTAAGTTTTTGTTTTCTCTTTATGCTAGTGTTTAATTTATTTTATTAATTAGAATTAGAACTTAAACAATATACAATTGCCGAAAGCAAAATAATATTGCGAACCACACTACATACAACGTTTAACAAGAACATTAAATAGATCAACATATACCTTAAAAGTCTTAGAACAAATATAGTTTACGTATAGATCGAGTTAACTATTTCATGGCGTTCAAGGAGACCATGTTGATTGAAATTGAGGAAAGTCTCCATACCCTTCTCCAACCATCCTCTCCATCATCTATCCTTCATGTCCATTTGTTCCCTACAACATCAGTTTTCATCCCATGCAGTAAGTGGAAGTAATATTTATAATATTTTAGAAACATATTAGCAAATCTAGAATGTTATATTTATAATTTTGTCTGTTTTATTTAGTTAACAATATGTATGATTCAAGATACACCACTTCTTAACAAGGATAGTTGGGAAAGCCATATGTCCCCTTCATAGGGGCCATATCATCCAATTCAGTAGAGTTGAGGTCAATAGGTCATAGAAGGTGCTTGCTTCTGAAAAGCTTCATGGAGAGAAACTATTAATGCACAAAGAAGAGAAAAAACTGCACTAATTAATTTTGAAAAATATTTTCTCATCAATAATTCATAATATTGTTTGTTTATTGTTCTAATTGTTAGTTGCACAATTAAATTACCTCAATTTGATTCTGCAACGATCCAACATAGTTGATTATTACATCCAACATCACTGGCATTCCCATTGTCTATAGAAAATAACTAAATTTAAATGGAGCAAAACAATGATATATTATAAAGATAAATTTTTGTAATTGTCAAAGAACATATGAACAAGTAGAAAAAAAATGTATATATGTATATAAAGATTAACTCATATCTTTATACCTTGTAGCATCCGGGAACCATATCTTGCAAGCGTCTTAACTTCTCATTGATTTTTTTCTCTTCTCATCTAATGAAGACATAGTTTTTTTGGACAAAACAATGTTTCAAAACATGAAATTAGCTCTAAGATTTTGTTTGGGGTTATGAAAAGACTATTAGCATTCAAGAAATTGATTATAATGAAGTATATAATAATATAGAGGGGGGGTTGAAAGGTCTCACATTTAAGATGCATCATAGATTAGGTTGTATTTTGTGTTTTAAAAGTTGGACATAAGGGCATAATTGGGATAAGATTTTAGGATGTGAGGTATTGGATTATGTTAAATTTACTAATCTACCCTCCTAAGTGTCTTAATAGTCACAAGTATGCCAATAATACCCTTAATTTTTTTGCTTAAACATGTTTTACATCTTGTTTGTTAAGTTGTACGGAAATGAAAATGACTATCTTAGCCATCACTCCTCCTTAATAAGATAATATAGATGTGCACGATGTATTATAATATAGTGTTTTGACACATTGTTACTAACGTGTTATGACGCTCTTTACTAAAATGTGTATTACGGACCGTATATGTGTTATCTTTGTTAGATACATGTATATTGCGGACTCTCTTTGAGTTTTCTCTTTTATAACTCTATGAATATTGAACTTTCTATGACTACAGTATTGCTAAAAATCAACTCATGATTCATTTTATACAATCTTTTCCCCATATATGTTGTACATAAATACAGGCTTACACTATGTGTAGTGTAGTGGTTAAAAAATTTTAAGCTCTCATTTAAACATTTTTTGACTAGTGACTTGTGGGTCTTACTAGAGGCTTAAAAGAGCTTGAAATCAAAAGGGGGTGTAATGGTTTCAAGCCCCTAGTGGTACCCAATTATTATTTCTTTAATTTTTTTTTTAGAAATTTAAAACAAATAATATTTCATTAAAATATTTCATTCAACAAAAATAAAAAAAATTACAATAACATAAATAAAAAACCACGAAAATACTTTGAAAAAACTACGAAAATACTTAAAAAAACTACGAACATACGAAAAAATGTACAATCTAAAGATTGTATTTAGCATGAATTTGTTGGGTACGCATATTAAATAATATTAAGGCTTTCCCTGTTAGTCCCTCGGGCGACTTCGACAAAAACTCGATGTCCTTCTCCATTAAACACGCCTCTTGGATCTCGACGAACTTCTTGTTTTCGGCGGCTCTTTGTTGCATAGTCTCCAACCGCCTGCCTCCAAGGTCTCATATATTTTGAAGACGTCGATTCATCTCTTCGAAGTCTTCTTTCAACTCGCCAGCCATCAAAGACGACTCCGCGCGTCCACCATTTCGCGTGCTTCTTCTACCGGGCAGTCGAGGCAACTTCTCTTCTTCTGCTTGAACCTCCTCATTTAAATTCATGTTCTGAGCATCCGAAGTGGGAGTCTCTGGATCAATCGAAAAGGAGGTTTTTGACCATTTGGCTCTGCGCCCAGTCGACATCATGCCTAGTACGCCGTACGTTTGCCCATTTAGGGCTTCCCTTTAGAAGCTCCCAACATATCATGTACGCGAACGTCCCACGTTCTGCGTTGTATTCCTCTAACGTTTTCTTCAAAATATCCGCATCGCTGCACCCGCTACCCCAATTATCCTTCATGCGTTGGAAAACTTCTTGAAACGTATGTCATCTCCCGCTTATGTCGGTCCATTTTCCCAAAATCGAGTCGGGTTCCCGATATTCTACAACCAATTATCCTTCATGCGTTGGAAAACTTCTTGAAGAACGTGTTTTGAATCCTTGTCCAAAATAGAGGAGAACCTTGATAGTTAGCTAGAAAAATTAAAACACATATCATAGTATACTTTTTTTTTAAAATATAATATAACAAATATATTATTATACTTTAAAAAAAAAAACACTTGCCAACATCAGGATCCTCCGAAATGTCTAGCTACGCATGTGTGAGCGCGTACTCCTCGTCTTTGGTCCATTGTTGATACGGCTTTCGTGTACGTGTAGGCGCCTATCCCTTTTTTATGCGATCGTTTTTTGGGTTGAGAGCTCTCGGGTGGGCGCTCGGGTTGTGTCTCCGGCACGTGCTCGGGTTCTTCTTGAGACCCCGACATACCCCATACGCTAATATTCATATTAGCGTATCCCATCGGACCTTGAAAATATTGTTGCGGCATTTTAGTAGTTGCGAAAACATTATGTTTGTTGGTTGTTATAAAATAATTATTTTTTAGGGTAAATATGTCTTTAAAACGCCATATTTAATTAAAAGAAACTCAAGAGTCAAGAGATGTATATAAAACCTCATGACATTCAATTTTATAATTACTTTAAATATATTAAACAGAAAACATATAAAAAACAATTCATGATGCTATATCTTTTGTTATAATCTTTTATATAGAATTAGGTACTTTATAAAAGTTAAAGTTTTATTAACTTGATCATGCTATATCGAAATCGAGAAATCAATATTGAGAGTTGTTTTTTTAATCATGAGGTAACGATTTGAATTCTGAAATCATTACGTTATATTCATACACGTAAACATGCCTAATCTGATTTAAACTATATGATTACCGGATTCAACAACCGAAGAAGAAAGCTTCTGTTCTTAATAAATTTAAAAAAAAAGATATTAAGAAATATATTCACGTAATAGTGGTTAGGTTCATAATAGTTATGTTTGTCACACCCTCAAATTTCCACAGCGGGGTTTATACCGCGAGGCGCATGACATACCAGGATCCCATAGCCATAAGTCATATGAACGAACTCTAAATGCCCAACCCATTTAGTTCGTTTTCAAAAACCAAGTTTAGTTAAGCTGCGGAAGCGTAAACCAAATTTAAACCTTTTAAAACCGTGCGCAAAACAACGCGCCCAAATTAAACCATATGAAAGAAAATGTAAAAGCATAATATGAAATTTAGGTGTATGCCCAAAACCCCAAATGCAGTGAAGTGTGCAGTGCTTTCTAATCCTGGCACTGGAAGCTAACTACCTGCAAAAGCATGTAAATCGTGGGTCAACAAACAATGTTGGTGAGTTCACTAAGTAAGAAGGTGAGTAAGTAAATGCGTTGGTTTCCAAAACCACGTAACCAAGTAAAAGCGTAGGTCCTCCAGACCAAAATGTTCAAGAGTTATCAGTTTAAGCGTGTCAGGGGTAGCTAGCCCACTCAATGTAACTAAACATGATTATTGGGACACCTTCAGTAAAATAGTAATTTGCCTCAATAACTGGTGTCTATCAACACTAGTTCTCAATTGTGGTCAGAAGTTCATGCCCGTGCCTCAAGCACCTCAGACATGAGGTTGCTGCACAACCTAATAGCGCTATCAACTAATACCCCACTCGCCTCCAGCGATTAACCCAATAATATGCAAGGACTTTCCAAATGATAGAGTGTTTAGTTCACAAAGGACCAATAAGTTTTAAACTGATCAAAAACCCGATCCA
Organism: Ambrosia x helenae; assembly: GCA_030844895.1. Lineage (NCBI taxonomy): Eukaryota > Viridiplantae > Streptophyta > Magnoliopsida > Asterales > Asteraceae > Ambrosia > Ambrosia x helenae. Next base: position 16,299,359 of record CM061229.1, on the reverse strand, counting down.
CACAAGGAATCGTAAACCCGACCCACATAAGGAGTCAAAAACCTGAGTAGTCCCAAACTGGACTAGAAAAGTTAAGTAAGTTGTCTCAACCCGAGACGCATGCTTTTGAGAAAAGAGTAGTGAAACTCACCTTAGTGTGCAAGCAAAAGAAATCCAAACCGCAAGTAAAGTATGTTATCGACTCCCTAACATAAGTGTCACTAAGTAAGTAAATGTGTAATACCATTACACCATATAACTCGTTTGTCCAAGACGTTAAAATGTTCAAAAGCGTGTAGGTGACACCTAGTAATTCTTCATGCATAAGTAAACCCTACGGACCCGTTGGTGAATACGTTGGTTACAATTAGTTTTACACTCCATATGCGTCTAATACAAGTGCCCATTCAATTACATATCAAATACATACCACCTAGGACTTCAATTAGTCACGTAAACAAATAATACACAATCTGCGTTTTTAGGACAGATTGTGCGTCACCAAAACTAATTTATTTAAAATACTCAATCAGTGAGTTAGACTCCCAAATTTTTACTGAATATTCTTTGAGATTCATTTAACAACTCATATTTTTGTTTAATCTCAAAACCAAACACAAAAATTTTTAAAATTCGTTCAACACAGCAATATTTAGAAAACTTTCACAACAGGTCAGTTTAGTAGGAAAATTCCCAAAAATTGTGTATTCATTCAAACGGGATGAATCCACTTGGAAAACCCAAATTATTCCAATTTTAATCTTCTGTAAAAATTTCATAACCCAACTCTTTATATAACTCGAGTTATGATGACTCAAAGTCGACTCAGTTTATTAACCCAAAATTCTGATATGACCTATTTTCAAAGAAAATTCCAAAAGCGACTCTACCGACGTCCAAATCACTTGATTTTACCCATTATGAAAAGCTAAGACCATGTACAATCTATTCATGCAAAGAATCGATCAAAACAATTATTTTCAAGCCACGAAACAGACCCTACAAGTCGACATTCAGATTCTGTCCAGATTCTAATCATGCAATATTATCAATTATATCAAACCCTAGTTGCATATTATCAATCAATAACACCTAATAATCATCAATAACCATTACCAAACATTCCTAATACCTATTGTGATTAGATTCTATCATTATTCATGCAAAGATTACAACTTTAATGATCAAAACTTCAACAACTTGCGCAACAAGTAACCTATGATATTACTAATCGCCTATCATCATGTTTAATTCGTTTAATCTTCAAAAACCTCTAGTTTTAATAATTATCAAAAGCTTTCAGACCTGGACAAACCTTGTTATATGATTTTTATAACATAAAAATAAGATTAAAGCGTAAAGGATTAAAGATTATACCCCTAGCTCTTCGATACAATCAACCGAACGCCTTTGGAGCTTCCCAATCGATGATCTTGAGCCTTTGCAGGTTGTTTGGGGTTTATAATTCGTAAGTGAGGCAGTAGGGACGATTAGGGTTTGAGTTTAGGTGATACAAGAGGCTTAAGGTTGCTTAAATAGGTGTTTAAGGCGGTTTAGAGATGTCAGGTACCGGCGAGCGGGCGCTCGCTCCCTGTGAGCGGCGCTCACAGGGCCTTGGCCCGCGTGGGTGGCCCGTTTCGTCACCCGACGTGTTTTTCTTTGACGTTTTCGTTATTTCGGACCGTAATATGTGTAACCCTATGTGTTAAGACCCCAATCATCCTAATGGTCCACCTTTAACGATTCTTATTAACGTATTCGGTTTAGGTTCACACAATCACATATGGTTTTCACATAATTTCACCGAATATCACAGAGACACATAATCGCAATCAATCCAAATTATTTCAATATTCATTATTATTATACTTCATTATTCACCAACGTCCGAGGTTCACTAATCATGTATTCAGTTATTAACTCACAACAATGCAACATGTGTCCTATCTAGTTAACCCTAGTTAAATATAATGCAAGGAACGTAACTAGAGTCTAGTTAAAGTGAGAACCTGAATTTGCGGGGTATCACATCATCCCCAAGTTGAAAAGAATTTCGTCCTGAAATTCAGCAAGTAAACAATAAAGCCAGCTAGAAAGCTAGAAAAGTGTGTGCTTGGTTCCCGGATGTCACATCATCCCCAAGTTGAAAGGAATTTCACCCCGAAATTCACTTTGAGCGAGCTGCTTTATGTTTAGTGTTTGATCTATGCACAAGTTCAGGTTTAGTAAAGAGGTGTGGATATTTGAGCCGCATTCGATCTCTGCGCTCCCACGTATATTCCGGTCCTAGACGGGAATTCCATCACACCTTAACAATAGGTATAGTGTTTTGTTTGAGTTTCTTGATGCGCCGCTCAAGAATCTCCACTGGTTCATCCATGAACCGTAGCCGTCCGTCCACCTGGATCTCCTCCAGTGGCACCATCAGTGTTGTATCCAACATGCATTTCTTTATATTTGATACGTGGAGTACATCGTGTACCCCATTAAGTTCATTAGGCAGGTTTAACCTGTAAGCTACCGGACCAATCCTTTTGACAATCTCGAATGGTCCAACGTATCGCGGGTTCAATTTTCCCTGTTTCCCAAAGCGTATCACCCCTTTCCAAGGTGACACCTTCAACAAAACCTTGTCCCCAACCTGGAACTCCAAAGGTTTCCTACGTTTATCAGCGTAACTTTTTTGTCGATCCCGAGCAGCAGCCATCCGGTTTCTGATTTGCACTATCTTCTCAGAAGTCTCGTGCACGAGTTCGGGATCTGTTAGTTGGCTATCCCCAACCTCAGTCCAACAGATGGGAGACCTACACTTGCGTCCATAAAGTGCCTCAAAAGGCGCACACTGTATCGAAGCGTGGTAGCTGTTGTTATAAGAGAATTCAATCAAAGGCAAGTGCTTATCCCAACTGTTGCCAAAATCCACCATGCACGCTCGTGGCAGATCTTCCAATGTTTGGATGATACGTTCACTCTGTCCATCAGTCTGTGGGTGATAGGTTGTGCTCATATCTAGGCGAGTTCCCAAAGCGTCTTGGAGAGTAGTCCAGAAATGAGGAGTGAATCGCGCATCGCGATCAGATATAATAGAAGTAGGCACCCTATGCCTAGAGACTACCTCCTTGATGTATAGATTTGCTAGTTCCTCCAGCGAGTCCGTTTCCTTTATTGCCAGAAAGTGTGCCGATTTGGTTAAACGATCCACGATAACCCAAATCATGTTATGGCCCGCTGGCGTTCTAGGAAGCTTTGTAATAAAATCCATGGAAATCCCATCCCATTTCCACATAGGAATTTCTGGTTGCTGAAGTAGACCTGAAGGTTTCTGATATTCGATCTTAACTTTCGCACAAGTCAAGCACTTACTAACAGCCAAGCAGAAGATCGAGCGAGCGTTTTTTCAGCATTTTTCGAACGAGCGACGAGCGATCCACGAGCGGCAAGCGATTTGAACAGCCCTATAAGGATACAATAATTACAATTAACACATATGAATATGAATAATGATGCTAAAACCCGAAAAACCATGATCCAATATTCTTCCGAACAAAGGGTATGAGACTTGGAAAATCGTAGCAAAAGCTGCAAAATCCAAATGAATAAAATAACACAAGAAATGAATCACGCCATATATATTAAATTAAAAAATCAGAGAATATGAGTACTTGAATCTCTTTAATAAAAATGTCAAATCTCAAAAACAAAGAAATATGCTATTCAGTATGTTTGCATCTATCTTTATATATAAAACAAAACGTATATGGTGACGTGGCGTGTAATTAAGGCCTCAACCTTCTTTTAAAAGTGTCATGTGGCATCATAATTGAAAGATTTTAGTTTTTTTAACTATTTTCTTTTTTAATTAAAAAAAAGATAAACATAAAACCCTAAATTAAATTGAGTTATTTTAGAAAAAAAGAATTTAAAAATAAATTTAAAATTTTCTCTCTCATGTTTCCTTCCATAATTTTTAAACATTTATATCTTTTATATACGAGATTTTTTAAAGAAAAAAAATTACACCAAATTAACGAGCGTTTTATTATCTTTCCAACGAGTACCATAGTCCTATATAAAAAACGGAGAAAAATCGACTATTTTTTGTGGGGTTTCATTCATACAGGAAAAAAACACAAAAAGTGTTCATGTTATTCATTAATCATGTTTTTTTCTTTTAAACCAGGTTCTTATCTACGATGTTAAAAATTAGCCCAATCGCCATGTTATCATTGGAATTTTACTAGGTATACTTCATCAAGAGAAGTTAGGAGAAAGAATCGCGCAACACTGCAACACATGGTGTCACCTTATAGCAAAGTTATTTTTTATTTATTTAATTACAAGAGTAATAATTATTACTATTAGTATTATATTATTAGAATGGTTATATTTTTCAACCCCGGGACGCTCCGGAAAGAATTGATAGTTGCTGACGTGGCGTTCAATGGTGGCCTCAACCATCTCTTGATTATGCCACGTGGCATAATGAGATGCAATGATTACAACTTCCAACTTAAGTGTTTGTTTAGTTGATTAGGTTAGAAATTATAAGAGCCATTAGAATGTGAGAAATTAGAGAGATGTGATGAGTTTTTTAATAGTTGCAGCTTACATAAGTGATTCTTTAGATGATTACTGATTAGGTTTTAGATTAGGGAATATGAGTTATTACTGATTAGAATACTATGAACATGCAATGATTGAGAGATTTTGTGGTTAGTTAACTTGAGCCATTTGCAATAGGTTATCATGTAAAATTAGATTTTTCAACCCCGGGACCCTCCCGAGGTAATCAGCTAGTTTAATATATATAATAATATGTGAGGGCACGCTAGTGAGTGGTAGATAGGAGTATAGGACATCCTCTCTTTGACTATGAGGTGTGGCCCTCTTCCCCTTTTCCTCCCTCTTGTCCACATCAGCGTCACGTCATTTTCCCATACCCCTCCCCTTTTAAGGGAAATGGTTCCCCCTCCCCCCTCTTTTTTTATTATTTTATTTAGTGTATTTAATTACATATTTATATTTTAAAAAAATCCATTATAACTATATATATATGTGTGTGTGTGTGAGTTACAGAAACAATAAAACCACAAAATCAACAAAACTCACCACTGTGTTGTCGTCCGGCAACAGAAGGTCACCACCGCCGTCGTCTCCGGCTCCACAGCTTCTCTTTCCCTCTCTCTCTTAAACACCTCTCTCTCTCTCTCTCTTTTAAACCTGCCCCTCTCTCTCTCTCTCTCTCTCTCTCTCTCTTAAACCCCCCTCTCTCTCTCTCTCAACTGTTAACGTTCAAAAAAATATTGGAAAATGGGACGGGGCGCTCGGTGGAATCTCACCGTTTGTGTCGATCAACCTTCGGGGGGGGGGGGTGTTCCCCGACGAGAACGAGGGCCACGTCACTTCCCCGACCCCCTCACCGATCCCACACCCCACAGTCTTAATAAAGATTGGAATTTCAAATCCAAAAAGGTGTAATAAAAAGAGTGTAAAAATAGTGGAGTAAATTAGCCGTTAAAAAAATAAAAATATGTGAGCATAGATCATTAGATTGCAAGTGTTTTTTGATAACAAATTAATTTTTGTCATAACAAACCGATTGTTTAATCGACCTTCGTATCGGTCTATTAGACCAGTTTAAAAACGAACATAGTCATATATAGTTTTAAAATACAAACATGTATAGCAAGTTTACGACTTGTTTTCGTGTAGACTTGCAAAAATACATACGTATACATGTGTGTGTGTATAGGGTGAGGTTCATGTACATAGATCCACATGCGAACTTAGGTTATGTTTGCCAGATATCATCGCCTTGCAGCCCATGTTCCCTTGGGTGCAACTTCGCTTGGTTTGTTCGCTTGTATGCCATGTTCACCTGCTAACGAAGAAGCAATGAGTATCGCGTATCACAGATTTGGTTTTCTAACATACAACTCGCGACTAATGTGGTAGCATCTTACCACAACACTTTGAACCAATTATTGATCGTTTACTTGCATAAAACACAACCTTTCCATTTTTGGTAAAATATGAACACGTCAATCTCTTTTGCGTGGAAAAATTCCTTTGATGGTAAGTTTGTCTAGTTAGCATATTAATCACGACAAGTTCTAACACATCACAATCATCATCCTAGGCATCTACACAATCAATAATCACCCTTTATATATATATCATGTCCAATTCAAAATAGGTCAAAATATAACCATTATGTTTTTCACTCAAATAATCATCTAAACATGTTTCTAATCCTGTCTAAACACCAAACAATCATCAATCATCACCAAAACAGCCATGGAAACCAAAAGCCCCAATTTCTAGGTCACCAAAATCATCCCAAATATTGACCATAGTCATTACTCATATGAGCTAGTGTTTGTGTTGTTTAATCTTGTTAACAATCATTAGTTTATCATCCTTTTTTGATTTTATTAAGAAAACTTAGTCATGTTCAGATATGGATATTTAGGGTTTATAGACAAACATCATTAAAAATTGATTAAGGCATGAAAGGATAAGTCACACACCGACTAATCTTCACTTCATTGATTCTAAACGTCTTAAGGTCCTAGAATCAAGTGGTTTAATGATTAAGTGTTACAGAGGTTACTTGTTCGTCTTAGGTTTTGGGAGGGCGATATAGGGTTGTAAATAGTGAGAAAATGGGTTTAAGACACGTATTTTTAATCTGACCCCATCAGGTAGGGAGAACATAACAGGTCGGGCGAACATAGGCCATGTTCGCTTGGCGTTGTCTTCGCCTGATGTAAGACCCTAACCCATAAACACGCAATTAGCGTTTAAATCCACGAGTTTAGACCTTACTTAAAACCATACCCGATTAAAACCTTAATGTTTATGAAAAACTTAATCATTGAGATCAAATACATTTCTCATTCCCACACATTTTACATTTTAATTATTGAAACACATACTAAGATTTCACTAATTTTAACAAGAGTCTCTTGAATCTATTGCAGAAGCTTGATGACTATTCGGGTGTGTTCGGTTCTTCTCGCGATTTGATCCTTGCTCCGGGATTTTCATCACATGTTTACGTAGCACCATTACACAAATAATGGTTAGTGGGTTGTCAATAATACATTTAAGATGGTATGAGAGTCGTTACACATTGAAACGGAACGAACCGGGTCAAACGGCCCCATTTCAGGAGAATAAACTGCGGCACTTTTTGCGCAACAGCTGTTCGGGTCGCTTTTACTCCTTCTAAAACCCATATAAAGAACACCTCCTAACGATTTTTCTATGATTTTATATGAATTTTTGAAAATCAGTCTGTCCATCCAAACAGTCGTTCGCCCATGCGAACGCCCGTTCACTTGGACACGGACAATATCAGACCTTCTGTAATGACTGAACGATTGTTCACACTTAGTGAACGGCCGTTCATTGCTGCTGCTTGTTTGGTGATTTTAAATCATGGGAATCATGTCGCAAATGCATTTGATGATTCCCAAAGCCTGAATATTGACTTGTCGACTAAATAAACCTTTGTTTGACTGAAATTATAGCCCGGTTCATGATGCTATGACCCGGTTCATAGTTTTAAGTGTTTATGTCGATTTTTACCCAAATCGACCCGTCAAGGCCTTGAATCCAACAAGACACTTTTTGACCACACAAAATGCATACAATTTATGTTGTCAAGTCATTAGACACTTGATCAACTAAAGCATTTGTCTGAATTGTTTCATTATGATTTAGGTTCTTAATTCCAACCTGTAGTAAATTTTTAATTCCCAAAATGTCCCTTATAGCCAAATATTCTATTTTAGCCATCCATGGCGACACTTCTTGTATCAAATCCAATGTTTCTTACTCAATGACTTGTTTAAAAACCTCTAAGTCCTTCCGGACTTAGATTTCCACCATTTCTCAAGTTTTCTCTTATTTAGACAATTCTAAGCGCATTAGCGCGCATTAGACATAGTTATGGAAATAACTTACTTGATTGGCACCCACACTTCACGTGAATAGTTTTAGTACCCATGTTGCTTCGCCCAAAGGCGTTTATTTAGCTACAGACTTACCGGGTTGCTTTGACCCATATCCATACCTTGTGCTTATCCTCCATGATTCCTAGCATCAAGTGTGCATGCATACATGCATTTACCTGTATGCTTTCTAAATAGACAACATTATTTTATCGGAACTCAAATGGTTATACTTTGCCACTTGATCCGTTGACCTCATGAATCTTAATGCTTGGAATACAAGCATCAAGTGTTAGACTCAAATGATGAGGACGTCACCATTTGACCCGTTTAGACTCATAGTTCAGGATACTATATTACCCAAGTTTTTACCTATGGTTCAAGTGACACAAACTTGACCGATTTAACATCATGCTTAACGATTTCATTCAAATGATTTCATTTGGATTAAAAACATCATTTCTCGCATATCTTTATTAATTGATCCGTTTAATGAATTTCACCATTCGGTCATAACTCATTGTCTTGATTAAAGTCATAAACCACGTTTTGTTTTAAGCGCACATAAGGCAACTCATTTAGTACATTCCACCGCTTGGGGTTTACCTTTATCACATACACTAGATTTAAGATGAATGTATACAACAATTAAGCTATGTTATAGTCTAATGGTGTAAGTAAAACTTACTTTGTATTCCCTCTCATTTCCTTGCACTTTAAGCTTGTATCCGCATGACCCGTTTTGCTCGTTGATCCATTCCTTCAAGCTTACATCTAGCTTGACAAGATCAACCTTCACTATACTCATAAGAGTTATCAAGTTAGTCATCATTTCCAATAACTAACACATCTCATGAGTTTATTCACACCATTATATCATATATGGTGCGATTTGACTTTTAAACATGTATTTCACGTCTTTGTACATGAGTAATTCTGTGATTACTCAATCAAATTATCACCTCATTTGCAAACAAAGTTATTGGGGTGTTTTATCAAACACTTGGTGTGCACCCACCAATACACTTAGTTTTCAACATTCTAAGTTTAGCCAAAGCATAACCGATTTATCAAATCATCATCATATCATGTTGTTTAGACTCTTTAGCCTAGTTTTCTCATTATAACAACTCCTAAGAGTTAACAAGATCACTAAACATAGATGGTTTCAACCTAGAGGTTAAAACCCAAATTTTGCATACTAACATAATTCTTATGAGCATGATCAATTTCACACATAAGAATGATTCATACCCAAACTGAGCATGATTGTGGCTCCCCTAAGCTAGAGAAACCTTCAACAACTTAGAATCCCGCGTTTTTACAAAACCATAGATTTTCATCAAAATAAAAAATGAGTATAACATCCATTTTTACCAAATAAAAGGTACCTTGATGATCTTTAGACCCTAGATGACCCATTTCTTGCTTTTGCACTGAAAAACCCCTTGATTCGGCTGGGATTTGTGCATGATTTATGAGTTTTAGGGTTTGGTTGGTAAAGGAGGATGACCTCCTGATCATCACCCGACACACACACTTCATGTGTGTGTTTTTATTGTTTTAATTTTACTAATAAAACCACTTTATCAAATTGGCAACTAAGGTCCCTCAAGATTAGTCTCAGGTTTGCTTTTAGATTATTACATTAACTAGATTACTCTCTAGTAATAGGTTTAGCCTCGTTTTTACTTGGTGGTTAAAAACATCCACCATTAAACTCGCTTGTTATTTTATCAATTACGCCTAATGGCGTATTTAGGCGAAACGAAATTTCGGGGTGTTACACCTGACTAATGTTCGTCTGCAGGCATGTTCGCCCAGACTGGGTATCTTCCGCTAGTCTGGTTATTTTTCCTTACATTTTCACGTTTTAACTTCCTAACTCGGTTTATTTAGTGTCGGTTACAAACCGTTAACATGTAATAACATATAAAGCAATCATTATCACGTTGTTCCACTTAAAACATGTAATTGCAAATGATCCAAAAACTTATAAAATACGAATTATTACAAGTTGATTATTACTTTGGTTCACCGACACTCGTGATACAAGACTCGTGTGTGCTACCCGATAATTCCCCGAATTATCAAACTGTGATTGTTGTGTATGCATGACTCACTTAATTAACCCAACTAAGTTTGTTTTATAAATGTTTTGTTAAGGTAGACTGTAAATGTTTGTTGGGAAGATTAACATGAAATTGTCCGATGTGACATAATTCCCTTGTTGAAAGAATTTTCGTCCTGAAAATTGCTCAAAGCCGCTAGCAAAAGAAACAAAAATTTTCGATTGCTACAATATAGGATTGAGATCATTTAAGGACTCCTTTTTATTGCGAGAACTTAAGAACTCCGTTGGAAATCCTACCTCCTATACGATTTTTTAGCCATTTTTTCAAAAACAAAGATAAATATCTAATTAAGAAATCTGCCAAAAAAGTGTTTTAAAAAAAATTGTATTCATGCATTTACGTAGGTGAAAGTTAAATGAGGTTGCACCATGTTACACAACATTTACACGGATGTGAGATACTTGTAGAGTTTTTTTACACCGATGTGACTTTTCGTATACATTTTTATTTTTATTTATATTTTTTTTCATAAAAGTAAGATAAATATAAGATATTTTAGAAAAAAATAAAAAAAAATCATATCCGTGGTTGGAGTTCTCGCAACAAGAGGGAGTTCTCATTTTATCCAATCTCAATATATATTTTGGAGGATACTATATAGACACTGTCAGGGTGTACGTGTGCATGGTTTAGTCAGTTCGGTTATTATCTTCTACCGAAAAGTGAAACCAAAGTCATCAATTGGTTTAATTATTAGCTAATCAGTTTTCAATTATATTGATGCTTTTTGGTTTAGTTTGTTTAAATTTGGTTAATAGCAAAAACTTTTGTTTAGAGATACATAAATTGAAGCATAAATATATGAAATGGATGAATAATACATGAAATGGAGGTATAAAATATGAAATTCATGAACTCAAGTGTATAAAAGCTAGAATTATATGAATATATAAATGGTTAGGTTCAGTTAATTTTGGTTAAACAAGATTAATATAAAATATAGCTGATTTTTTGTTAATTCAAGTTTAGGTTAATCATTTTTCACTTACTTTAGTTTTTGATTGATGAAGTTGAAAGTATCAATGACTACAATGTAATTTTTTAATGTAAAGTGAACATCTTTTCCTTTGCCAAACAACCTTTTGTTATCCGATTATAGATTTCTTATACACATGCAATACTTTCATCTGAAAATGATCTACGCAATTCATAAAGCTATTAATTCAAGTGAATCACATAAATCATAAATCAGGAATGTATAAACTAACTGAGGTACATGTTAAGTAGTAATTAAGAGAAAACTAATAAACAATTAGTGCATCATAAGCAAATCTTTTTAGTAATTGGTACCAAGGCGAGAATCTCGCGAAAATTTTGCAGATCAGATTTAAAATACGAAGATTTAGGGATATTATGCACACAATTAAAAAATGTAAAATATGAAATGCAAATAGGAGAGGATAACATAAATAATTAACGATCTTATCTATACCTATAATAAACCAAAGCCATTTTAATGACATGGCACTCAAAGAGGGTATTCTCTTCATTGAGTGTGCCATGTGTCATCCCATGTGGCAAGAGCTTTATTTTAGGAAAATAATAATTTAAAATTTAAAAACTATACCTATAATAAACCAAAGCCATTTTAATGACATGGCACTCAAAGAGGGTATTCTCTTCATTGAGTGTGCCATGTGTCATCCCATGTGGCAAGAGCTTTATTTTAGGAAAATAATAATTTAAAATTTAAAAACAAAATTAGATTTTTATCTCTAATGTTTCTCCCATAACTTTTAAACGTTAATATCTTTTATATACGAGATTTTTTAAAGAAAAAAATTTCACCAAATTAACGAGCGTTTTATTATCTTTCCAACGGGTACCATAGTGCTATATAAAAAACGAAAAAAAAAAAACGACTATTTTTTTGTGTGGTTTTGTTCGTACAAAAAAAAAAAAACACAAAGTGTTCAGATTATTCATTAATCATATATAAGCAAGTCATTAGTTATGTTCAAACCAGTAAATATGAATTTTATTTATAACATGTGTTAGCATTGGAGTTGTACATTGTTTTAAGTTAGGTTTTAATATTAGAGTTATACATTGTTTAAGGTTATGTACTAACATTGGAGATACATTGTTAATTGTTTTAGGTTAAGTGCTACCTGAAGCTTTCCTGCATGTAACTGTAAAACGCATCAGTCTATTTCAGATGTAAAATTGATATTTCAAATTAGATTTCTCAACCCGGGACGCTCCCGGGATATAATCTAGTTAAAAGGTATAAGATATGAGTTGGAATGTATAAAATAAAATATGAGATTTGCACGTGTCATGTTGTCTTTCCAAGCCATTGATGGGTTCATACTATTCATAGACCTAAATCTATGTATTTGGTACATGATTAATTATTTTAATATTTTATACTAGCTTTTATCTTGTGAGTGTCCCGAAGTTAAATTTTTTTTTTTTTTTTTTTTTTCATGAGTGATTATTTTTTTTTTTATTTTTTTTTTAAATCTTAATTTCAAATATCAATTCAACAAAAGGGACAAATTACATAAGAATAGCAGGTAGGCGGGCAACAAGCTGCGCCGCCACCTCCTTCTGAATAGAGAACCCTAATCTAGAGAAAACAAATCCTCGCCCCTGGGGAGTCGAGAAGTTGCTGTGGACGACCCGCTGGACTCTCATCAGAAACCTGATAGCTTCCGGTGCCAATGAGCCAAAAGTGTCAAAGGCCAAAGGGACAAAAGCATGTTGGTTATCCTCACACGCTTTGGCGTGCTTTGCCACCTTGTTCGACTCTGCTCTAAGTACCGCTTGCCCCGGCACGAACAATTCTAATAATACTAATACTAATAGTAATAATTATTACTCTTGTAATTAAATACATAAAAAAATAACCTTTGTATAAGGTGACACCATGTGTTACAGTGTTGAGTGATTCTTTCTCCTAGCTTCTCTTGATGAAGTATACCTATGCATCTTTAAAAGAGTAAAATTCCAATGAAAGCATGGCGATTGGGCTGAATTTCAACATCGTAGATACGAACCTGGTTTAAAAGAAAAAACATTATTAATGAATAACCTGAACACTTTGTGTTTTTTTCCTGTATGAACAAAACCCCACAAAAAATAGTCGTTTTTTTCTCCGTTTTTTATATAACACTATGGTACTCGTTGGAAAGATAATAAAACGCTCGTTAATTTGGTGTAATTTTTTTCTTTAAAAAATCTCGTATATAAAAGATATTAACGTTTAAAAATTATGGGAGGAAATATAAGAGAGAAAATTTAAATTCTTTTTTTCTAAAATAAGTCAATTTAAATTTAATAGATTCGATTTTATATTTTTTTTTATTTGCCACATGGCACACTCAATTAGGAAAATGCCTCCTTGAATGTCATGTCATCAAAATGGTTTTCTTAGGCATTTATTGAATGACAACTCATCAATCTTCAATTCTTTTATTATAAGTTATAGATTATAGATAAGATAAGATAAAGTCAAGCTTAGAAATAGACTATTTCGTCTTCAAGGTTTGGGCATATTTGCCAGTTCTATTCAAAAAAGTTTTTTTTTTTTTTTTTTTTTTTGCAACGTGATTCTTGAGGTTTGTAATTTCTTGCCAGTTTCATCCAATGTGTTAACTCCATCTATTTTTTACGTTAGCTCAGGGTTATTTTAGTATTTTTGCCTTGGTCTTTTACTTTTATCAATTTTACCCCCTTTTACACGGTTACACCATCCTTCTTAAACGAATTGTGAATCCAATGTGCTAGCTAACCCATCTCTTCTCCATTGAATCTTCAACCTCGACTGATTTCATCCTAACCACTAAATATCACCATTGTTTGATTTGCATCAAATTTTGATTATTGATTTACAATTATTCACTTCGTCTAATTTGAGCAAAGTTCGTTATCAACACTTTTTAGTTTTTTGTTGTTGATGTTGATTGTTGCACAAAGTTAGAATCCCAAAACCCACTAAAATTGTTCTTATGACTCCTTTCATTCTACATATATCTGATCGGATGTTGCTTCCATCACAACAAAACGTTCTTGTAAATCAAAACCCACTAAAAGTAGTTCATAAAGTTTGAGAGTTCTTAACTCAAAATCAAGTTAACAAAACACATAGAAACAAAGCACCACCAATATCAAGAAGCAAAACACCATTTGATACAGATGGGCAAAGGTGAGCTTCTGATGTAGATAAACAATCCCCAATCAAATCCTCAGCTTAACTAAATCAGAATCCTAACGGTTTTAAATCATTAAATCAATTAACAACACAAACCCTATATTTATTTGCTGATTTTATGTAATAAATAAAAACCCCCCATTCAATTCCAGTTCTAAATACTCGTAACTTCTTATCAAATAAAATACAACAACAACAACCAAGCCCAGCCCACAAATAGTAAAGCTATTAGTAGGATCTAGGGAGGGTGAGATGTAGGCAAGCCTTACCTCTACCCCTAAGGATAGAGAGACCGCTTCCAGGGAGACCCTCTGCTCGAAACACACAACGAAAAACAAACACACACACACCCGAAAAAAAGGAAGATATACACGCACACAACTACTGATAACATCATAGACATTGAAAGCAATGCAATCGAAAGAATAGACACTATACCACCATAAACAACCTATACACAAACATACAAGAAGACAAACATGTAAAATCCACATAACGTGAAAACGAAAGTAAGACCCTACGAAACACCTAAAATGCCTTTTTCCCATATCCTAATAGTCCTTAGCCTTTATCTTTTCCTTCCATAAACCCCTATCATGGACCATGTCATCAGAGAGGTGCAACCCCAATAAATCTTGTCTAACCCGCTCATCCCACGTCAATTTCGGTCTGCCTCTACTCATCTTCCCTTCCACAGTGAGACCTTCTACCACTCTAACTGGCCCAGTCGGCTGTCTCATCTTCACATGCCCAAACCATCTCAATCTCCCCTCTTTTATCTTATCCGAGATACTAGCAACCCCCAATCTATCCCTTAATACCTCATTTCTTATCCTGTCTAATCGTGTGTGTCCGCACATCCACCTCAACATCCTCATCTCAACTATTTCCATCTTCTGTGCTTGCATTTTCTTGATTGCCCAACAGTCAGAGCCATATAACATAGCCGGTCTAATAGCTACCCTATAAAACTATATTATACTCAAACTCAACTCAATAAACTCATGAAAGGGGGCGTCGGTGGAGAGAATAAAATGCAGGGTGGGCAGCAACTTCGTCGGAGGTAGCCATGGCCTGGGAGAGTTGAAAGATCGAGCTGCAACTATATCTCGGAAGCTCGTTCTTAACAAATGCTTTGCATTCTGAACTTGATTTATTATGCATTATAATCTTAGCTTTTAAAATTGCTTTCGAGGACGTAAAGGGGTAAAATAAAAACCCAAAGCAAAAATACCAAAATACCCATGAGTTAACACCAAAAATAGACGGGGTTAGCTTATTAGATGGAACTGGCAATAAATTGCAAACCTTAAGGGTCCAGTTGCAAAAAAAAAAAAAAGTTTTTTGGACAGAACTAGCAAATATGACAAAACCTCAAGGACGGAACTGGTAGTTCACTCTTAGAAATATCTGATAAGATAAAAGTTTGATTTTGTATAGAGTTAATTACCAAAACCGTCCTTATGGTTTGGGCCAATATGCAACTCCAGTCCAAACTTTTAAAAATGGCTTGAACAGTCTCTGGCTTTTGAAGAAATAGGCCAAAACAGTCCAAAGACTTAACCCAATTAACTTTCTGTCGTTAAGTCAGGGGTATTATGGTCAAGTCAGGGACAAAATTTTCTTTTTCCCTAATTGTCTTATTCCCCATCTAACTTCTGTCCATTCCCTCTCTCTCTCTCTCTATCTATACTTTCAGAACAATGAAGTAATAAGTAACTTCCTTATTCTTCATAAAACCGACCTGGGTCCTCAAACAATCCCATCTCTTTCTGTTTACAATCATTAATCACACATTTTTCTTCATAAACCTTGAAATCTTGAATACCCATAAATCTCTCCCTCCCTGTTTCCTTATTGTTATTTAGTAATAGCAATAATTTGTGATATCTTCTTCTTCTTTTATCATCTTCATATTGAGAGGGGGATTGAAATTGAAATGGCTCAATTGCTGTATCTGGTTTGCACAGAGTCAGGGATTAAGTTCCAAAAGGGGGATGGGGTTCTTCAGGTGGAGGTGGACACAACAAGATGTTGGGTAACAACAACAACAACAACAACAGCAGCAGCAGCAGCAGCAACAACAACAACAACAACAGAACCTTCTTCATGACGGCTAAACGCCCAGCTAATTTTCTTTTTGGGGGTCACAAGTACACATGAAAGAGACATGAGGACCTGTAAGTTGATCCATATCAAATGAATGCAGACATGCTTCAAATTATTTAACACCTCTCGGCTTAGGTGTGCAAAAATACAAAAGCAAACTGGACTGGAACCAAAATTTTGAGAATATTGGAACCAAGAATAACAAACCAGATCGTATATTCGTATGGTACTAGTTCAATCCAAACCAAGCTGTGAACGAATCAAAATTTTGGGCTAGTAAGTCAAACTTGATTACTTTGCCTATTAACGTTGTTTCATTGAAGTAGCAGTTGGAAAATGGATTTTGGGCTGGACTGGACAAAACCAGAATTAATGTTTTGCTATAACTAGAGAGAAGAGCCAGACAGTATGGTATCGGGTTTGGTTCAAGCCAAACCGTAACTAGAATCAAATTTTGTGCTAGTGACTTAAGAAAAATGGGAAAGAAGAGAGAGAGAGAGAGAGAGAGAGAGAGAGAGAGAGAGAGAGAGAGAGAGAGAGAGAGAGAGAGAGAGAGAGAGAGAGAGAGAGAGAGAGAGAGAGAGAGAGAGAGAGAGAGAGAGAGAGAGAGAGAGAGAGAGAGAGAGAGAGAGAGAGAGAGAGAGGGAGAGAGGGGGGGGAGGGGGGAGGGAGGGAGGGAGAGAGAGAGAGAGAGAGAGAATGGACAGAAGTTAGATGGGGAAGAAAATAATTTTGCCCCTGACTTGATCATAATACCCTGACTTAACGACATAAAGTTAATTGGGTTAAGTCTTTGGACTGTTTTGGCTTATTTCTTTAAAAGTCAGGGACTGTTCAAGCAATTTTTACCATATTGATTATTGGCCCAAACCACAGGGACGGTTTTGGTAATTAACTCTTTTTTTTTATAGTTTATAAGCTTAAAAAATTAATACTGAATGCGGATACAACCTCATAAAATTGGTTTGATTTCGATGTATAGATTTTGGTTAATATACACATTCGAATATTTTTCTTTGATCGTTTGAATTTTCATTTTCTAACTAAGCTTAAAAAATTATACCGCATTTGGATACAAACTTATAAAAAACTTATAAAGCTGTTTAGATTTGAAAGTTTGGCATTTAGATAATATACAAATTCGCTCGCTATTCTTAGAGGTAGAGGTAAGACTGTCTACATCTTACCCTCCTCAGATCTTATCTTAGCTTTGCTACAGGTGGGATTAACTGATGATGATGATGATAATATACAAATTCGAATATTTTGGTTAATGTAGTTCAAAATGAGGTTAAAAAACATAAGTTGAATTAGAATTAAATAATCACAACTTTGTCGGGTTGGAAGATAATAATCCTAACTTGAAAATTGGAATCTAACAGATCTAACTTGTCTTGATTTTTATTTCACTGGACCAAACTAACTGTGTTTAACCCAATTAAATAATCCCAACTTTTCAAGTTGAGATTATTGTGTTCCAACCCGATAAAATTAGAATTATTTAATTCAATTCCCCAAAGCCTAATAAGCAAATTTACACGGTCTCTAAAGACGCAAAACCCGTTATTACAAATTTAGTTACGTAGAATAGACAAACCAAGTTAAAGATTGCTCACAAGAGAAGCCAGTATTGACACAACGAATTTAAAGTTTAGACTAAAAGCTTTACACCCTAAAGTAAATGAAATGAAAAACTACCCTAAAACGAGTGTGACATAATATGATCAAGCAAACACTTATTTGAAGTCCTTCACAGATAGCTCAGTTGGTGAATAGATCAGTGATCTCTCTTGGAGGTCTCAGGTTCGATTCCCACGAAGGACATAATGAGAAATGATGGATGACTCATGGCCTATGGTCATGAGTTCGAGTCCTGATCTCGCCAGGTTTTACCGGTTTACTACTGTCGTGCCTTCGGGCGGGTATGTGGGTTGGGTTTTCCCTGGAAACGGGCTGTTGGGCGGGCTAGGGGCTTCGTGCGTCCGGGTGGGCCAGGCTGTGCCCCTGTCTTTGCCACTGGGGGGACGCGTACGAAGTACCCGGCGTTGTTTAGTTGACCGTTCAAAAAAAAAAAAAACACTTGTTTGAAGTCATCTAGAAAAGGAAAACATATATTTTATCGGTGTGTCATTAAGGTTAGGGGAAATGGAATTTAATAATCTCAACTTTGGGGGGTTGGAAAGCAGCAGTCCCAACTTGAATGTTGTACTATAGCAGTCCCAACTTGTCAACATTTTTATTTTATTGGTCCTAAACTAACCTCAGTTAGTTTTCTCTGTTAAATGCCACGTGGCATCACACGTGGTAGTCCTACGTGGCATAAAGTGTTATATCTGTAAAAAAAAAAAAGTGGGCCCGGATTGCATATGTGTAAAATAAATTTAATTTAATGTTTTTTTTTTTTAAAAAAAGTGGGACCCACAATCAAATAATAATAATAACACCCACCACCACATTCCTTCTTCCTCCATCGTCTTCATCATGTTCACAACCACCACCACCACCACAACCACCTGCCACCACCGTCATCTTCACCACCACCACCACCACAACCACCTGCCACCACCGTCATCTTCACCACCACCTTCAAATCGAACCCAATCACAAATCTGGTCATATCCACATTTTGCCAGCTTCAAATTGATCCATTCTGTGCAAAAACCCCCCATCAAAAACATCCAAATCAAGCTCCAATTCGTTGTTTTATGCTCGGTGGGCCGAACACCCTTTTTAATCGATTACACCTCGAAAACGAACAGGTTAGTGTGATTATTTAGTATGGTTTTGTTCGGAATTCATTTTTCTATAATAGCCCTAACATTAATTTGATTAACAGGTTCGAATCGTTGGTCAATTGATCGAGTATAGAATTAGGGTTCTTCGTAACAGGTGGTTGGTGGCAGGTGGTTGGTGATGGTGGTGGTGTTGGTGGTGGTGGTGGTGTTGGTGGTGATTGGTGGTGGTGTAGGTGGGGTGGTGTGGGGCCCACGTTTTTAAAGATTTTTTTAAAATAATTAATAGATTTTTTTAATTGAAAAAGCAAGTGGGACCCATGTTTTTTACTAGCTGGACATACTGTGCCACGTAGGACTGCCACGTGTGATGCCACGTGGCACTTAACAGAAAAACTTAACTGAGGTTAGTTTGGGACCATTAGAATAAAAACATTCACAAGTTGGGACCGTTATATTACAACTTTCAAGTTAGGACTGCTCCCTTCCAACCCCCAAAGTTAGGATTATTAAATTCCATTTCCCCTTAAGTTTATCAACAACATCGACATAGAGTTGGTTTTGCAATTTAAAAGGGGGTAACGACACAACTTGTTGCCTATTTACCAGTCACCCACTTATAAAATTGTTGGTTGTTCAATGAAACCATATTAAAATTTTAAGAACTAAAAAAAAAAAGAAATGGGTCTACCTCAAACTAGTTGTCACATCTTATCTATGAATTCGATCACAACACACAATTCCAAATTTTCATTAAATGTTTACCAACTAAAACTCATCTCCTACGCCTTCATATAAATAATATTTAAACGTAAAACTGTTTTCTCTCAATATATACATTTACTTTTTCTTAAGAAAAGTAGACTTAAGATTAAATGGTAAAGTACACAAAAGTTTTCTACGGTAACATAAGTAGATAACAAGCCATACAAGGTAAATACATGAAAAGGCACCCGTATTCTAATGGTCTAATGGTGTGGTAATGGCCTCTCAAAAAAATAATTTGAAAAAATCTTACGGATACAAAATTATGTGGTATTTAGGTGTAATATAATTGTTTTTTTTTTGAAAGGCAAACTTTATTAAAAAACACGGGAAAGATCTCCAAGACGGAGACCCCCAAACCAAACCAACAAGAATTACATTACATCAATGGAGAAGTTTTGCCAATCCTTCCAACCCACTATCCCTTTATTACATCTACTAGTAAACCAAATATAACCCAATGCTTTGATATCCGAAACAATCTCCACCACGTTCCGTCGAACATCTCTAAAAATCGTCTCATTCCTTGCCTTCCAGATCCGCCAACAAGTAATAATTAAGATACCTTGGAGAGCCGTTTTCTTCAACTGAGACCACCCGCAAGTCTTAAAAACCTCCATGATATCCTTCACCGAGAAAAAATAGAAGTGAGGTAACTTAACCCATCGCGCTATTCCATTCCAGACTCCACTCGACACAATGCAAGCCGTGAAAATGTGCTCCACGCTCTCCTCTTGTTCAAGACAAAAACTACATATACTATCTCCAACATTAATGTTACGTCTCTGCAAAGCCTTCTTCGTCGGAATTCTGTCCTTCAACATACGCCACATAAATACATTACATTTAATTGGAACCCATTTACACCATTGAAAGTCCACTCCATTCTCATAGTTCCGGTCCAACTGTAGCCACTTTCTAACTTCATAAATCGAGAACTGAGCCGGCGGGTTTGTATCCCACACCCATTTATCTTCCATCGGACCAACTGTCATATCCTCGAGCATTAGGCCGCAATCTTCTAGCTGCAGAAACTCATCTTCCGTCTCCATTTGCCTGCGCCACTTCCAGCCCTCACTGTGTTCCCCAATTCTGTTCGCAACCAAACAATCTTTGTCCATCTCCAAACGAAAAATACCCGGGAACAAGCATTTCAAAGGAATCCTAGATAACCACGGGTCTATCCAAAATCTAATCTTTCTACCATTACCCAAAACGCCACGGATCATACTCATACAATTAAACCCTCCAACATTAAGACGATAGCCAGATGTAATAAGTTTGGTCCACGTACCCGATAACGAAACATTTGTAGGAAAGGCGTCCCACTTCCTACTAGAGCCGTGAATTCCATCAACCACTCGTTTCCAAAGAGCCCCATCTTCATGACGATATCGCCATAACCACTTCACCAAAAACGCATTATTACTATCTTCTAATTTGCGAATTCCCAAGCCTCCGTTTTTCATGGGTCGTGTAACAACGTCCCAAGCCACCCAATGTATCTTATTCGTATTCTCATTACCACCCCAAAGGAATCTTTTCATCAAACTTTCTAGTTTATTAATAACTGTAACACCCCAACCGATGGCGGAATCATCGAGGTGCCACGTAGTGACGATTGTTCAAAAGCTCATGGTACCAAAATGTAAATATTATTGAATGATCCAAAATTGTCTTACATGGAAATGGAAATTACATTGTCTAAATGAAACGTAAATATTGAAATAACTGAATTGAAATAAAACACTAAATGTCTCTTGCTAAAGCACTAGATCAAACTGCACCTGAAACATGTACAAAAATAGGTTTGGTCAACATATGAAATGTTGGTGAGCATTCCTAGATTTGATATATATAGTAGGTTAAAAAGTTATACAATTCAAGTGCAAGCTACAGTGTGGATATGTAAACCATGTATCATACAAATGAGCGAAATCAACCCTGTGACTGTATAATGTACTGTATGAACTGTAGTGTACTCAACCAATAAATGGATGATAACTTAACACTGGCCACGGATTCTCCGATGAAAAAGGGGGAGAATCAACCTAGGCGGGTTGTCAATCCAAATAGCGCTATCCAATGTTAAGGTCGGCTTGTACCATGTTAATGATTTCACTAAGTACAAATGTAATCCACATGTATTGTTTAAGCATAAAACACGTTGTAAGCAATGCACATAGTACTAGAATTGTATTGTGAAAATGTAAACTTGTATTTGAAATTTGTAATAGTGTACATGAATCACCCCAAAAATGTATAAAAGTAAAAAGGGGTAGGAATACTCACTGTTCACGTAGTAACTTGAATTTTGGACTTGGACAACGAAATATGGATTTGAGATTACTCCCAAATAATTAACCTAAAGTAATCGATAATGTGTGAGTGAAATAACTCTAGAATACATGTATTTTCTAGGGCTTCGAATTGGGGATAAACGTGTATTTGATTAATAATAAGTTGCTTATTAAATATGAGAAATTTAATGAATAAATAAATAAAAGTCTCTTGGTAAAATTTTAAGTTGAATATAGTCACAACATAAAGTTTTAAGTATGGAAATAATTTTTATAAAATTATTTTCTTGAAGATAGAATATTTAATCTAATTATTTCAAATTGTCAAAATACGACTTTAATATCTAAAATATTAAAATTAAAGAATTCTTGAATTTAAAAATTGTATTTCTGTTCCAAATGAATAGAAATAATTTCTATAAAATTTTGGTGCAAAAATAATGAAAATTGAATTTATTATGATTTAATTATGATTAAAACTAACAAAAATTGATTAAAAATATTAAATAAATGATTTTTCTGAAATAAAAATCATTTCTGAAAAGCTTGATGTTATAAAAGCTTAAAATAATTTTTGTGGAAATTAATAAGATCGTTTTGATATTTTAATGGAATTTTATAAATAAAATGGAATAAACTTGATTTATTTATTATAAATATTAAATAAATAAATTTCAGAAAAATAAAAATTGTAGATAAAGTTTTGACATTAGATTTGTTAAAAATATTTTTTTTGAATTTTTAAAAGAGTTTTAATAAATTAAAATGAATTTATAAGATTTTGAGTAATATAATGTTAATCTTGATTGTTTTAGGAAAATAGAACAAAAACATGGAAAAGAATGCCACACCCGGGACTCGAACCCGCGTGGCTGTGGTGGAGAGCACCAGACACAACCACTTGGTCTAGACCAGTGGTTGTGTTTGGTTCCTGTTTAGATAAAATAAATATAATCAGAGTTTTGTGTTCTTCCCCAATTTATAAACCCTAGAATTGCAATCTGATTATGAACATTATTAGCGACCAATTAAACATGGGGTTAAGGATTGTATAGGGCCGATTAACTTACTGGAACGAGGAATTGAAATCTACCAAGCTCTATGGATGCGAACAAGTGACGCGTATGTATAAGAAGAAAACTCAACGATTCTAAACTTTTAAGCTTTGTTGTGTGCAATTTGTTGTGTGGGAAAGGATTTTCGGTGCATTAAGACTGAGAAAGCAAGTTCAATTTATAGTGTTACATTTAGGTTCAATGATTTGGAAAGATTTGACCACGGCTTGGTCAAATCGAGTATGATAGCACGATTTAAATTTGATTAGCGTGATAATCGGGCAGAATTTATGCGTAATTGCTAGTCGTTTGGTATATGGTAACATGTATTAATTTCTGTTCAAAAATCACGGTCAAATGGTTGACCCACTGTTCGCACATCAGTGAAAAGGAAGAAGAAGGAGAAGGGACAAGGTGAAAGCAGTGTTAAATATATTTTGATTCTGAATTGAATCAAAAAGTGAGCTGTGGCTCAATGGTTTGGTGCGTGGTGTTTAAAGGTCTGGCCGGCTCCCGACTCGGGTTCGAGTCCAGGGAGCGGCATTTATTTTTTTTTTTTGTTGTTTTAAAACAGGAAAAGGGAAAGGAGGGACATAGATGGGCCGGCTCCTGGGCTCACGCGTTGGGCTGGGCCGAGTAGCAGGTTAAGGGAGAGAAGAAGAGGTGGGTATTTGTGTTTGTTGGGCTTCTGGATCCACAAGGGGAAAGGGGTTTGGGCTAATGGTTTGGTTTGGTTATGGGTTAGTTATGGTTTATGGATGGTAAGAAAAAAAATATATGTATATATCTAAGCTGAAATTTTTTTTTTTTAATATTATTATTATTATTATTATTATTATTATTATATAAAACGAAAAGTGACGGATGTCACAGCATCCCCTACTTTTAGAAACTTCGTCCCGAAGTTATTAGAAACATAGGGTTATGGATGCTTGGGTAAAATTAAAATAACTGTGGTTTGGAAAAATTTGGGTTAAGGCACGACGTAAATTTATAGGTAACAAAGTAAACTGTTGCAAATGATTTGGATGGTAGGTTTGATAGGTGTGGGTTAAGGATTACGTTCGTCTCGAATAAGAAGGGAAAATAAGAATCTAGTGAATCACTAAATTTCAAGTTTTAGGAATTCTAAAATAAATATACGTGTTGATTGACTATAAAAGACTAAATGAACTAACAAGCAAACAGAGTTTGTTCCTGGTTCGACTTCCAGTCTCACTTTCAATGCATCATTAGTGTTTGTATACAGGGTGTACCGCAGCTAACCCACCACACCTTTGATACTTTGAAAACGTTCTGGATGCCCACCAGAAACTCTAATAGAATTTCACACTACCCTAACGTACCTGTAAATTCATGATTACGTTCCGGACCGGAATCATCAATTTACCTTACATTAGGGTTTTATGTCCTTCTATGATCCCACCGATTGTTGAGCAGGTTCGATAGCCTCCACCAGCCGTGGAGTAGGTTGTAGGGCCTCTCCCGACTGTTTGAAAGGCATAATGACCTCTACCAATCGTTGAGTATGTTCGATAGCCTCCACCAGTCGTGGAGCAGGTTGTAGGGCCTCTCCCGACTGTTGAAAAAGGCATGATGACCTCTATTAAGTGCAGCAATTATTATTCACATAGATTGCAAATTGATAGCATGTTTATGCAAGCAAATCTGTAAGTACTACAACCATTAAGTGTAAGTGTTATCATGAATAATTAATTGTTTACGAGTATCGTGAATAATTAGATGTTCAATACGTAGTCACATTAAGGGAAAAATCTAGTTTCATGTAATAACCAATGATGTTTTCTTAGAAAAGCATCTGTAAGATCAAGTATCAAGTCCAAACGTTTCAAATAAATGTAAGGTAGAGTCTTGTATGATTAAAAATAAACGTAATCAATATAATAAATTTCCAATCTGTGCTAATACACAATAATACGCAAGGAAATTTCTAGATGTTATATGCCTATGAGTATGACATAATTGGGTACAAAATGATAATAAGATCAAGAAAATGAAGACACGAGTATCATGAATAATTAAATGTACAGTGAATAGTCAAATTAAGGGAAAATCAAGTTTCATAAACAATGATGTTTTGGAAAAATCCTGTAGAATCAAGTATCAGGTTTTTAGTAGTTTGATTAGCATGGGTAACTAGCTCATGTGTGAGAAGGTGAAGGACATGAATTTAGTTCTTGAGAGGATGATGAAAAATTTTTGAAGCAGAATCAAGGTTGTGAGAGATGGTGAATGTGAAGGTAGTTGATAAAGAGTTTATTTTATAGCATAGCAGTGTAAATTTTGGGGTTTGGATCAAAGGTTATAATCAAGTGTATAAGAAAACATGATTGTGGTGTATGCCAAATATTGTAAAAATTTGAACAAGTTGAAAATGAGTGAGTGTTGATGTAGAATCTAGAGACTAGCTATTATTCCAAATTAAATATTTTCAAAATTTGGTTTTGTATATAAAGCAAAAGTTGTTAAATAGTACAAGCTAAGTAGGCTTTGTAATAGTTTAAAACATTATATAGAAAATCGTTTGTTACGTCAATCAATAATCAATTGAACTTAAGTTCGAGGAAAATATGTACTTTGTAAAGTTGCTAGGTAATAAAACTAGTTTTAGAAATCTTTAGTTTGTGCTAATAACATGTGAAGAAAAGAAATAATATGATTTGGGGTAGGGTGTTGAATATTTAAAAAGTGACTAAGAGGGTAAGGTGAAGTGTGATTGTGAAATTCATAGATGGTTATGAAAGTATGAACTTGTAAGCAATATATGAAAATTGTGAAATACGAAATATTGTATATGAATCGAGAGAGTATTTATTGAAAAACTTGCATAAAATGCTTGGAGTGTCCTTGTCTAGCTGTAAAGCCCAACAAGAACGTTGACTTTTCAAAGGAATTGAACCCAATGGTGATCAAAGAAGACGTGCTTTAGCCTATAAGTGGACACTCACTCCAGGAATCCCCAGGTAAGCATAACAGGTCCGTAAATGGATTTATGCGCTATGCTTGCCTATGCCAGAAAACCCAGTGTACAGGCGTCCACCCTTCCAGATTGCACGTGTCCTTATCACACTCATTAAAGTTCAACAACTTTGAAGGAGTAAAATAAGGGTAGGTATTATATCTAAGAGTGTCTTCATAAAAGGTACTGTTCCCGTTCCATGATGATGTAAACTTTCCACTCTCTGTAAAACTCCTCTATGCACCATGATGAAAGATAAGAAGAATAGAGAGAGAGAGAAGGAGGGAAAGATAGAAGGAGGAAAGTAGGGAGAAATGAGGGGTAGGGTAATTCAGGAAATATAATGCATGAAAGTTGAAGTTCGGTTATAGTCTAGGCCATTTTATCTAATAACCTAGTTCCCTATAACCATGGCTCTGATACCAATCTGTAACACCCCAACCGATGGCGGAATCATCGAGGTGCCACGTAGTGACGATTGTTCAAAAGCTCATGGTACCAAAATGTAAATATTATTGAATGATCCAAAATTGTCTTACATGGAAATGGAAATTACATTGTCTAAATGAAACGTAAATATTGAAATAACTGAATTGAAATAAAACACTAAATGTCTCTTGCTAAAGCACTAGATCAAACTGCACCTGAAACATGTACAAAAATAGGTTTGGTCAACATATGAAATGTTGGTGAGCATTCCTAGATTTGATATATATAGTAGGTTAAAAAGTTATACAATTCAAGTGCAAGCTACAGTGTGGATATGTAAACCATGTATCATACAAATGAGCGAAATCAACCCTGTGACTGTATAATGTACTGTATGAACTGTAGTGTACTCAACCAATAAATGGATGATAACTTAACACTGGCCACGGATTCTCCGATGAAAAAGGGGGAGAATCAACCTAGGCGGGTTGTCAATCCAAATAGCGCTATCCAATGTTAAGGTCGGCTTGTACCATGTTAATGATTTCACTAAGTACAAATGTAATCCACATGTATTGTTTAAGCATAAAACACGTTGTAAGCAATGCACATAGTACTAGAATTGTATTGTGAAAATGTAAACTTGTATTTGAAATTTGTAATAGTGTACATGAATCACCCCAAAAATGTATAAAAGTAAAAAGGGGTAGGAATACTCACTGTTCACGTAGTAACTTGAATTTTGGACTTGGACAACGAAATATGGATTTGAGATTACTCCCAAATAATTAACCTAAAGTAATCGATAATGTGTGAGTGAAATAACTCTAGAATACATGTATTTTCTAGGGCTTCGAATTGGGGATAAACGTGTATTTGATTAATAATAAGTTGCTTATTAAATATGAGAAATTTAATGAATAAATAAATAAAAGTCTCTTGGTAAAATTTTAAGTTGAATATAGTCACAACATAAAGTTTTAAGTATGGAAATAATTTTTATAAAATTATTTTCTTGAAGATAGAATATTTAATCTAATTATTTCAAATTGTCAAAATACGACTTTAATATCTAAAATATTAAAATTAAAGAATTCTTGAATTTAAAAATTGTATTTCTGTTCCAAATGAATAGAAATAATTTCTATAAAATTTTGGTGCAAAAATAATGAAAATTGAATTTATTATGATTTAATTATGATTAAAACTAACAAAAATTGATTAAAAATATTAAATAAATGATTTTTCTGAAATAAAAATCATTTCTGAAAAGCTTGATGTTATAAAAGCTTAAAATAATTTTTGTGGAAATTAATAAGATCGTTTTGATATTTTAATGGAATTTTATAAATAAAATGGAATAAACTTGATTTATTTATTATAAATATTAAATAAATAAATTTCAGAAAAATAAAAATTGTAGATAAAGTTTTGACATTAGATTTGTTAAAAATATTTTTTTTGAATTTTTAAAAGAGTTTTAATAAATTAAAATGAATTTATAAGATTTTGAGTAATATAATGTTAATCTTGATTGTTTTAGGAAAATAGAACAAAAACATGGAAAAGAATGCCACACCCGGGACTCGAACCCGCGTGGCTGTGGTGGAGAGCACCAGACACAACCACTTGGTCTAGACCAGTGGTTGTGTTTGGTTCCTGTTTAGATAAAATAAATATAATCAGAGTTTTGTGTTCTTCCCCAATTTATAAACCCTAGAATTGCAATCTGATTATGAACATTATTAGCGACCAATTAAACATGGGGTTAAGGATTGTATAGGGCCGATTAACTTACTGGAACGAGGAATTGAAATCTACCAAGCTCTATGGATGCGAACAAGTGACGCGTATGTATAAGAAGAAAACTCAACGATTCTAAACTTTTAAGCTTTGTTGTGTGCAATTTGTTGTGTGGGAAAGGATTTTCGGTGCATTAAGACTGAGAAAGCAAGTTCAATTTATAGTGTTACATTTAGGTTCAATGATTTGGAAAGATTTGACCACGGCTTGGTCAAATCGAGTATGATAGCACGATTTAAATTTGATTAGCGTGATAATCGGGCAGAATTTATGCGTAATTGCTAGTCGTTTGGTATATGGTAACATGTATTAATTTCTGTTCAAAAATCACGGTCAAATGGTTGACCCACTGTTCGCACATCAGTGAAAAGGAAGAAGAAGGAGAAGGGACAAGGTGAAAGCAGTGTTAAATATATTTTGATTCTGAATTGAATCAAAAAGTGAGCTGTGGCTCAATGGTTTGGTGCGTGGTGTTTAAAGGTCTGGCCGGCTCCCGACTCGGGTTCGAGTCCAGGGAGCGGCATTTATTTTTTTTTTTGTTGTTTTAAAACAGGAAAAGGGAAAGGAGGGACATAGATGGGCCGGCTCCTGGGCTCACGCGTTGGGCTGGGCCGAGTAGCAGGTTAAGGGAGAGAAGAAGAGGTGGGTATTTGTGTTTGTTGGGCTTCTGGATCCACAAGGGGAAAGGGGTTTGGGCTAATGGTTTGGTTTGGTTATGGGTTAGTTATGGTTTATGGATGGTAAGAAAAAAAATATATGTATATATCTAAGCTGAAATTTTTTTTTTTTAATATTATTATTATTATTATTATTATTATTATTATATAAAACGAAAAGTGACGGATGTCACAATAACTCCACAAGGCGCCTTATAAAGAGCAAAATAGTAGCATGGAAGACTCTCCAACACCGACTTAAGAAGTGTCAATCTACCTCCAACTGAGAGGAGCTTAGATTTCCACATTGCTAGTCTAGTCTTAAACACATTGAGAACCGGTTCCCAACTATTAATTTTAGACATATTTGCCCCAACCTGGATTCCCAAATACTTAAAAGGTATCTCACCGTCATTGCATCCCAATTCCGCCGCTTTGTCACCCACTTCCACGAAAGAAACCCCAACCCCATATAACACGGACTTATGAATATTAATCTTAAGTCCCGAGCATAAATGGAAGATACGCAATAAACGTTTTAAACACATAAAATTCTCATCCGTCCATTCTCCCATCACCAAAGCGTCATCCGCATAAAGAAAATGCGATATCAAAGGACCATCATTAGGAATACTCACCCCACGAAAGTGACTCATATCAATCGACTTTTTAATAAGTCCCGAGAAGGCCTCCATAAGAATAATGAACAAGAAAGGGGATAAAGGATCACCTTGGCGAATACCCTTTCCACAAGAAAATTCAAACGTTGGCGACCCATTAACCAAAACCGACGACCTCGCCGACCTTAGAACACCTTCAATCCAATTACACCATTTAACCGGAAAATTCATTTGTCGCATAACCGATATCAGAAAGGCCCAGTTCACATTATCGTAAGCCTTCTCAAAATCGATCTTGAACATAAATAACTTCTTATCTCGCTTCTTTGCCCAAGTCATCACTTCATTGATAATTAATGGACTATCCAAGATATACCTTCCAGCCACAAACGCTGTTTGAGTCTCGTTAATTATACTATCCATGACAAGCTTTAACCTATTTGCCAATACCTTCGAAATAACTTTACTGACGACCCCAATAAGATTAATAGTCCGGTATTCCCCAAGCGTAACCGGGTCTTTAACCTTCGGTATCAACGTAATAAAACTAGACGCCACCCCGCTACTAATCAAACCATCATCCGCAAACTTGGACATAATATCAACAAAATCTCTAGCGAGTAAATCCCAATACTTCTTTATAAATCGAAAATTAAATCCATCCGGTCCAGGAGCTTTATCACTACCACATTGGAACACCGCTTCCTTAATTTCTTTTTCTGAAAAACGCACCGTCAACATATCCGCTTGTTCCCCATTGATGCTTTTCAACCCATAACACATTAACCCAGGTCGAACCGCAATGTCTTCAACGAATTTACTTCTATAAAACCGCAAAACTTCCTGCTTTATCCCATTCGGCTTAGTCTCCCACTTGCCATTCACCATCAAACCCATAATCGCATTCGAGACACATCTAGTTTTAATAGAACCATGGAAAAAACTAGAATTTTCATCCCCTTCCTTGGCCCACCTCACCCGAGACTTTTGTTTTAAATCTTTAGCTTTAAAAAATTCAAGTTGTTTAATTCTTCTTCTTGCCTCCTCTAAACTCCACTCCTCCTCTTCTATCAAATCCCTCTCCTCCAATATTTTCTCCAAGTCAATGAAGTGATGACTTGGGCAAAGGAATCATTATATTAGAAACTTGTTGTCAAGTATGGCATGATAGTTGGTATTGTAGCATTTACATGAATGGTAATTATCTAAAAGTGTGTTTATCATTGATTTGGCAAAACCGATAGTTACCCGAAATGCTTTTAAACTATTAAAAAAAAAGATGTGACAATATTAAGGGGTGTTTGGGATTGATTATTCAAAACAGATTATGCGTTTTGAAAAAACAGGGGTGGAGCTGCTTATAGATTATTGCGTTTTGGTAGCCTAAAAAACTGATTGTCTGCGTTTTCAAATCGCAATCCCAAACACTAAAAAACTGATTATCTGCGTTTTCAAAACGCAATAATCTAAAAATCAGACTCAAAACGCAATCCCAATGTAGTGGTATGCTATATCCAAAATCCGTTTATCAACTATTAAGGATTTTTTTTTTCTAGAAACCATGAACACACTATAGAGGTGTCATAATTGATGATACACCATTTGGTTTACTCGAATTAATATATAGTCAAATACTTATAACATGTAGACAATAAAACATCAAATAGTTAAAGCTATAACTTATGGTGTTTGCTAATGATGTAGAACTTGCAAACAATTATTTAATTTCTTATACTCTAAAACTTCTACAAATCATTATTTGTTTCCAATTATTATACCAGGAATGATAGTGTACAAGTGTAGAAGGTAATGCATATATGTGTTGTATTTTGAGACAAAAGTAAAGTTGCACTAGTTTTAATGTTATTTTACGAATTTCGTGAAAATAATGTTAAAAACGATGGACGGTTAACCATGCATCATGTGATGGCGTGGATATCCAAAAGACAAAGGGGTACATGCACTGATCGGGTTTGTCCCGATTGCTAAGTGTTATGTGCCTTATGTCCAAGGCTTGATACCAAACCACATCGAGTCGGGGGTTTCACTGGAAGTAGCCTCTCTATTCTTAGGGTAGAGGTAAGGGTGTCTACATCTTACCCTCTTCAGACCCTACTTTAGCTTTGCTATAGGTGAGATTAACTGAGTATGATGATGGTGGTTTTTTTTTTCCTATATAAAGACACCCTTGTAACACTAATTATGAGAATCAATACAATACACCATACCAATAATATATGAGATCGTTTGATTCAACATAACAGGTGTCAAGTAGCAAATCATCTGAAATATATCTGTACCCTTCCATTTGAGTGGTACTCGATGATATCAACCCATGTGATTTTTAGTATTAACACCAGGGATAGGGATGAGCATATTGCATCGAATACCGAACTGATATCGATCCCAAACTAATTTCGTACCGAACTGAGGGTGTTCGGTATCAGCACTCATATTTAGAGGTTTTCAGTTTCGGTATTTTTGGTATCGGTATGATATCGGTATTTTAAGGTAAAATACCGATACCGTATGTTTTCGATATCGGTATCGGTATTATTAACACAAATCAATAGTCAATAGTCATAGTCAACAGTCAAAGAACTATCTTTATGCATTTGTAATTATTTAGTCATAGTCAATAGTCTTAGTCAATAGTCCAGTCAATAGTACTCCTAGAATCAAGCCATTGTATTAATGTTGTAATCATTATATAATCTTCTGTGAATAATGAGAATTGTACATTCGATCCAATTTAATTTATTACCTATTACTCTATATGGTATCAAGAGCCTAAAGCTCCCTTGAGCCAACCAATCCATCACATCTTTCGACAGCCTTCTGTCCGCAGCCCACACAACCCTTTCATCTTTTTTTTTCCCCTGATTTGCAGCCTCAATGGCTCCCTTTTTTGTTCATCAATCGAACCGTAACTACAATCAGAACCCTTTGTTCCTCAGCCTCAAACCCTCATTACAAAACCGACCCTCATGGTCAAACAAATCCGCAACCCAAACTCAAAACAACCCGATCGGGGAGGAAAGAAACGTCTCTACTCAGCCACAAAATTTATTTTGTACAACAGCCAAACTAACGTTTTTTGTTATTTTTGCAGCATACCCGGTCATGTAACGAAAGACTGTCGCAAACTTAGTCGCTTCCTACGTGACCATCAAGTCTCTACTCATGATTCCTACTCATACCCGGTTGTGAACAATACATCTTCTCACACCGCGGTTCCAAACACTCCATGGATGTGGGATACAGGCGCTTCCAATCACACTAACAACAACAACAACCAAATGCATGTTCTTTCCAAATATGGTGGCCCGGATGAGATTGTTTTAGGTGACGGTAAAACCCTTCCTATCACACACATTGGTCAAACAACCCTTCACACCAACTCACGACCGCTTTTCTTAAACGATGTCTTAATCGTTCCATCTTTTCGTAATAATCTTATTTCTGTTGCAAAACTTAGTCGTACTAATCAAGTTTCTGTTGAATTTTTTCCATATCATTTCTTGGTTAAGGATCTCCACACGGGGGCGCATCTCATGCGGGGCGTGAACGTCAATGACGTTTACTACGGACCAACCACACTCTCTCCTCAAATCAATGCAACAACAACAAGATCTTTACTTGTGTGGCACCATATCCTTGGACATCCTTCGTTTCAAGTCTTTAAGTCCTTAATTTCTAAATTAGGACTTAATGGTAATAAAGTGTCACCCGAGTCTTTTCATTGCAAATCTTGTTCGTTAACTAAAAGCCACAAAATTCCTTTTGGTAAAAACTCATTTGTTGCAAATAAACCGTTGCAACTCGTTTACTCAGATGTATGGGGTCCAGTCCAAACATCCATTGATGGCTTCAAGTACTATGTCATATTTGTCGATTATTTTTCTAAATACATTTGGTTATATCCGATACAAAGAAAATCCGACGTCTCCATCCTTTTTCCACAATTCAAATCACTAGTGGATTTTTTTTTTTTCAAACACCTCTTATCTCTCTATTTACCGACAATGGTGGTGAATACATTGGTCTTAAACCATTTCTCACAACTCATGGAATTTCTCACTACACCACACCCCTCATACACCCGAACAAAACGGGGTGGCCGAACGTCGTCATCGACACGTTGTTGAAACGGGCATTGCCCTCCTCCACTATGCTAAACTCCCATCACAATTTTGGTCACATGCCTTTCAAGCCGCCACTTATCTCATCAACCGTCTACCCACCACCATCCTGAACAACAAATCACCTTATGACATGTTATTCAATGTTGCTCACACCTACTCCAAACTAAAACCGTTTGGATGTCTTTGCTATCCTTGGCTCCGCCCATACAACACCTCCAAGTTACAATCTCGCTCCGCATCATGTATCTTTCTTGGATACTCCTCTTCCAGATCAGCATACAAATGCTTTGATCCAGCCACCAACAAGCTATATCACTCTCGCCATGTTGAATTCATACCACACATCTTCCCATCCCAGACCAATAACCCTACCTCTCCCACTGTCACTTATGAATCATTTCTTCACAACATACCAAATCCTCCAAAGCCTTCACACCCTACACAACCTCCCATCGATCCCACACCCCAACCCATACCTCCTACACACCCTCTCCTGACCCTACACAACCTTCTGCTGCACCTACACAACAGTTGCCTGATACTACACAACACTCATCTGACCCTACACAACCTTCTAATACACCTACACAACATTCCCCTAACCCTACACAACTCTCGTCCTCTACACAGTCCTCCGCTATCCCTACACAGTCCTCATCTCCTACACAATCCTCCACTCCTACACAACCTAATTCACCTACACAGCATTCCAATGACTCTACCACCTCCTCATCTCAATCTCCTTCAACTAACCCCTCTCCTACCACCTCTACTCGCCCACAACGGTCTCGCAATCCTAACCCAAAATATTACAATTCCAACTTCATCAACTCCACCACACTTCACCCACTTCCTACATCTATTGAGCCCCTACTCACATCCAAGCGATGAAAGATCCACAATGACGACAAGCAATGGATCTTGAATACAACGCTCTTCTTCAAAACCATACGTGGGAGATTGTCCCTCTTACTACCCAAAATCCAATCGGATGCAAATGGGTATTCCGAACCAAACGAAAACCCGATGGAACTATTGATAAATTTAAAGCGCGCCTAGTTGCAAAAGGGTTTCATCAACAGTACGGTAAGGACTATTTTGATACCTTTAGTCCGGTAACGAAACCTGTCACCATTCGTACTGTTCTTTCCATCGCACTCTCTCGAGGGTGGTCGTTACGCCAACTAGACGTCAATAATGCATTTCTTTATGGCACCTTACATGAGGATGTGTACATGATTCAACCACCCGGATTTGCAAATTCGGCGTTTCCTAATCACATTTGCAAACTCAAGAAATCTCTCTACGGCCTTAAACAAGCCCCGCAGGCTTGGTACAATGAATTAACCGCCTTCCTCATTAGCTTCGGTTTTAAAAAAATGTTTCTCTGATGCGTCTCTTTTTGTCTACAACACAAATGGTAACACTTGCTACCTACTCGTCTACGTTGACGACATTGTCCTCACTGGAAACAATAATCCATTCATGGACATCTTTGTTCAAGCCTTAAGCAAAAGAAAAAAAATTCGATCAAAGACTTAGGCCCTCTACATCACTTCCTAGGAATCGAAGTCATTCCAACTCCTCATGGTCTATTCCTCTCCCAACACAGGCACATTCAGGACATCTTAACCACTTTTAAAATGGATGGTGCCAAAGAGGTCATCACCCCCTAAGCGTCTCTGATCCGCTTATCCCTTCGGATGCCTCTCCACCCGTTGACCCAACTCCTTATCGCAAACTTGTTGGCACACTTCAATACCTTGCCTTCACCCGCCCTGATATCTCTTTCGCTGTCAACAAACTCTCACAGTTTATGCACCACCCAAAACAGTCACATTGGCAAGCTCTCAAACGGGTTCTCCGCTATTTGAAAGGAACATTGCACCATGGGTTATTGTTAAATAAACAGTCCTCACTTGATTTACATGCTTTCTCAGATTCTGATTGGGGAGGCATACATGACGGAGGAAGATCTACTACAGGCTATATATTATATCTTGGATCCAACATCATCTCCTGGCGTTCATCAAGACAAAAAACAGTCTCACGCTCATCGACTGAAACAGAATACAAAGCACTAGCAAACGCCGCAGCTGAAATCTCATGGGTTAAAAATCTTCTCCAAGAACTCGGTCTTCGCACGACACGCACACCATCTCTTTTCTGTGACAACACTGGTGCCACCTACCTTTGTGCCAACCCGGTGTACCATTCCCGCATGAAACATGTTGCCTTTGACTACCACTTTGTTCGTGAACAAGTCAATGCCGGTCACTTAAAGGTTTTTCACATTAGCTCAAAGGATCAACTAGCTGATGTCCTCACCAAACCACTTCCACGATCACTGTTTCTTTCCTTTCGCTCCAAGATTGGCGTATCCAATGGATCCTCCATCTTGCGGGGGCATATTAACACAAATCAATAGTCAATAGTCATAGTCAACAGTCAAATAACTATCTTTATGCATTTGTAATTATTTAGTCATAGTCAATAGTCTTAGTCAATAGTCCAGTCAATAGTCCTCCTATAATCAAGCCATTGTATTAA
The DNA here is from genome assembly GCA_030844895.1 of Ambrosia x helenae. Lineage (NCBI taxonomy): Eukaryota > Viridiplantae > Streptophyta > Magnoliopsida > Asterales > Asteraceae > Ambrosia > Ambrosia x helenae. Next base: position 16,262,987 of record CM061229.1, on the reverse strand, counting down.
TGTTGTAACCATTATATAATCTTCTATGAATAATGAGAATTGTACATTCGATCCAATTCAATCTATTACCTATTACTCTATAGGTATTGGGTTTTGAAAGTTTTCGAGATCGGTATCGGTTGACACCGATACCGCCCCGACCTCATCCCTAACTAACACAACAACACGTTGTATATACGATATATAAATTCCAAATCTCTAACACATGTAGTCATTATCATCATGACTGAAGAGGTATAAGAGCCTCATACCAAGCCTAGACAACCCTCGGCCCATACATATCCCAAAGATAGGTAGGAGTAGTGAACCTCCCTGAAAGATGTACTAGCCCGGTGTGTTGAAAGCTGAGTGGGTTAAAGTGGAGAGTTTAATTAAATAGTATTTAATTAATTATTTGAGTGTTTAGAAGTATCTAGTTTGTTTAATTAGCAGAGATAATGATGTTTGGTTAGTATTAGATTATAATTGGTAGTAATATTTGAGTAGGATTACTATGATTATTTTAGTATAAATAGGGGTCTAGGTTTATGTTATAACTGTCCCTTTGTTTGTAAGTTCGTAAGTTCGTTTGATTGAATAGAAAGAGTCGTGGGTTTGTCCCTCCAAATATCCTGTGTTCGTGTTTGATCTAATTGTCTGGGACAATACGGCGGTCAAACACACCGGAGTATAGTACATACACTCCAAGCTTGGAAAAAGTACAACTCTTCTTGCTAGTATAAATACTCTCATTTTAAGTACAGGTAACACATATGCGCTCACACTCTGAACCTCACTTTTTCTTTCTAAATAAATATTTATCCTCACGTTGAAAGATGGTCACAGAAAGCCCTCATGTGATAAGCCTGACGATTTGTTTCTTGTACATGTTCACTTCGACCAAGATCTAATCAAATTATTCATCTTATAAGTTATAACCAATTAGAGTCAGATGACTAGTTATTGGATCTTCAAAGATTTAACAAATAATTGAATAAAACACTATTCATAGATATACATATCCTAAATCATTGATGTATACTCTTACCAATTCAATGATACGAGACAATCCACACTTTTAGCACAATTAGTCAAATCTACTATAATATATAAATAAAATCTATTGTGGGACACTTGACACTTTCTCAGAGCTTCTTATTTTGTTTTCTCGCTTACTTCCTTTGCACACTTCTTTTTCTTATTTTCCTTATTTTCCTCACAAACCTTAACAAAAAAGTTGATCCCTTCATTCTTCCCCACATGCTACCCATCGTTCTTCCTTTTCAAAACCCTAAACAATAAATCTGTAAATTCTTCATTCTTCATTCTTCATCTCCAATACTATATCATCAAAGCAAGTTTATACTTTTCTTTGAATATTATGCATTTATTCTCTATCTGAATACTTTATCATTGAGGTTTGATTTTAATTAGCGTTATTTTTATCTCCTTTATGACATGTGTCTCAAAAAATTTGAATTAAATCTTTTGATGTTATTGTTCTTGATAAAAAAAAACATATATCTAATTTTATCTCCTAAACAAAATATGCCATTTTATTTTTTGTTCAACCCATGTAATACACGGGACTCTAACCTAGTATAGTATATTTGCAATGCCTGACACAATAATTTTTTTATAAGGTACGGAATCATAGACTTTCTATAGGTCGTTTATCCATTAGGTGGCTCGAGTCGGGTCGGTTCAGGTCGGGTCAACTCATATACCAAAAACAATAATACTAAAATTATATAATCAACTAAAGGAAACCAAAAGCTCAAAAGTAATTTAAACGTCATTACATATGCATAACAAAATTCTAAATCTAAAGTTGTTCTCGTCGGGTGTTCATTTTTTGGAATCTATCTATAATATCTTATATCTCCACATTTCTAAGCAAGTCTTTTTCAATAAAAGCTATACAACTACTATTTAAATTCTCATCACCAATCCTATTACGCAAATCGTTCTTCACAAACTTTATTGCCGAAAAGATTTTTTCAACGATTGCAGTCGCGACGGGTAATGTGAAAGCTAGCTTCAATAAACAATACACAAATATAAAGTTAAGGTGTTTCTTTGTTTGAACCATCAATTACAAAAGACTTGATAAACCGTTCAATTTGGCAAATCATGTATCCGCTTTTACATTATCAATGTAGCTCTCAAGTTCAACCGTGAGTCTTCTTTTTTCTTCATCATCAAAATCATGAGGATACATCTCGGCTAATCGTAGTAGTTTTGTAACATCAAACACACCAAAATTATCACAAGGATTCAAGCTATGAATACAAACAAGTAACTCGGATGTTACCTCGTTAAAGCGGTTTCCAAGCTCTTGGATTTGCATATCTAGAACCGAATTGAAGCATTCAACCTTATAATAGTGTCGTAGTGTGATGTTTGTTTTTTTTCTTGGCATCATTGGGTCAACATATTCACAATCCATGTTTACCACTTCAAGTTCATGCTTATCACAAAAACGATTAACTAACTCTAAGAACGTTTTAAAACCCTCAAATCTAAACTTTGTAAGTTGGTTCTTGGTGGTACAAACTAATGAAACCGCGTTCAACAAATCTTGGTCTTTCCTTTGAAGACATTGGGACAATGTATTTGTCATGTCTAGAATAGGCGACATCAAGTGTAAGTAGAATAAATACTCGTATTTTTTCATCTCCATCAAAAGTCCATCCGCTTGGCTACTATTAGGAGTAGCGTGAGTCGATTTTTTAATATATAGAAGCACTTCCATAACTGGTGTATATAAAGTAATCAAACGAGAAAGAGTCTTACAGTGGGAACTCCAATGTGTATCTCCGACCCTTGAAAGTGAAAGTTCTTGATTCAACCCACTCCCGGTGGTAACAAGGTTATTTTCCACGTATTCTTTTTGGCTTTCCAAATAACCGAGTTTTTTGTTGCAATCGCCACAATAACAAGTTGAAGTTGGTGTGCAAAACAATGAACATAGAAAGTCGAAGCATACCCTTTAAAATTAGAGCTCTTAATCCATTAAACTTACCCGACAAGTTACTTACGCCATCATAACCTTGGCCTCTAATCCTAGCCAAACTCAACCCATTTTGGCCTAATAGATTATCAATGGCGGATTTAAGAGTTAATGCGGATGTCTCCATGACATGAACAAGCCCAATAAATCGTTCCTTGACTACCTGTAGGTCCGTGGAATGGATCGATTACAAGGAAGATCAGATCTATCAAGGTGCGGAATCCCTTGATAGATGTTTATGCAAACGATAAATTGAACAAAATAATAAGAACACGAAAATACTTTAAAACTGGCTTGTCTATTGATAAACCAATGTTATAGAACTCGCTAGGCGCTAGTCGGCGGTGGAGTACTGACTAGGGATTAATTGGGATTAATCGGGATTTATCGGATTCGAATTTTATATATATTTTTCCAAATTTATGCACATATAATGCTAATTTTATACCTTATATGTATAAATTTAGAAGTTTGAGGGCCAAATATAACTAGTTAATATAGAGGGGGTTAAATATTAAAATATTTAAGGTTAAATAACTCTAATCATCTCCATCGTTCACCATATCCCGTTCTTTCCTCCCCATTCCTTCTTTCATCGTACAGAACCATCCGACGCAACTAGGGTTCATGGAGTTTTATTGATTTTGCTTCTAAATCATGGATTATCATCCAATTTTAAGGTAAGAGCTTGTTTTATTTGATCGATTTACTCCAGTTTTGACCCATACAAATAAACAATCAATGTTGTATATAAAGAGATATGTAGAGATTTGTGAGTTTTTTGTATTTTTTAGGAATTGTATTATATATTAAAATTTTCAAATATTTACATTATATGTAATCTCAATTACTATATATTAAAACTTTAGATAAATTTTATTTATTATACCCATGTGTTACAGGGACAAATAAACTAGTATATTTATATAACAAACTATATTATAACAATAAACAAAGTCCATTCAAATCATTCCAAAACAGCCAAATAGGGGAATTTACATTTACCTTTTGGGGTTGTTTGTAACTGCTCATTGCTGCTAGGGGGAACAACGGCGACGAACAAATGCAGGGGACCAGGGGTAAGGATCAACAGCCGATCAAGTCAGAGAGGGAGAGGAACAGTTGCAGAGGCCAAAAGCTTTTTTTGGTGTTTCTTTGTTTAGTGCCTTCTGGGCTCTGGCTATAGTTTTTTTTAGTCAATATTAAAACACATGTGAGCTTATTATAACTTTGGGCTTGGACTTAATAAAACGTGCTAACTCTAATACATATAATTATATATTTTTTCTTTGGGGTCGGTTTCAAAAGTTCAATGGGGGCGATTGAAAATTTTCAAGAGGTACGAACGGGATTAACGCGCTTATATAACACTCATTTTTTTCAAGGTGGGTGCCCGCTCCCCTTTGGCTGGGCTGGGTCCGCCCCCGTATTAGAATACCTAACACATAATTGTTGTTGGGTTGGTCCTATGATAGAAGCAAAGCTTCTAGGAACACTTATGTTAGGGAGGTCATGGGTTCAAGTTGCACAAGGAGTAGAAAGTATCCGATCAAAAAAAAACCCAACATTTACTGAATTCTTTTGTCGTACTCTACTCATTTAAAAATTCGGGGTACAAACTTTTGGTGGAGTCAATACCATTGCAGTGTAGTTGAAGAGACATTGGTGGGAAATGATAGAAGACCCAGGGGATCTTGGATTCGATTCTTGAGCCAGACGAGTTTTACCGGTAATTTCATCTTTATGCCTACGGGCAGGTGGGTTACTGGGTTTTCCACAGAATTTGTGTTTGACAACTCAAATACTCTTGGAGTACTTGAATTTGTCGAAATGATTGCCTCGAGAATGCTCGGGTTTTGTTGCCTTTAAAAAAACAAATTTGGTGGAGGTGAATGATTACGTACGTCGACTTAGGCGAATAATGGCGACTTAGGTTTTTCTTCTTTCAACAATGGCGGGTAGGCAAAAGTATATGGTGAATCAATGGTATGATGTTCCAGGAAAAAGAGGGAGAGGTTTTCAAGATCAACAGAGAGCAAAGACGTATGTTTCTTCGACAAAATTCTTCGTGTCCAGTCTCCCAGAAAGGTGTTCGTCGGCGGACTTGATTCAGCTTTTGAAAGGGTTCGGAGAAATTCAAAGTACGTATATAGCAAGGAAGTATGATCGTCTAGGGAAGAGATTCGGTTTTGTTTCGTTTGCAAAGGTGAAAAAATTTGGAGGAGATAGAGGCGAGGATGAAGGATGTGTGGACTAGTAGTTATAAGTTGTATATCGTATTAGCAAGGTTTGTGAATGGGGAAAGAGTTCTAAGAAAGGATGATAAGGTATGCCAGTCGGTGAAAGATACGTCCACGGGGAATAAACATCATGTTGGGGTAGAAAAGATAGTTATAGACAAACCGGATGTTAATGTTTCAGGATCGATGCCGGATAATGTGACTAAGGCGAAGAATGAGGTTGGGTTGGGTTTAAATAAGCTTGTAGAGAGTAATAATGCGTTGCTTTTGAAGTGGTTATGGAGGTATAAAACAGATAATGGGGCTCTTTAGAAACAGATCATTGATGCTATACATGTTTCGGGAAGAAGGTGGGATGAATTTCCTTGGGACAAGAGGATTACGGGCCCGTGGAGTAAAATTGTTAAAACTGGTTATCGGCTAAAAATTATGGAAGTTAAATTTGTTAGCATGATTCGGGGGTAAGGTTGGCGATGGAAAGAAGATAAAATTATGGGTCGACCCATGGATCGCTTGTGAGCCGTTAAAAGTTTTGTTCTCGCATTTGTTTTGGTTGGAAAAGAATAAATGGTGTACGATTTCGGATAGAGTTGGGTCTAATCAGGATGTGGGCTTGGTTCAATGGGATTGGCAAAATTATCTGGCCTCGTCTAATGAGGTGGCCGAACTAGTTGATTGCCATAGATTGATTTCGGGTACTCAGTTGAACGATAAGAAGGATCAATGGTCTTGGGATATAGGGTATTCGGTGAAGGACGCTAGATTGTGGATGATTGGGAAGGCTCCGATGAATGATAATTATCGATTCAAGTGGTGTAAATGGCTTCCAAATAAATGCAATGTTTTTATGTGGAGGGCAACATTGGATAGAATTCCGACTATGGAAGCTTTGAGTCGGAGGAACTTGATCGTCGGAGATGGTTTATGTGTGCACTGTGGCAAGGCTTTCGAAAATGTAGATCATATTTTTACAGCATGTCGATTAGCTCATGGTGTTTGGTGTGGTATATCAGCTTGGTTGAAGATCCAACAGATGTTTGCTTTTTCGTTGAAGAACGTGATGCAAGTGGAAGAATACACAGATGGGTCGAGCAAAAGGAAGGAGATAGCGTACGTATCCTCATTTTGGCATGAAAGCGAGAAACGAGAAGGTTTTTTCAAATATTGACTCTAACGTAGTTAAGATTGTGGCCGATGTTAAGTCGATGGGTTTTCTTTGGTATAGATGTAGGGCTAAAGGTAATATAGTTGATTGGAAATGGTGGTGTAATAGTAGTTGGACGTGATGTAATTTTCGGTTTCGGCGTTTTATCTCTAGCTTGGAGATAAGCCGTGTTTGGTGTGTTTAATGAAGTGCAAGATTACGTACGTAGACTTACGTTTACTCATACATCTAAGCCGTTTATCTGAAGTTCTGAACCATTGATCCTGTTGAAATCAACGGCAGAATCGCATACACATGGAGTCTGTTACACTCCGAGAAAAACGTGCAATTCTATCATAAATAATTGAACTCTCTTTCTTGTATCACAACCAAAAGTTCTCATAATAATAATATTTTTATATACGTGGCAACCTAATAATATTTTACTTTATCTAGTACGTGTAGCCGCGTTAATTAACCCACCGTTAAATCCACTAACAGCGTTAAACCCAATCGAACGGCATACCACATTACCACCTGTCGAACCGATCTCCTTGCACGAACGCATGTAGTTAACTGTCCGTCTGTACGGACCGAACCACTTATTCTGCATGAACCGGTTTTTTCTCCAGGGAGGGAGGAGCAATCCTCTACTTCGCAGAGATCGTTTTATTTCATCACTCAATAACTTGACGATCTGCTTCAGATCTTCACTTTTTCCGACGAAAACCGTCGGAATATGATTTAATAACCGGCGAAAGTTTGTTGTCTCTCGAGCGATATCAAACTCTCCGGCGAAGTTAACGTCGATGAAGTAACGACTACCGGAATCTGTACGGACGACGTCGATGAACTCGTGGTTACCGGATGTAAGTCCTCCATTATTCTCCCACTTTGTTTTACAAACCGCTGCATTGTAACCGTTTTTTTGAAGGAATAACATCACATTTCTGTTGAGCATCTGTTTATTATTATTATTATTAGGTTTAAAAACCTCTGTAGCTTTTAAAACATTAGCTAATAACACATTTCTGAACTTATCAATGTTTTGATTACGAAATATTGTAATCAAGTTATTGAGTAACGCGTCCGTACGGTCGGAATCACTTTCCGAGTCAGAATCGGTTTCCTTAACGTCGTCGTTAAGGAAATTATTATTATTATTATCACATGTTTCACCTTCGTCGTCTTCTTCATCTAGGAGGAAACAATCAAGCAGTTGAGAATCGTCGTCGTATGCGCTGTGTTCGCTGCCGCTGCTAACGTACGCCGGTTGTTGACGACCGACGATCCGATCCTTGACTCGTTCGTCTAACGGATCGGTGACTCGTTTTGTTCTAGCAAACATCGGCATTTTCAGATGAATGTTGTACTGTAAGTCTATGATCTCTCTGGTTCTCTCTCTCTATATATGTTATCTCTCTCTCTCTATATATATATATATATATAAATATGTTTAGAGAGATGAAGAGAAATATAGATAAAATTTATAGAAGAAATATGGGTAGAATTTTACTCGAGAATATTCGATTTTTGAAATGGATTATTGATTAATAAAATAAATAAAAAAAACTGAAATAATTTTATGCAATAATTCAACGTTATCATGACACCTGCTTTAATAAAGTGTACTAAACAAGATATGAGAAGAAGATCACATCGGAGTGCAGTAACGTGTTGTACGGCTTGAGAAGATAAAATGAGATTGCATTAGCGTGTTGTACAGTACAAGTTTTTGATGGTTTAAGTTTGGGGTTCTGGGTGGGCATATCCTAACAAGAAGAGTTTATTCCAAGAGTCTCGAATAATGGTTAGTTGGCACGATGTTACAAAATAAAAGTATATACAATTGTGGGTTTGGTAATTCTACAAAGGCTACAAAAAATGAGAAAGATGAGAAGCCACTAGAAAATGACATGTGTCGAAAGGATTAACAAGTGGGATGGGTAATTTTGTCAAAAACATATGAACATGCAAGTCACATGTCATTTCCACCTTCATTTTTAAATGCCCGTAACTTTTTTATACGTCATCTGTTTTTAAAAAAAAATATTCCATAAAATTGAGCGTCTTTTTATCTTTAATATGAGTACCATATTGCTATACTTTTGAAAAAGAAAATTCAAAACCCACTTACGTAAGACACAATGGAATGTAAAACACAATGCAATGTAAAACACAATGAACACCAATTAAATATAGGGTATAAAACACAATCAAGAGTCTAGTAAAACACAATGGACGACATACTAAAGACAAAATGAATAGAAGACTAAAACACAATGAATACTTTTGAAAAAAAAAAGTTAAAAACCTAGTTGCGTAAGACACAATGGATGACATACGAAAGACACAGTGAAAGAAGACTAAAATACAATGAATACTTTTGAAAAAAAAAAGTTAAAAACTCAATTGTGTAAAACACAATGGACGGCATATAAAAGACACAATGAACAGAAGACTAAAACACAATGAATAATAGACTTAAACACAATGAACAACATAATAAAACACAATGTACACCTAAATACAAAACTTATTTGCGTAAAACACAATTAAAAGCATACTAAAAACACAATGGACAAAGTTAAATAATGTGTAGACTAAAAAAACATAAATATCATATTTATAAAGCACACATGCATACTATAACACAATGAACGAGCAGAAGACACAACGGAGAAAAAAAACCCATTTAGCACGAATTTTTTTTTTTCAATTTTATTGTAGCAATGTGGTACTCATATTAAATATAAAAAAACGCTCGTTAATATGGTGAAATTTGTTTGAAAAAAAAAATGTCGTATGAAAAAGTTATAGACGTTTTAAAATGATGGGGGAATTGACATGTGCATTGCATGTGGAGAGAGAAAGTCAACAAATATGGTTTTCATTTTATGTCCTTCCTCTAATTTATTATTTATTTTTTTCAAACAAACTAATCTCAACCCTTCAAATATATGATCAATGGATTACAATCCTTCTCACCCTTCCTAGAAAAAGTGTATTGTATACTTGATCCTAACCCATACAATTGTTACAATTTTGTTGGTATGGTTTTTTAAATATTATAAAAAATTGCACAAATAACACTACATTTTTATATGATGATATATTTTAGCATGTTAATAATTTTGTGAAAAAAGAGCAACATGGGTTGTCCTAAAACATGTTATCCAAAAGACGGAACTAGGGGAGGGTTAAGAATGTCTGTCAGCTGTTAGGGTTGTTTAAAAAGCTCGTGGCTCAAAGCTCGAAGCTCACTCGGGTTTAGCTTGAAGAAAGCTCGCTCAGTATGACTCGGTTAGAAAGTGAGCCTAGCTCGGTTCGTAATGAGCCGAGCTAACTCAGTTTGGCTCGGATAATTATAATTTTTAATATATGTTATTTTTATGTACATGTAGTATAAAAATGTTAAAAAAGATGAGGAACATGTTACATATTTAATGTTTCATAGATATTGTATGCTTAGGATTGAATATACAACTAATCAACAGGGTGCAAATGAGCCGCGCCCGAGCTTGACCAGGCTCGAGCTCAAGCTTGAAAAAGTTATGAGTGCTCGAGCTCGGTTCGTTTACTATCTATTAGTTAATATATTAAATAAAAATAATATGAATAATTGGCTCGAAACTCTATAAATGAAGCTCGGCTCATGCTCGTTTACTTAGCTTGTAATGTATTAAGTTGAATTTATTTTGAATGTGTTATTTAAACTATTAAATATTATTTTAGACTATTGAATTTTGAAAGATATTTTTCTTTTTTCTTTTTAAATTTGAGTCAAACCAAGCCATTTTCAGCTCGGTTTATAACCAAGCCAAACCCAAGCTTGACCTGACTCGGCTCAGCTCATGAATACCCCTGACGTCTGCTAACCTTGGCCAGATAGAATTTGTCGATTTTATATAAGATTTACGTTTTTCTTTCTTTCTAAAAAGCATAATCTGGACGTTTTGGTTGTAGTCGGTAAAATGAGAACCATATGATGACCTCCACAAAAATACGTTACACTTCTACTAGTAATGTTATCAAATGTTTGGTGAGAGTTTTAAGTATATGTTTTGTAAGTGATAATGAGGAAAACATAACATAATACAAGTTGAAGGTCCATAATTTACCTAGAGTTAGATAAAATAAAACCAGATTCTACCCATCAAACATTAGAACTTTTGTATTGTACAAACTAGGTATTAGTTGCCCGCGCTTCGCCGCGGGTGCGGCTGTTGTGCGAAACGCGGCAGAAGCTCCTGTTGCGTTGAGTGTTTGGCGGATGTTAAAGATCGCGCGTCGCTGTGGGAGCTCTTGTTGCGTGGAGGGTTTCGTGGACATAAAAGATAATATTAAGTGACAGTTATTTTTGCGTGAGCTTCAAAAAAATACTCGCGGCTAAAATCTAAAAGTTTGGTGGTCAAAGTTTGAAATCCAAAAGCTAAAATTTTGGCCAAAGTGCAATGCAAGTTTAAAAAAGTTGAGTGGTCAAAGTTTGAAATCATAAAAGCTAAAAGTTTGGTGGTCAAAGTTTGAAACCCCAAAACCTAAAAGTTTTGTGGTCAAATTGAAAGAAAATAAAGTTAAGCTAAAAATTAGTGGCCAAAGTTTTAAATACTAAAAGCTAAAAGTTTGTTGGTCTGAGTTTGGTGGTCAAATTAGAAGAAAATAAAGTTAACCTAAAAGTTAGTGACAGAATTAAAGTTAACGTAAAAGTTAGTGGCCAATATATATGTATTAAAACAAAGACACTATTGAAGTGTCTTTGTATTAATATATATAGATAATATCATAGTTGTCAAAGCGTCTAGGCGCACTCAAGGCGCATAGGCCGAGCCCGGAGCCTAAGCGCAAGGCGCATAAAAAACGACGGCTTTTTATAATTAAGCGCATAGTATAAAATACATTTTTTAGGGATTCTAAAGATGTTTTAGGCCTGTTTAGGGCTACTTTAGGATGTTTTAGGGTTGTTTAGGACTTATTCATGACTCATTTAGGATGTTTTAGAGGTTTATGCAACTTTTAGCCTGAATTTGGCCGGAAATCAGCCCTGATAGTGCGCCTCAGTGCCTAGGCACGCGCCTCACAGGGCGCAGCGCACTTGGTGCGCCTCGAGCCTAGGCGCGCTTTTGACAACTATGGATAATATATATTTATTTAAGAGTAAGGCCAGGCTCTCCTTCTCCTTATCTCATTCTTCTATCTCCTTATTTACTTAATTAAAAAGTAACAATTTGTAACTTATAACTTATCACCTTTTCAACCTATAAAAACCTCATTTTCAACCCATTACTCAAACAATATTTTCTCCTTATTAACTTTTTGATTAAGTCAATAAATTATAAGGTGGCCAAATAAAGAGAGCCAAACATGCACTAAGAAGATAATTAGAGAGTAAGGGGTGCTTGTAGATTTTTTTTTCCAACTTAACTGATTTTAACCAATCATGATTTGCCACATCACTTCACTGAAACATTTTTGTGGTGGCAACACCCCACTGATTCTTTTATTTATTTACATTTAAAACCCAAACTTTTTTTTTTTACATTTTTGAACGGTTTTAACATTTAATTCATACTATTGCAACCGTCCCACAAACGGTCAACAAAATTAAATTGTAAATCTTGGAAAACGTCGATTGAATTGAATTAATCTCACCTAAACGGTTAGTGAAATTATTTTAATAGTGCCACCGTCGATTGTATATAAAATGATCAATCCGTGGGGCTAACAGCCACACTTACACGGTTAAAAAAAACAAGCACACCAAAAAATGAACCCGTGGACCGAAGAGGAAGAGATGGCCCTTGTGGTTTGTCACAAGGATGCGTCGAATGACCCGGAAATTCAATCCCCCCCCCCACGGAGGGGTTTTGGGCTCGAGTGTTTAGCGACTTCGTTGAACACGTTGGCACTAAGACCGTCCATGACCTCCAGTTCAAGTGGAGCGATCTCAACATCAAACGTGAGAGGTGGACCACCCTATACGAGCAACAAGTGAGGGACGATTCGGAGCTTGATGAGGAGTTGGCTATCGAATTCACTCAATATGAGTATGGGGTTCGATACGGCAACGATTTCGACCATGTCGAAGCATTACGATTGTTGCGGCAACTTTAAGTTTTTTTCTTTGTTTTAATGTATTTTTTTATGTTTAATATTATTATGTTTAAAATATTTATGTTTTAATATTATGTTTTAATATTATGTTTCAATGCAATGTTTTTATTTACTTTTACATTTTAATAAACATACGGTTAAAACAAAAAAAAATTAAAAAATAAGAAGTAAAAATATAACAACACTACAAAACACACAGTTAAAACAAAAAAAAAGTTGCATTTATATAAACTCAAAATAAAAATAACCAACCGGTACCAGCCCGTTAGATAGAACTAGTAAAACGGTCCACGGTACCACTACCAGCGTTTGTGACGACGGTGTTATCGTACAGGTAGTGGGTATCCGTGGATAATTCGGATGACGCCCCATCCCGGCTCAGAACAATATAAAATGGGAGTGGAAGTAGGGATTTGGTAAATGTGATGTGGAGAATAGATAAGGGATCATGTGTCGTTTATACGAGGAAAGGGTGGGCCAGCGTGAGGAGCACGTGTCTGAGAGAGAAAATGTAAATGAGAGTGAAATGAAGGTGGGGCCAGGGGGTGGCTCTTGGGTTCACCAAGGGTGGTGCATTTGCATTCTAGAGGCTTGGCTTGCAAGAAAAAGAAAGGGGCCACCCACCTCTTGTCCTTCGGGTCTTCTAGTTTTTAGGACTTCAAGTTAAGGGATAACGTGATTTTAAATTATAAATTATTGTTATTGTACGTGTTCATATCAAAGCTAGTTGTTATTATCCAAAATAGTTTTACATATATACTCACTAGCTTTTATTTCGGGAGCGTCCTGGGATGAAATATTTATTATTAAACAAATCTCTGTCATAAGTTATCATATTCAAATATAAAAAAAAACGAATCTCTGCGTCGGGGTATAAATCTAGTGCCATCAAAATATTATATAATGTCAAATGAATTCGGAAGTTTGTAATCGATCATTCTAAAAATAACTAACATGAAATAAGAAAAAAAAGTTATTTATTGAAATATCGAACTCATTAGTCTAAGGGTTATGTGATGCGTTAAAAAAATCATGGGTATATGATCAAGTATATAGTTCGGGTATTTGGGTATGCGGTTTCGGGTAATCGGGTCAGGTATCACCTACTCCCAGACTCGACCCAAACCCACAATTTTTTTTAAACTAATCACAAACCCAACACAATACCGGTCGGGTTACAAAAAATAGTCATTTTTTTCCTCCGTTTTTTATATACTATGGTACTTGTTGGAAAGATAATAAAACGCTCGTTAATTTGGTGTAATTTTTTTCTATAAAAAATCTCGTATATAAAAGATATTAACGTTTAAAAGTTATGGGAGGAAACATGAGAGAGAAAATAATAAAGGTTTAATATTTAGATTTAGTAGATTAGGTATTTAATAAATTAGAATAAAATATATTTTTTGCTTTTTTTAATTGGTCTATAGGTGTCACCTCACATCTTACATGGCAACTCTCAAAGAGAGATTGCATATGACATGTAGGATTTCCTCGTTTGCAATATATATATATATAGATGTTACGCAAAACAAAATCCGCAAAATAATATTCCTTTCTTATTTCAGTTAAGCATATATCTTCCTAATTAATTATTGATAATTATTTCATGCAGTTATCAAATAAAATGAGGGTTAAACTTGGTTTAAATTTGTAAAATTGAAAAAAAAAAATGATATAGACTTTTAATACAATAAAGAACGTGATGAATTACTTAGGAGGGTTAGGATCAAATACACAGTGAAAGAAAAATAGGAAGTCGTAGGAAGGGTATCAAACGGACTCTGATTGAACTCATTCAAGCGGCATTGGAACCGTTTTATCGAACCCTACAACGTGAGTTTTTAGGTCTTCGTTTTTTTGAGGTTTTAGCTTGTGGTTTTTAGAATATGCGTTATATCATTGTGTCTTTCATGTACCATTGTGTCTTTTTCTTATTTTCATCATTGTGTCATTTTTTCAATTGATTGTGTCTTTTTTCTTCAGCATTGTGTTATATTTTTTGGCACTGTGTTATATTTTGTGGCTCATTGTGTCATATTTCATGATTTATTGTGTTTTTTGTATCCTTCTCACCCTTTTCATTTTTATTACCTTGTGTAGAATAACTTGACCCTTACTTAGGAATCTAACTTTGGCTACGTGTTAGATTATTTTAAAATGAATACATAAAGTAGGTTAATGATCGTTTCAGGAAAGATATACTGACACAAGTCGCTCAAAAATATATGTGAATATATAATGTTGACATAATGAACATATAGAAAATATGTAGATATGCTATGGGAAATAAAGTAAATTTTATGAAGATATTAGGCTATGAGGTGTGAAGACATAAAAAATGTCATGTCTTCATGCCATCTAGGATGCCACCTCATCAAAATGATGTCTCAATATGCTTGAGACATAGGTGGGGTGTGGAGACATGAGAAACCCATGTCTTAAGCATTAAATTACTTTTTAATTTATTTTTAAATATTAATTTTAATTTGTTTTAAAACTAATAAATAAATAAAATAATGTTAAATTAAAAACTAAATATTATAAATAAAAATTACAAAACATGATAAATTTTAAAAATAAAAACGAACACACCGAAAAAAAAAAGAAACGATATCCTAAAATATATAAAACTATTTCCACTTGTTAATCAACTTGTCTTGCAAAATTTTCAACGCGGCGCGTTTATCGTCGGATAACTCGAGATATCGGCGGACATAATCTTCTACTCTTCCACCGCCTTCGCTTCGTCAATCAACCTAAGCTTATCTTCCTTGATTTTTATTTTTCTTTCGTTAGCTTGGTTGAATGCTTCCATTTGTGCGCTTAATGTTTCAAGCCTTGAAGCGCTCCCGCTCGAGCTACCCGTTGCCGCTTTCTTCGCGGCCGCCGCTTCTTTTCGAGCTTTGTCCCGACCTACATAATAAAAATTAATATATTTTTATACTATAACGAAAACGCAACGAATTATATATAAAAATAACTATAAATTTATAAACCTATGGGGCGTGGCTCCTCCATGAATACTGGTTCATCGAACTCGGGCTCGTCGTTAATATCAATGTCGATTGGAACAGACGGACCTCCCTGTTTAGCTTTAGTTTTTCTTTTGGCCCGTTCAACCTCGTTCCGAACCCCCGCCCATTTTTGTTCATCTTTCAACACCTGCCAAGCCCGTATCATGGAGAACGATCTATTTGTCTCATCTTTATATTTCTTCAACGCCGCCTCAAAAATATTTTGCTCGTTCCAACCACTAGGCGGTTTTGACCTAATACGGTTGTAAATTCCATTGAATTTACCACAATCCGCATTTACCTTTCTCCACTTCGAGCTAAGAGCGTCGTTTTTTCGGTACGGCTTGCTTTGCATCAACTAGTGAAAGTATTCGTTCGCCGTCTCCCATAACTTCTCTATCGATTGGGCGGTACCTTTAATTAAGTAATAACATAAACAAATATATATTTCGAAAAAAAAAAGTAATAACATAAACATATATATTTCGAAAAAAATACATATCTATAAATTTAAATAATTTACCGATGTTGGCGCGTGTTGAAGCCGCGACCCACGCCTTAGCTAAGGCTTCCTCTTCAACATCGGACCATGGTCTAGGGGCTCCCTCTAGTGGTTTACCACGTCCCGATCCTTTTTCTCTTTGTTTTCCTTTGCGTTTGCCTTTGGTTGGTGGCGTAGGTTGGGTTTCGGGAATTATCTCATCATCGGTTTCATTACGGGTTGAGATGGTCCAAGAGGTGTAGTGGGTTGGGATGTTACAAGAGGTGTAGTGGGTTGTGGTTGTAGAGAAAATTGTTGGCTATTTTGAAAGGATTGAATTTGTTGCATATAGCTTTGCATTTGCATATATGCGATCGGGTTTAATTGTGCATAGGCAACCGGGTTTTGAAGCATTTGGGCCACCGCTGGCATTGGTGTAATGGTTTGCGAGATGGGTGGATCGACTACCGGCGTGTAACCCGGTGTGGTGAAAGGATGAGTGGGGTTAGGTTCATTTG